>OX155952.1:21554708-21907174 GCA_944548615.1 Micropterix aruncella | reverse complement strand
TTATATAATACTTATACTATATTAAAGTTCACTATTTTAGCAATACGACATAATATAAATTATTGTCATTAGAAAGGAGAAAACACTGCAAAAAACAATTAGAAATTGTGTATATATTTGCTTGCGCAAGAGAAGAGCGCTCAGTGCCGCGGTTTTTCTCCCAGGGTTGAATAGTTATTTATTTATTTATTTATTTATTTATCCTATCTTTTATAGTTACATCCAAAAAAAAATGCGTTCATTTTTTCAACTCATTTTAAAAGAATACCTACGCTATTTTGTAATACGGCTCTTAAGAGGCTATGCGTAATGGAATATTATTACTAAAGAAAGATATCATTGAAGTAGATAAATGTATAGAGGATTTTAAGGACTTTAAGAAAATTAAAGGAGAGGAGATGGCCTACCCACAGTGGGAGCTTAATTTTGAGGGCTGTAAGGTCCAAAATTAAATTTAAATAGTTATTGTTATTTGGGCAATTCGAAAAAAACGTGGCCAGCAGTGCAGACTGAATGACCGCAATCGGACTGGGGGGACAAGAGGACGTATCCAAGGGGGGACGGGAACGCCCTCTCCCCTCCATTTTTCTCTCCTCCCGAAAAATTGAGAATCAGGGAGAATCCGCAACTTATGTACCTAGTGTCAGGCACGTATCCAGGGGGGGGGGTAGTTGAGATTTTACCCTCCGAAATCCGGCGTATTTTGGATTCATTGTACGGGAAAATTCAAGTTTAGTGGGTGCCGCGCGCGTCGTTTTAATGAATCCCCCCCCCCCCCCCCCGAAACTGAAGTCTGGATACATGCTTGTATCCTATAGAGGTGAACGGCAGTGTAGCTGTGGCCAATACGCAATCTGTAAATGACTGCTATTTCATTGCGGCTAAGTCGATGAGAGTGGAACCATAGCTTCGAATTACCCCAGCTGTAAGGTGATGTACCTTTTCGATCTCTGTCATCAACAGTGGTAGTATTTTCCTACAAGGCAATGCAGGAAGAGGGTGTGAGGAATATGGGCAGAGGGGTCTGTCCCGATGAACGCGAACATTTAGCATTAAGGCCAGGTAAAGGATGGAGACATTTTCAACCATTCTGACATCTGCGTAAGCCGAGTAGCGGACAGCTGGCGAGCAAATGCGAGCCCTTACGACTCGTGCCGTGTTCGTTTTGATTTCAATTTTGTTCTAAGAGACGCTACTGTCTGGGGCATACTGTGCTATCTGTGTTATGCTCTTTTCTTTGATAAATAAACAGTTCACGAGGTGCCGCCGGAGGGGGTAGAAACTAGGAGAATCTTCCTCCATATCTCCGTTCGTCCACCCCTCACGTAATACCCTTCTGGTACGCGTGAGGTTGTCGATGCGCGATATCCCGGGCAGATAAAACGACCCATGTCGTTAGAACTGCCCGGGTGGTGGGCGGGGTGTCTCCTACCGCCTGTCACCGCGTAGCCTAATAATGTGCTATTTGTGTACCGAATTATCTGTATACCAAGACTTACCAAGACAATATTTTGGGAGCAAATTAACGGAATTGCATTTTCGAATCTGACGATGAAATGCAATAACAAGACACACACTTACACACATGTTACATGCACACATACATCTAAACACTTCATAGTAGGGTCATACACTTCATACACAAAAGTATAAACACTTCAAGATATTGTCATATGACAATAAGCCCGCCCATTGTGAAATTTCGCAATCAAGAGTGGAAACTATTAAAGTATGACTAGCGTGCCCCCTGGTAAACCGATTTCAACCACAACCTTTTTAACTCTTGCCATGACCGAATGATGCCTGCATGCCAAATTTCGGATGAATCGTTTGAGCGCTATCTTGGAGGAATACAAAGAGTCACAGACACACTGAAGTGCGTTGAAAATACTTTCCTTCTGCCGGAAAAGTAAAATATTTCTTATGGTTGATCAACTTTGGTCAATCGCACTATATCCGTCATATTTCATTCTTAGATTGATAAGGCAGTTCAACGTATCAAATGTTAATTAATATATTAAAACTTTTATTACACGGATGATAACGTTTATGAGACTACAACTGTTATTCAGGTTGTTTTTGTTTTGGCTCTGCAAACGAGACGCATACAACACATTTGAATAAAGATTAGTAACTAAGAAAAAAATTAATTTGCCCGGAAATTGATGAAAACGGCGCTGTGGAAATTTGAATTTTAAAATTGTTATTCGATCGAATATTTGCACAGGTGTTTTAGATGATGATGCCGATCTTTCATCATTTTCTTCTTCGGCGTTTATGTCGGTGCCTACCGATAAGCGAAGGTCCATCGCAAGGTGACACAACTGTGAATCAACAAGCTTCTTGAATAAACTTCTTTGTAACCTGTTTTTTACTGTACTAGTGGTATTACCCGGCGTTGCCCGTGTTATATCCGAGCTCAAATACCTATGTATACCATTATAAATAAGATAAAAAACTAATTTACCGCGTGAATATTGTAACACCCGACGTTTCGGCGATGTTGCAGTCGTCGTTGTCTAAGGTAGACTGTCTATCCTAGACAACGGCGGCTGCAACGTCGCCAAAACGTCGGGTGTTACAAATTTCACGCGGTAAATTCGTTTTTTATCATATTTATAATATCAAACAATCGCGATAGTCTCTCGATAGACTATGTATACCAATTGTCATAGCGATTGGTTAAACTACATAGAAGTAGATGTGCTGCAGCGCCATCTAGTAGCGAGTTACAACAAATGGAATAGCATAAAATCTTCTCCATGAAAAAATACATATATAGGCCATCTTTCATGGTGATCGGTCAAACGGACAGATATAGCAACATACATTTTTCTATACAGCATGATTTTTTTATTAGTGAAATTCTAATAACTTTTAATAAAAAATAACTTTTAATAAAAATTAGGAAAAAAACAAAAAAAATGTTTTTAAAAAACGCGTTGAGCGCGCTGCATTATCTAGCGGTGGATAAAATATCGCTAATAAACAATATTCGGCAACAATATACTTTTATTTAACAACCAAATTGTTGTTACAGAAAAATAAGAAAAAAAACATTTTTTCTCTAAAATTTGTATCAAAGGTTGCTTACTTGCTCGTACTGATTTGCCCAGTATAAGGATATCAATAATTAAAAACTCACGGTGTATATAAACGTTTTCTATCTATGGTTTGAATTGTTGTCGAATTATGCTTGCCACCCCCCCCCCCCCCCCTTTCTTTTTCGTTGGTTTTATCATTAATTGCGAAGGTACTGATAGTCATTGTTTGTGTTATTGGTTTCAATGCAAGCGATCGCATTTTTAGTCTTTGGATAACTGCGATGCTCACTTCCATGGTGCATTGAAGGAGTGCCGGCTTTGGGGTGCTAACTTTGGGGTCTCGGTGGTGTTTGCATTTTGGTCCAGGGGAATGGTAGGGGAGTGCAATGGCGGGCTATGAATAAATAAGCCGAAAAACATTACGACAGGTTCACGACTTGGACAGAGTGCGTCAGTGTAAAAAGAAAAATTTGGCTATTTAAAGGATGTAATTTTTAAAACGAAATATTAAAAATATTTCCAATAAGTGTGATTTATGTTTATAAAAGAAAAAAAAATAAAGTTATTTAATTTAAAACGGTCTAGTGACTTTCAGGCCATCCTGTATTTGTAAATATTATTAATATTCTGATAGTTTTTCTTTTTTTAATTGAGTGAGAAAGTTTTCTTTGTTATTACTATTTAAAATGTATTCATTTGGCTATAAACAAAAATTAATTTGTTATTATTACTTGTAATAATTAATTTTAACTATTGATGAATATTGTAATATTTCTAATATTGCGAAATACTTTAGGTTAGGCAATATCTTGTCATACAATTAGATAATGAATTATTGTGACAAAATTAAAATATTTTTTTTTATTATAACATAATTATATTATTGCAATTTGACACTTCTAGGAGCTGTTAATCCGTCAATCAGGCACGAAAATAAAGTATATGTAAATGTAAATGGAGATATCACTGATTACTGACGGAAGAAGAATTGCTGGTCACCTCAGCACACTGCGCTAAATTACCACTTTCACACAACGATCCTATGATTGGACCTCCTATTGCAAATTTTAAAGATGCCACCTAAACAACTTGCAATTAAAATATTCCCAAAAATGTGGTCCATATAATTGGACTACGAAATTGATCCTCGCATCTTTTACTGGTCTTACTAAAAATTGTCTAAACTAACAGTTTGTCTTAACTAAAGGGACAATCTCAGCCGGTTTGCAAGAAAACCTACAAGGATCTATCTAATCAAATCGAATTCATTAGCTTAGGCATCATGGAAAACAGGCAATAATATTTAGTTCTTGGTGATTTTATACTGTGATTACACAATCAGATCTAGCTAGATAATCGTAAGCTTATTTATTTATTTATCCTATTTTTTATAGTTACATAAAAAAGATTGCGTTCATTTTTTTAACACAGTTTTAAAAGAATACATATGATGAAAATCGCGAAAGGGCAATAACTTGTCAGGATTACATCACCCCACTAGGTATACGCCTGTGTTGGGGTGATAGATACAAAGTTCTGTGGTATTATTTGCTGAGCCTGTACGCCTTGCCTGCTGTCCTTCCGTCTCATAAAAAACAATACATAATTTATATTGCTTTATTCTATTCCATTTACATTTAATTTCTTTTCCTTTTCTATCTTCAGTTACTTTGATCACCGCTGCGGCTGGTACAACAGTAGGATGGACTTCGCCGACGTTACCAGTTCTACTGTCAGAAGAATCTCCAATTCCAACTACTCCAGACGAAAGCTCTTGGATGGCGTCTTTGATGATTTTATCCTCGACACTCAGCCCTTTACCAGCAGCTTATATGGCGGATCGATTCGGAAGAAAGGCGACGCTTCTTCTATCAGGCATTCCTTATATTATCGGATGGGTGATGATCATGTTCGCTAATAATGTGGGCACCATCTATGCTTCGAGGATGATCTCTGGCATCGGATATGGCATCGCCTATACTACTGCTCCTATGTATATCGGGGAAATTGCTTCCGATGAACGCAGAGGGTCAATGGCTACTCTTATTACAGTTATGTCTAAGGTGAATATATTGGGTCCTTACTGAATTAATTGCAATTTTTCACCCTGGCCACTTTAAACTTAAATAACTTCGGTTTGAGTTGGAATTCCAAATTAATTTTTCGAAAAATCAAAGACATGTTATATTCCTTTTTTACACTACTGTCCATCAAT
Source organism: Micropterix aruncella (assembly GCA_944548615.1). Taxonomy (NCBI): domain Eukaryota; kingdom Metazoa; phylum Arthropoda; class Insecta; order Lepidoptera; family Micropterigidae; genus Micropterix; species Micropterix aruncella. Next base: position 21,901,915 of record OX155952.1, on the reverse strand, counting down.
AAAGGATTGTAATGTGTTCAGGGTTCATCTATGTATGTTTTCCGTTTCTTTATTCCACCATAACTTCTAAATACTTGGACTGCTTGCACACACATCAAATAGTCTTCAACGTTTCAAACTCAGGAAAGGGATGAAGATTCTATTCCAAAAAAAATACGTGTGGCACTCGGGGACTGCCGCGGTAAAGCTATTTATTTATTTTTTTATTTTTTTATTTATTGCTCCACAAAAAAAATTACACCGTTAGCACTTAACATTGATTGTGTTGCTCCTAACTAGGCAGAGCCTGTTCTAAGGAGAACACCAATACAAATGATTAAAAAATACAAATTTTGTATGGTACATATTAAAGCCAGAAAGTTGTGCAGGTGAATAATCGTCACTTAACCAGGCTTCCGTTAAACATATAACATCAAAAGAAACACGTAAATCTTCTAGTAGCAATAATAGTTGATCTAAATTTTTACGGATGCTCCTAATATTTATACAGAATACCTTAATTTGCATTTGATCCAGGAAGGCTTTGCAACAGGATGGATTGTCAATATATTCAGAAACGGGACTGTAATTGTCATTAATTTCTTCAATATCCTTTAAGTCCATAATTTTTCCTCTTTTTGATTATAAAATATGCGGCATTTAGGACGTTTAGATTAATTATAGCAGTGTGGAAACTTGAAAGTGGTCTTGGTAATGTTAGCAATGACAGTCTGATAATAGATTTCATAAAATACTTAAATAATAATCGTTGAAAAGACAAAATTTTAGGAAAAAATAAAAATAGTCGATAATCAAATAAAAGTAATTGCAGAGTTAATAAAATGATCGTGATAGTCAAATTAAAAATTATATAATAGTCAAATAAAAAGATAATCGGGAAATAATGGTAAAAGTCAAATGATAAAATGATCGTAATGTATTTTATATGACAATGATAAAAGTAATTCAATTGCTTTATGCCAAATATTGTAAATGTTTAACTGGGTAGATGGAGTAATATTCATGGCGATCCTGAGAAAACACATAGGAAACTAAGCAAATAAAATAGCACACACTCGTACTTTGAAGGGAAAACCTTGGCATTTTAGGGACCAAGAGACAGTAAAATAAAAATATCTTTAAAATTTGGGATATAAAAATAGTTGTAATATAATACAATTTAAATAGAATATTTAATATTAATATATAGCGGAAAGTAGTAAAAATAAGTGTCACAGAAATAATATTAAAATTAAATATGTTTCCATTTCGTAAATAAGATAATTTATTGAAAATAAGATAATTCGTATTACATAAAATATAATAGTAATATAATATCATGAATAACAGTACTTTAGAATATTTATTCATATTTTTAAAAATCTGGATGGAATAATATGAATTAATATAAATGATGTTGCCATACATATGGTGCTATTGCATAGCATTTTTAACAACTTATGCAATTATAATTATTTATTTATTTTATTTTCGTTGAAATTATTCCGAATCATCTGCGGAAGCAAATGATTCGGAATAATTTAAACGTCTTCCGATAGAGCGCCGCGCACGAATTTTTTATTCGATAAAGCAAAAAAAACGGATTATTCAAAAAAAATCGTAGATAAAAAGATAGTTAATTAAATTATCTTTAAAATGGTGCAGGTTTCATAATAATACGCCAGGTAGTATTTGCGTAGTAGTCATTTTTGTGTTCGGTTAGACCTAATTTCACAAATTAATTACACTATGTAATATCAACAAAATCTAAAATATTCAAATCTAAGAATATTAGGAAAATGTTCTTGTTTAACATATATTTTTTTAGAATCGTAAGCAGTACTCGTTTAGACGTAATTATCAGTTTAAAATCACTAATTTTCGTTAAGAAATTTCTTCATTCGGTCGCCGCCTAGGCCCGCGATAAAAGCTATGCAATAGCTTAAAAATACCTTTAGTCGTAAGTCGGAGAGTTCATTAAAAAATGAGATCGGTGGATCGGTGTCGGGTGGAAAATGTAGTTTCATAGTAATTGTTGTATTTTCATAGTCATTTGTATTTTATCAGCTGTTGTACCTAAATGTAATCAGCTATTTCCATTGACGATACAAACACATTGGCGAAGGAATTTTTGACATCGAATGACGCGTTCTTGAAATATCGTGCACAGAGATAAACCACATACATGATTTTACTTTCCTGGCCCATGGAAAAGTCTTGGGAAAGCGTTAATATAACATCGAGATGGAGACAGAAATATCCATTTTGACCCCCCCCCCCCCCCCCCGAGACGGTTAAAACCATTTCAAGACTGAACTCTGTCTGTGAGTCAGTGTGTGTGTCTGTGTGTGTGAGTGTGTGTGTGTGAGTGTGTGTGTGCGTGTGTATGTGTGTGTGTTCCTCTACGATAGCGTCTAAACGCTTCATCCGATTGAGTTAAAATTTGGCATGCAGGCATCATTCGGTCACGGCACGAAATAAAAATATTATAGTTGAAATCGGTCCATCAGAGGGCGCGCTAGTCATACTTCAATCTCGAAATATTGTAGTTAGAGACATGAAATTCGGTACACAGATACCTTGTTCGACCGAAATCACGTGTGAAGAAGATTTTGGTAAGAATATCTCTAATACAAGCGACGCTAATAATATTTGAAGTCAGATATATTAAGAAAATACTACATCATTTTTTGAAAAATACCGTTTTAATACCACGGAAATACTAAAAAATAATAATAATATACCTACAACATTTGCTATCCAGGAGGGTCGGTGGGGAGTGGGGGAGCGTGGGGGGAGTAGCCTGGCGGTTGCGGTGGGAAGTAGGAGGGGGGGGGGGGTATACAACCAATTTTGTGCATAATGGCGAGGTTTGTAAAACTTACTACAGGTATTTCCCGATGGGAGCGCGCCATTATGTACCAACCTACATGTGCGTCAGAATTGTCATGTTTTGTGACGTCAGTTTGATGATTTAGTATGAAAAAGTACCCCGAAGGTGGTTGCTGTATGTAGTGGTTGTTGATTATCTTCGAAGATGATAGACCAAGTACTCAGGATGTATAAAGTTCCGGACGAAAATATTCATGTTCTTCCGATAATCTTATTCTTCCGTGGGTTCCTATCAGCCTTATCTAGAATGGTATAACTTAGAAGAAGATAGACCGACTACTCAGGATGCATGAAGTTTCGGACTAAAATATTCTTATCCTTCCGATATTCTTCTACTTCTGTGGGTTTCTATTCCGCCTTATCTATAATGCTTTAATAGACACCCAAGAACTCAGGATGTATAACGTTTCGGACAAAGGCATATTTGCTATCGGGGGGGGGGGGGGGGGGGGGTTATTGAGATGAAATAGTCCTTGGCTACTTGCCGTGAAAGTCTTGGGGGGTGACACAACCGATTTTTTATTGGTTCCAGTTTTTTTGTTACTTTATTTAAAATATAATTCTTGGGTCATATACAAAATCCAGCCAATCCCAAGGCTCATCAGCTGGAAAGCAAAGTGTGTAGCCTATGAAACAGTGCTCATTGATCGTGTTATTGAACGTGTACCTACCTATCTGTGCACTTTTCCTCATTTGACTACATAATATTTTATATTTTTAACAAGTTTAGTTTAATTCAAAATACAACGTACAAAAAAATACGTGTGGCACTCGGGGACTGCCGCGGTAAAGCTATTGCATTGCATTTTTTAACAACTTATGCCTTTATAATTATTTATTTATTTTATTTATGCAGTATGAAGAAATTTTTTTCTGATATCAGATAACTACGCTCTATCGGAAAACGTTGAAATTATTCCGAATCGATTCGGAATAATTTAAACTTCTTCCGATAGAGCGCACGAATTTTATTCGATAAAACAAAAAAACGCATATTATTTTTTGACTATTCGAAAAAAATCGTAGATAAAAAGATAGATAATAAAATAATCTTTAAAATGGTGCCGGTTTTATAATAATACGCCAAATAGTATTAGCGTAGTAGTCGTTTTTGTGTTCGGTTAGACCTAATTTCACAAATTAATTACACTATGTAATATAAACAAAATCTAAAATATTCAAAGCCAAGAATATTAGTAAAATGTTCTTGTTTAATATATATTTTTTTCAAATCGTAAGCAGTACTCGTTTAGACGTAATTATCAGTTTAAAATCCTTAATTTTCGTTAAGAAATTTCTTCATTCGGTCGCCGCGCTGGCCTCTAGGCCCGCGATAAAAGCTATGCAATAGCTTAAAAATCCTCATACAAATCCTTGAAATTAGAGACGCAAGCCACTGTCTTCCGGAGAGATTTATAAAGAAAAGAACGGAAAGTTTCTCAAGGGGACGACATTGTATAAAAGTCTTATAAATATTTGATATACATATAAAATGTGCAAGGGTAAAACCTCGTAACCATTAAAGAGGCCTATTTCAAATGTCATAAAACGTCGTAAAATTCGTTTTTGAGCAAAAAAATTGTGGGTGAATCTGTCGCTTTGTTGCTACCGTGCCGTGCTCGCGTAAAATAACAAGCATCATCGAAAAAAATATGAAACTACTTTTCCTTGGCATAGGTGAGCTTAGGCTCTGTTTAACGACGGGACGTTTCACTGGTCTCTGTCAAGTGAACTAGAGGGTAAGCCATGAGTTATTTGCACTTTCAAATCGTTCCTGTGGGGGAACCATAAGAGGCGGGGCGAGCGGTCGGCTGCACGCGGGAACATTGTTTTTGGAAATTAGTTGCAAGGATCGCAATGGTTCATAGATTTGTGTCAATGACCTGCGTAAAATAGTTTTATTAAAACAGTGATTTCGACACGCTTGTTCGGCGCCTGTTTCGCGTAAATTTCCGCGCCTGTGTCATGCAAAATATATACTTATATCCATCTCCATCTCGAAAAAAAAAATACGCGTTCACAATACTTTACCTCCTCGTCGGTTGGTGGGCCGGTAAAGTAAAAAGGATCATGCCAAACCGCTATTCTGTCAAATCCAAGGATTCTGGCTTAAAATGTTTATAGACACTATAGATAGGGAATGAAAACACAATAATAATAAACTCTTTATTTTAAATAAAAAAGGCGAGCTTATTGCAATGTCTATCAAAAATTAATGTTATAACATTAATAACATAACATAACAATTAATAACAAACAGAAAACTAGAAAAAAAGGAAAACAAATTATTAAAATAAATAAAAATGTATAGGAAAGGAAGGATACGAAGGAATGAAAGGGAATCGAATAGGATGGAGAGAAAGAGGGTTGGTTAATTTATGATTTTAGGATTATACGCTCCTTGAGCCTGGCCTTGAATGAGGAGATGCTCGGGAATGTTTTACCATTACTCGGTAAAGTATTCCAGATTCGTGCAGTTACGGGAAGAATTAGGAAAAAAAGTCGCTGCTATCACCAGAATATATCATCACATCTACAGATATTACGATTAAAATTACTGGAATTTCTAAAACAACAGTAATAACAACTTGGTGTGGTCAGTGACCATTTTTAACACTTTAACTTCTATCTACGAGATAACTCGTAGTTGGCGTTAGCAAGAAGATTTTGTTACATAGACATTCGCAATCACTTTATTGTTACGATTCGCAATTACTTATTAAAAAAGTGACGATGTGACGATTCGCAATTCCTTTTTAAAAAAAACACATCCTTTATGATTTTTATTATCAATATATACTATTATTAGATAGTTTAATAATATAATAAAATGGGACTTTCAGGCAAGAGCCCCGAAAACTACCATAGCAGTCAGCGTGTTAATAAAATACTCTTTGATCGGCAGGTTTAGGCGTCACATCTATCATTCTAACTTTAGGGATATTTTTAAAATTAAAAGCGTTATAGCGAGGAATGACATAAAATCGGCGCAAAATAAGACCTACTTTAAAAGGCTGCTTAGAAACTGGCTTGTAAAAGAGGGAATACAAGGAATATTAAAAATATTGGATATTATAATCTAACCTGGACATTTGAATATCTTGAATCTGATATTATATTGTGTTATATTATTATTATTATTTAATTTTTTATTGTTATTATCATTTTGTTTTAACTTACATTCAGAGATAATTTGTTTTATTTTTAACACTATTTTATCTTAGTTATAAGTAAAATGCAGGACTATTTTGTTTAAATTCTTATTATAATTTTGACTATTTTAAATTGTTTTGTTTTTTTTTCTGATTTGAATTTATTTGCTGACATTTTAATTTTCCACTTCTAACTTTAATTTAATGATTTATTTTAAGTATTTAGTCATTTTTAATATGGTTTTGCCATTCTAACATTTTTTGCATTTCTACATGGAATATTCTAACATGGAATATATGACACTTTTATAAACACGGTATTGTTGCAAGCACATTCAAAAATAAATGTATACCTTAGAACAGTTCACGTCCTAGTTAGGTGACGTTGCCACTAGACTGTGCGATGTATTCTTTTTCTGCTTTTAATTTAATTTTGTAAATATTTTTGTGCATAATTCTTACGCTGAAATTGTTTACTCTTATTTTTAAAATCTTTCCATTACTTATAAATAAATGATCTATCATAATACATTCACTGCATCGGTGGTATTGCAGAGACGAGACAAATAAAACATAGAATTATACATATTATAGTTATTCGAAATTCTAATTATTTATGATTTAAATTAATTTGAAATTAAGTTGGAGGATTTAATTATCACTGACCTACGTACCGAAACAATGAGACACTAATATAATCCTTAAACTGAGATTTCTATTAAACAACAGTTCCTTCTCTGCAATGGTTTACGTGTAAACATTAATTATACAACTGTATAATCAATGGTGAAACTATGAGTACGCACTTAGTACTAGTCCTCACATCACATCATAAAAATAACAATGAAAAATAAAACTCGAAGTATCAATGTCATTGACCAACCAAGTGAGGATTTTGGTCAGCAGGATCCCGCATTTCCGGCATTCCAGTGGTTAAACAGGCTATCCCCTGATATGGAATAGCTGATTAAAATGTATTTGCTAAGTTGAAAATGCGATTCGAGTCAACATTACACGTAATACGACGGCCCAGTTGAACACCATTCCAGAAGTGTTTTCCAAACATTGCTTCCAGTGGAACCACTGGGAGCAGTGTTTGTATTACTAAGGGGACTAATTTGTAGGAGATTAAAGAAAAAAATGAGGATAAATGTGTTTTGGCCGACCAAATGTTAGATACCTACTTATGGAACAAAAGAGTACCTATATAGAATTTAGATATAAAATAATAGACAATTTTTTTACAAAAAGAAAAACCGACTCCATTTTTGTTTATAAGTGCAGCAACCAATCCCGGGTGCCGCAGTCCATGATGAAACTTAGAATAGGCTGTCGTAATTGAATACATATACATACAACATTTTGTGTCTGTGCTGTTGACCGTTCAGGAGTTCCCTCGTCGGGAGCCAACCCTGGTTGCAGCAGCCATGTCATGATAAAACTTAGAACGGGCTATCATAACTGAATGAGTAATCAAAATTTGGGGTCTGTGCTGTTGACCGTTGAGGAGTTCCCTCGTCTGGAGCCAACCCAGGGTATAGAATCAGGTCATGCTTACCATAAAAATAAATGAATTGTCATCGAAGTTGAATCAACATGTAAATTTTCAACTTCATATGATAATATTTGAGGAGTTCCTTTAATTCCTCATGGATCCCATTATCAGAACAGGATTTTGATTAAAATGGGACCAATCTGTAAGTATATTCTTTCGAATAATAAAAGAATTTTCCAAATCGGTTCATAATTGGCAGAGTTTTGAGGTAACAAACATTAAAACAAAAAAAAAGATACAACCGAATTGATAACCTCCTCCTTTTTTTGAAGTTGGTTAATTAATCTTTCACTTCCTTCTTTTTAATTATTTATTATTATTATTTTCCAGTTTGGTATTCTGCTGCAGTACTGCGTTGGTCCTTTCGTCTCAATGACTACATTGGCTGCTGTGAATTTGGCTCTGCCGATACTCTTCCTCGGGACGTTCTCATTTGCACCGGAAACGCCATACTTTTACCTGAAAGATCAACGAAGGGATCAAGCGCAGCGGTCGCTGATGCGCTTGCGCGGGAAAAAGGATGTCCAAAACGACCTGGACGATATGGAAGTGCTGGTGAACAAAAACATGAAGCAGAAAGGTCGCTGGGTGGATTTGATACGAGAAACGGGCAACAGGAAGGCGCTAATTATAATCCTCGGTATCTACACGGTTCAGCAGTTCTGCGGCAGCACGGCGGTTATCTCCTACTGCCAGCAGATCTTCAGTCAGTCGATTCCGGCGTTCAGCCCCACATACGCGTGTATACTGTTCGGGACGGTTCAGCTGTGCACTTCAGCAGCGTCTTCGATGCTGGTCGACAGGCTTGGGAGGAGGCCGCTGCTTATTTTATCCGCAGCCGGACTGGCCTTAACGAATCTCATCGTCGGAACCTATTTCTTCTTCGACGAACGCCATTACGAATACGCCAGCTACTTTTCAATTGTGCCCGTTATTATCCTCCCAATATACATATTCTCTTACACCATCGGCATAGCGACGGTTCCCTTCGCTATCACGTCGGAACTGTTCCCGACGAACGTCAAATCGTACGCCACTTGTGCCATCCAAATGTATACCTCGCTCAGCACTTTCGCCGTCACCAAGTTGTATCAAGTAGTCGCCGACAACATCGGCGCCTATATGGCTTTCTGGGGCTTCGCTGGTTTCTCCTTCGTCGGCGTATTCTTCATAGCCAGTCAGCTGCCGGAAACCAAGGGTTTATCATTCGCCGCCATACAGAGGAAATTGAACATAGACGCTGAAGAAACGCAAGAAGTCGTTTATTACAGCAAAGGGAAGATAGCCAATGTGTAAATGAGTAGACAATTAAATCATCATTTTACGTGATGATCATTTATTTCTCATTCCGGTCCTAAACATTCCGGATTTTATGTAGTTCCATCTAGGCTAATGACGCCTATAATTAATTATTTGGCTACTTATAATAGCATGTTATTTAATTTTTAAAGTATTATGATAATTGCGGTACAAATAGATTTACATTCGCTGTGATTTATTCTAAGTTAATTTTTAAAATATTATACCACTTTTACTACATCTACCATACCATCTACAATAAAATCGTACAACAGTCGGCTTAAGCAAAGTCGCAAACCATATAAAACAGCCGTTGACTTTAGTTAGCCACTTTTCCGCATCTCATAATAGATAGCCAAAGAGGTCGCTGCAACTGATATATTAATAAAAAAGTTACGTGAAATTCAAATATAACATTTGGTTTCCAGAAAGTTTGTTTCATTAATTATGTATATATATACAACGACATTCCCATTAACCTTTAGATAAATAACATAATAAAAAAAACACTAAAATAGCCACGACACAATTATGTTTTTGCAATCGGGGAATGTAAAATAGATCCGGTTAAATACCTATAGGCCGCAGGTAAAATTAAATCCGTTTCACCATCGAAAGATTTTGTTCTCGGCGATCAGTTTGAGCTACCGTTTTTACAGCTTTTTGTCAATCCCTTGTCAGTGGTGGCTTGATAGCACGGTAATTAAAAATCGGATTTTGAAACCTCAAATCCTTTATTAAAAAAAAAATATAAAAACTAAAGCCTGCATTTATTTTTTAAATTGATGTTACACTACATTTCTTAGTTAGACAAAAAATGTAGAAACAGTAGCTATTTGTTATATGAAGTTTTACTAGGAATTATATTTTTGATTATTGAACCATCTTCCAGAAAAAAATAAAATATAGCATTTTCTGGCATTTGCGCGGGGCGCTTGCAAGCGAGACGTCCTCTGTTTAGCAATGGGACGCACAGAGATGGAAAACATCGAATGTGTATTTTATTTATTTATTTATTGGTCCACAAAAAAAAATTGTGTTGCTCCTAACTAGGCAGAGCCTGTTCTAAGGAGAACACCAATACAAATGATTAAAACATACATACTAAAATTAAAAAAATTGAATCAAATCAAGTTAAATTCCAAACTAAAAATAAAAAATTTGAATCAAATCAAGTTGAAATTAAATTCTCACTACACCAAAATAATATTAGAACTATAGACAAGTAATACTAAATAATAATAATAATAATATATAATAGCAATAATAAATAATCATTTATAATAATAACTAATAATATATAAGAATTAATAAAAATACGTATATAAAATAAATAGTAAATAAATATATTTATTTATTTTAAAATTGTGATGAATGATATTATAATTTATAATTATAATGTCCAACGAATTGCGCAATGCACACTATGAGTCAATTAACGCAAAACTATGACTATTGCAGCCATGCCAAAATTGTCGCTATGCGTCATTTTACACTAAAGCGCATAATTCTGTATCAAATTATGTAGGATATTGCCAGCAAATATTAATATTAATAATGTGTATTTATAAAGCACTGCCTTTGCGATAGCGTTTGACCTGTCGAGCCCATGGCGCCGGACTTCGCAACATTGCGCATGTAGATAAATAACTTTATTAATATTAAAAACGTCACTATCAGGTTAAAAAACGCGTTTTTCGCCATTTGTGCGTCTCCCTTGATAGTGTTACCTTATCCAAATATACAAGGACAAAAGTGAGAAAATATTTTTTACCAGATGGACAGCGGTAAAAATTGGGCATGTAAAAAAGGCAAATGAGTGTGCTCTGCTAACCAGGACCGTTGCCAAGGAAATGCCAAGGAAGTATCAGCCTACCCTGGTAAATGTAGTGTAGGCTTAGTTCTCCGATAGGGGCTAAGGGACCTTAGTCGCCCCTTAGCCCCTTCCGGAGAAATAAAGGGCCACTAAGGTCTAAAAGAAGTGGTTTTTGTATACTTTCCTTGTATGCAATGACCCAAGTTTTCAAGATGCAAGATAAGAACAATCTGAAATACCTGCTTCGATGTGTATGATTACTGTACTACTCTGCCAACATAATTATTAACCACTGAGCAATTATTTGACATATGGTACGTATAGCTGTTCTAATTACTATCTTAAACCTACGTTTAATTACTAATTCATCTCTGGATGCAATTTATCTCGAATCGTTGCTACACATGCATACATAGTATCACAATTCAGCTGTTGTATGTATGCAACACAAGTACATTATAAGTGTCACTGTGTAACATGTGAATGTGTAATTTGAGGCTCTTAAAATCGTAAAAAGTTATGTTGTATTCACAGTACATATTAATTTAGTCACTTTACTGGAATGCAGACATGTTTCTAAATACCTATATCTGCTGGATTCGCCATAAACAATAAATACCACTACATTAACATTCCGTGCTTGTCTTTATTCTGTATATGTCTAATGTGATCGCAGCACCCAGATTTCCATTATAATTGATTAAACAGATTTTCTTAAATTTGTGGTTTCTCATTATTTCTATTTTTTTTTTTTGAAAATAACCCAAAATAACAGTCTACGTGTTCATCGGATCACCCTTTGAGAATCCGTGCACGTTCGCTCCGCAGACTTGTATAATAATAATAATATAATTATTTTTCCAGCGACTAATGATAAGCACTGCGCTATGTTTTTTTTTATGAAAATGGAAAAACCCCACATCAGTGACAAGAATGAGCGGTGGTTGTGTTTGTGTCCACATACATAAGTACTTGGATGACGTTATCATTGCCGGTGCCCCCTTTACGTCGAGAGATCGTCATGACTTGGAACAATAAGATAACCTACAAAATTTTAAATTTAAGACAAACATGGTGCCTGCCTGTCATGACTGATGTCTGGAAACTGACGAGGCGCAAGGGAATGTCAATAATTTTATTATTAAAAAAGTTACACAATATATATTACAGATATGATATGATATGCTATTATCATTCTTATAAGATATTATAAGAATGATAATATTATTCTTAAAGTAGGTACAACATTAGGCCCGATTGCGTTTCTTCGTGAACTAAAATCGGAACAGTTCATGCGAGCGACACAGGCCAATACGTTAGAGCAGAATATACAATTATACTTTTCCAGCATAAGACTACCAATCTACGGCATAATGTAAGTAATACGGCATAATGTAATCAATAAAGCGGCACAATGTAAGGCCGGACGAAATGTTTCCATACTAATTGAGATTATTTTATGTGCGGCAGGTAGTTTTTATGCTGGAAAATATACAAGTCCACGAAGAAACGCAATCGATCCCTTTAACGCCGAAAACGAAAAAAATATTTTTGGTGGGGATACGTTACGAATATTTTTGAATGGTATTTTTTAGTAAAACTTGCTTTTCGACGTAATTTAATAGAGTGTAATATGTAGTAATTATAAGTCGATTATTATGGGTAGAGCCATTTGAATGTATTCATACGATGGCCACGAGAAACTTAAAAATATAGTTTTCTATAATAAAGACACTAGAATTTTCAATAAACTGAAAAGATATTTTACTCCCAAGACAAATAACAATAAAACGTATCTAAATGTATTTATTTCTTAATGTGCACACCTAGCGTGATCGCCTAAAGAAACGGTGTTTTTTTTTAAGGAAAGTATTTTATTGAATGTTTTAAAATTTGTACAAAATATTTTTTTGAATGAAAAAAAAATGTTTTCAGCAAGTTATTCGCCATCTCCGAAAAATAGCTCCCCCATTGCTGCAGTGATTTCATTCTTTACAGCCCCTGAAATAAACAAAAAGCTCATTAAACTAGATGTTATTGAATATATGTATAATGTGAATAAAAAGGGATTGTGAAATTTTAACAAAATGATTTACTCCTATGAACGAAATTTTAAACATTTATCAAACCTCTGCCATTTTGTTATTTTTTGTTCACAATCCTGGGTTATTGTATGGCAAAACCTTATAGTTTTATGAGCTTTTTTATTTTAGGCGGTGTGAAGGCCGCAATCACTGCAGCAATAAGAAACTATTTATTTTTTAAACTTCGAAGATGGCAAATAACTTGCTGAAAATAAAAAAAATATTGAAAAAAATTACGATGTATTCATTATTTGTACACAAATATATCCTCAAAATTTCAAAACATTCGATGAAATACTCTTCTTTTAAAAAAAATCACCTTTATTTTAGGCGTTAACACTATACCGGAAATAATCACGGTACATTGCCAATGACAACATCTGAATAAGGCAAAGGTAATAGAATGAATGAAAAGGCAATGACTGAGTAAGGTAATTGAATGATGACTAAATATCGACCTCAGGTTTTTTTAGTATAATTTTTTTATTTTATTTTGTAGAAAATATTATTTTAGTAGGAATTTAAGTAAAAATTGTCAACCACATTTTAAAAACAGAAGAATTTTACCTGTCCCATCGCTATCTATTTTAGAAATTATGACTGCTTTTTTATTCTGAGAGAAACAGACAGTAAACTGAAATTTATTACAAAATACAGCCCGTTGAAATGAAATGGTTCCAGCAGCGACTGAATCATATTAACAAGGATAAAATATTCATCCTTTGAAATTTCTAATAATCTACCAAATAATTTAAAGAATTTAATAGGAATAGAACATTTCTGAGATGTTTAAAAATAGTTGGCAATATATAAAGCATAGAGGAGTTTTTTTTATAATCTATTGCCTCTATTTAGTCGTTTTTCTTTCCTGTTTTATTTCACTCATTATTATGCTTTTCAACATTTTGATTATTGAGGTTGTAATTTAGTAAGTTTAATTTGCAATTTAGTAAGTTATTTTTTTTAAACGATTTAATTTTCTCCTTCGTCGGCGTATTCTTCATAGCCAGTCAGCTGCCGGAAACCAAGGGTTTATCATTCGCCGCCATACAGAGGAAATTGAACATAGACGCTGAAGAAACGCAAGAAGTCGTTTATTACAGCAAAGGGAAGATAGCCAATGTGTAAATGAGTAGACAATTAAATCATCATTTTACGTGATGATCATTTATTTCTCATTCCGGTCCTAAACATTCCGGATTTTATGTAGTTCCATCTAGGCTAATGACGCCTATAATTAATTATTTGGCTACTTATAATAGCATGTTATTTAATTTTTAAAGTATTATGATAATTGCGGTACAAATAGATTTACATTCGCTGTGATTTATTCTAAGTTAATTTTTAAAATATTATACCACTTTTACTACATCTACCATACCATCTACAATAAAATCGTACAACAGTCGGCTTAAGCAAAGTCGCAAACCATATAAAACAGCCGTTGACTTTAGTTAGCCACTTTTCCGCATCTCATAATAGATAGCCAAAGAGGTCGCTGCAACTGATATATTAATAAAAAAGTTACGTGAAATTCAAATATAACATTTGGTTTCCAGAAAGTTTGTTTCATTAATTATGTATATATATACAACGACATTCCCATTAACCTTTAGATAAATAACATAATAAAAAAAACACTAAAATAGCCACGACACAATTATGTTTTTGCAATCGGGGAATGTAAAATAGATCCGGTTAAATACCTATAGGCCGCAGGTAAAATTAAATCCGTTTCACCATCGAAAGATTTTGTTCTCGGCGATCAGTTTGAGCTACCGTTTTTACAGCTTTTTGTCAATCCCTTGTCAGTGGTGGCTTGATAGCACGGTAATTAAAAATCGGATTTTGAAACCTCAAATCCTTTATTAAAAAAAAAATATAAAAACTAAAGCCTGCATTTATTTTTTAAATTGATGTTACACTACATTTCTTAGTTAGACAAAAAATGTAGAAACAGTAGCTATTTGTTATATGAAGTTTTACTAGGAATTATATTTTTGATTATTGAACCATCTTCCAGAAAAAAATAAAATATAGCATTTTCTGGCATTTGCGCGGGGCGCTTGCAAGCGAGACGTCCTCTGTTTAGCAATGGGACGCACAGAGATGGAAAACATCGAATGTGTATTTTATTTATTTATTTATTGGTCCACAAAAAAAAATTGTGTTGCTCCTAACTAGGCAGAGCCTGTTCTAAGGAGAACACCAATACAAATGATTAAAACATACATACTAAAATTAAAAAAATTGAATCAAATCAAGTTAAATTCCAAACTAAAAATAAAAAATTTGAATCAAATCAAGTTGAAATTAAATTCTCACTACACCAAAATAATATTAGAACTATAGACAAGTAATACTAAATAATAATAATAATAATATATAATAGCAATAATAAATAATCATTTATAATAATAACTAATAATATATAAGAATTAATAAAAATACGTATATAAAATAAATAGTAAATAAATATATTTATTTATTTTAAAATTGTGATGAATGATATTATAATTTATAATTATAATGTCCAACGAATTGCGCAATGCACACTATGAGTCAATTAACGCAAAACTATGACTATTGCAGCCATGCCAAAATTGTCGCTATGCGTCATTTTACACTAAAGCGCATAATTCTGTATCAAATTATGTAGGATATTGCCAGCAAATATTAATATTAATAATGTGTATTTATAAAGCACTGCCTTTGCGATAGCGTTTGACCTGTCGAGCCCATGGCGCCGGACTTCGCAACATTGCGCATGTAGATAAATAACTTTATTAATATTAAAAACGTCACTATCAGGTTAAAAAACGCGTTTTTCGCCATTTGTGCGTCTCCCTTGATAGTGTTACCTTATCCAAATATACAAGGACAAAAGTGAGAAAATATTTTTTACCAGATGGACAGCGGTAAAAATTGGGCATGTAAAAAAGGCAAATGAGTGTGCTCTGCTAACCAGGACCGTTGCCAAGGAAATGCCAAGGAAGTATCAGCCTACCCTGGTAAATGTAGTGTAGGCTTAGTTCTCCGATAGGGGCTAAGGGACCTTAGTCGCCCCTTAGCCCCTTCCGGAGAAATAAAGGGCCACTAAGGTCTAAAAGAAGTGGTTTTTGTATACTTTCCTTGTATGCAATGACCCAAGTTTTCAAGATGCAAGATAAGAACAATCTGAAATACCTGCTTCGATGTGTATGATTACTGTACTACTCTGCCAACATAATTATTAACCACTGAGCAATTATTTGACATATGGTACGTATAGCTGTTCTAATTACTATCTTAAACCTACGTTTAATTACTAATTCATCTCTGGATGCAATTTATCTCGAATCGTTGCTACACATGCATACATAGTATCACAATTCAGCTGTTGTATGTATGCAACACAAGTACATTATAAGTGTCACTGTGTAACATGTGAATGTGTAATTTGAGGCTCTTAAAATCGTAAAAAGTTATGTTGTATTCACAGTACATATTAATTTAGTCACTTTACTGGAATGCAGACATGTTTCTAAATACCTATATCTGCTGGATTCGCCATAAACAATAAATACCACTACATTAACATTCCGTGCTTGTCTTTATTCTGTATATGTCTAATGTGATCGCAGCACCCAGATTTCCATTATAATTGATTAAACAGATTTTCTTAAATTTGTGGTTTCTCATTATTTCTATTTTTTTTTTTTGAAAATAACCCAAAATAACAGTCTACGTGTTCATCGGATCACCCTTTGAGAATCCGTGCACGTTCGCTCCGCAGACTTGTATAATAATAATAATATAATTATTTTTCCAGCGACTAATGATAAGCACTGCGCTATGTTTTTTTTTATGAAAATGGAAAAACCCCACATCAGTGACAAGAATGAGCGGTGGTTGTGTTTGTGTCCACATACATAAGTACTTGGATGACGTTATCATTGCCGGTGCCCCCTTTACGTCGAGAGATCGTCATGACTTGGAACAATAAGATAACCTACAAAATTTTAAATTTAAGACAAACATGGTGCCTGCCTGTCATGACTGATGTCTGGAAACTGACGAGGCGCAAGGGAATGTCAATAATTTTATTATTAAAAAAGTTACACAATATATATTACAGATATGATATGATATGCTATTATCATTCTTATAAGATATTATAAGAATGATAATATTATTCTTAAAGTAGGTACAACATTAGGCCCGATTGCGTTTCTTCGTGAACTAAAATCGGAACAGTTCATGCGAGCGACACAGGCCAATACGTTAGAGCAGAATATACAATTATACTTTTCCAGCATAAGACTACCAATCTACGGCATAATGTAAGTAATACGGCATAATGTAATCAATAAAGCGGCACAATGTAAGGCCGGACGAAATGTTTCCATACTAATTGAGATTATTTTATGTGCGGCAGGTAGTTTTTATGCTGGAAAATATACAAGTCCACGAAGAAACGCAATCGATCCCTTTAACGCCGAAAACGAAAAAAATATTTTTGGTGGGGATACGTTACGAATATTTTTGAATGGTATTTTTTAGTAAAACTTGCTTTTCGACGTAATTTAATAGAGTGTAATATGTAGTAATTATAAGTCGATTATTATGGGTAGAGCCATTTGAATGTATTCATACGATGGCCACGAGAAACTTAAAAATATAGTTTTCTATAATAAAGACACTAGAATTTTCAATAAACTGAAAAGATATTTTACTCCCAAGACAAATAACAATAAAACGTATCTAAATGTATTTATTTCTTAATGTGCACACCTAGCGTGATCGCCTAAAGAAACGGTGTTTTTTTTTAAGGAAAGTATTTTATTGAATGTTTTAAAATTTGTACAAAATATTTTTTTGAATGAAAAAAAAATGTTTTCAGCAAGTTATTCGCCATCTCCGAAAAATAGCTCCCCCATTGCTGCAGTGATTTCATTCTTTACAGCCCCTGAAATAAACAAAAAGCTCATTAAACTAGATGTTATTGAATATATGTATAATGTGAATAAAAAGGGATTGTGAAATTTTAACAAAATGATTTACTCCTATGAACGAAATTTTAAACATTTATCAAACCTCTGCCATTTTGTTATTTTTTGTTCACAATCCTGGGTTATTGTATGGCAAAACCTTATAGTTTTATGAGCTTTTTTATTTTAGGCGGTGTGAAGGCCGCAATCACTGCAGCAATAAGAAACTATTTATTTTTTAAACTTCGAAGATGGCAAATAACTTGCTGAAAATAAAAAAAATATTGAAAAAAATTACGATGTATTCATTATTTGTACACAAATATATCCTCAAAATTTCAAAACATTCGATGAAATACTCTTCTTTTAAAAAAAATCACCTTTATTTTAGGCGTTAACACTATACCGGAAATAATCACGGTACATTGCCAATGACAACATCTGAATAAGGCAAAGGTAATAGAATGAATGAAAAGGCAATGACTGAGTAAGGTAATTGAATGATGACTAAATATCGACCTCAGGTTTTTTTAGTATAATTTTTTTATTTTATTTTGTAGAAAATATTATTTTAGTAGGAATTTAAGTAAAAATTGTCAACCACATTTTAAAAACAGAAGAATTTTACCTGTCCCATCGCTATCTATTTTAGAAATTATGACTGCTTTTTTATTCTGAGAGAAACAGACAGTAAACTGAAATTTATTACAAAATACAGCCCGTTGAAATGAAATGGTTCCAGCAGCGACTGAATCATATTAACAAGGATAAAATATTCATCCTTTGAAATTTCTAATAATCTACCAAATAATTTAAAGAATTTAATAGGAATAGAACATTTCTGAGATGTTTAAAAATAGTTGGCAATATATAAAGCATAGAGGAGTTTTTTTTATAATCTATTGCCTCTATTTAGTCGTTTTTCTTTCCTGTTTTATTTCACTCATTATTATGCTTTTCAACATTTTGATTATTGAGGTTGTAATTTAGTAAGTTTAATTTGCAATTTAGTAAGTTATTTTTTTTAAACGATTTAATTTATTTTGATGATGATTTTTAATATTAGTCTGGGAGCATTGTGTTTCCCATGGCAAAGTTAACGAAGGGATGCAATCATTAAAGCGGTAAAAATATGTAGTTTGATAATTTATATGGTGACACTCTAACAGCTGTAGCGTATGGCTGTGGTGACGTCATTCAAGATGGCCGCCATTAAACCATAAATAAACTGCTTTTTCTCGGTGGCTATATATTCGAGTTATTTATTTTTTAGCTTGTTGAAAAGGCGCTGTTCAAAAAAAATTCTTCAGCAAATATAAAAAAAAAACAATAACGTTTTTTGCTGTTTGGATTTAAGTAAAAAAAACAAAATGTAAGCAACAAATCTCAGATATGTTGATTTAGTCTGTTTTTAATGAATATTTATAGATTCATGATGCATATTTATAGATTGATTATGTATATTTATACAAAATATATAAATGTTGTCTGTGATATATAGATTTGTCATCAGATATCTGTCAGAAGGACTTTAATTACCTTTTGTAAGAAAATATGTTTTAACAAATTCTAGCATTATTTGCATATAAATATACGAGGGAAATTACAAAACAGCGTCATCAGCTTTATAACTATCTCCGTCTGTATAATCAGGTGGAAACAAATTGTCACAAGCTGAACTTTCGCCATCACAACTACACATTTCTGTGCAAGGCAGATTGTTTGTTAAAAATTGGCAAGGTGCTGAACATCGGTTTATCTCATATGAACATTTAATAAGTTTCAGAAGGGACGCAGGAGCATACGTCGTGTCCAATTAACTGCTAAAAACTGCTCTTGCACGTGTCAAAATAAGTTAGGTAGTAGGTCTGATTACTACTTTAATCTTTAGTTAACACACATATGTTGTCAAGAATTTAGCTATTAGATTGAAGAAAAAAATATCTAGTACCTATCCAAGAAACTTTGGAATCTACTAAAAGTATTTCATCGTAAAATCCTATTACAAAACAAATTAAAGACTTACTAATCGAAATAGTTAACAATTATAATGGCTACCTACTAAAAGCCACTAAACATAATAATTAAAAGAGTCAGTAAAAAGTTGAATAATCAAAGCCGAAGCCTAACAATTGAGATAGTCAATAATTCGAATATATTCGTACTAAAAACTGTACATAGTAACATCCAAAGTAGTAGGTAAGTAAAGTGTTAAATTAACAAACTAAAGCTAAATCTTACATTTAAAAACTAAAAGTACAAATATAATTATTATTCAAATTGGTACACTATTTGCAAAGTCATGGCCCTCGAATTCGGTCCGATTATAATCTGGAAAGGGTGGCCTATCTGCAACTCCTTAATATATTTTTTAATTGTATGTCCTCCAGCTATTTGATAGTGGTAGGGAGCAGATTGTAGAATTTAATACTAAGGTATAAGTAGCTCTTCGGTACTTTTGCCAGTCTTGTTCAGGGCACGCATAAAAGGGAGATACCGTGTGTATGGTGAAAGTGAATGTCCGCTCTAATTGCAGTTTCTGTTAGGTGCTGTCTGGCATACATTAAGCACCGGTATATGAACGCCGAATACATGGTCATTATCCTTGCCTTACTGAAGCATTCTCTGCATGAGGTCCATTAGGGACGACTGTATTTGGTATATCGCCTTTCGACCACAGAAGTTCTTGAAAGTTATCTCTCTTAAGTGTAGGTATAACGGATCTCCTAGTGGGAGGTAAGATAAGGTTTCTCCAAGGGCTTGCTTTGCCCTAAACATTGACCACCGTAATTCTGGAAGTGATGTTGTTGAGATATATGCCTGATAAACTCGGGAAGTTAAAGCTTCCAGCTGATACGCAATATCATTAGGCACTGAGTCACTGGTACCACGCTTCTGCAAGGCAATAAGTTCTTTTTCACTCTCTGAAATAAATGATTTATAAAGTGATAACCCCCTTTCCAAAAAACATCCGGTGGAGTCCAATCACAATTCGAAATCCAAGGCAATTGTGGAAAGCTCTTAGTACTCCGAGTGATACAAATATGTTTTATACCATCTTATTTTGCCTCGTCGGATTATGGAACGAAGAACGTGTACTTCGGAAGTCTTAGATAGCGTCTCACTAGCAAAACTAAAATATCTCTAGCAAATACTAGTAGTGCATTTGCACCGCTGCCAAATAAGATTTTGTGCCGGTTCTTCTGGACTCTTTTTTAAACAATTCAAAGAGCAATGCGTCACAGAAACTTCAGTATGTCACGAAAAAACACATTTATTAGCTGCTTTCTTGACATGACTTGGCATTTTGTGTGCAAGGTAGGCTAATTCATATTCAGTACAAGTAGGTATGAAACAATAGCTTTTCCATATGTCTCTTTGAAATGACAGTGGTGTCACATTTTTCGTACTGTGTTGCTACTCCTACATGGAGCCTCTTACCTCTAGTAATATTTTTGATTGACTTGTCTAAGTACGTAAGGAAGACCATATGAAGTTCATCGTACTGTCAGTAGAAGATGGCTTATATTTACCTGCACTTGAAGTAGAGTTAATCTGCCTTGCGCAGAAATGTGTACATATCAATGTACACATTTCTAACTATGTAACTATGTACACATTGCATCTGCAATGGCGACCAAACCGCTTGTGACAATTTGTATGTACCTGATAAAACAAACGAAGATAGTGATGACGCTTATGAGGCCGTATTATAATTTTCCTCGTATATTTATCATATAATCGCCAATTTGTTAAAACATCATTTCCATATTAAAGTAATGCAATGTGGAGTATGTATATTTTGTTATAATATATTGCAGTAAATATTTATAGATTTTCTATAATGTGCATCATGAATCATCATTATCATCATCATCATGTATTCATTCCATAAAAGCATTTCACAATACTGAGGAACATGTCAAATTTTACAATCATAATTTACCGGATGATAAAACCGCTTTGATTAATTAAAAGAAAAAAAAATAATTGTAATCAGAGGTGATTACTTAAAAATAGTCAAATTTACAAAATAATCAATAATCAAACAAATAATAATCAATACCATAAAAATAAAAATTCTGAAACATGCGTAATTAAAAACAATGTCAATAAAATCTAAAACTTAGTGCGAAAGTATAGTCATAATATGGTTATTTATAATCAAGCAATTGTGGACGCAATATCATAAAAGTCGTCCAGTTTGTAAAGGGCATGTTTGACTAACTGATTTTTCAAGCAGATTTTATATGCTGCCATCTCAAGTCTTTTCGTCGATGATGGCAAAGCATTGAACAATTTAAAACTAATATATAAAAATGTTTTTTGATATTTAGTCAAGCGTACTTTAGGCAATAATACATTGTTTTTATGTCGCGTATTATGGCTATGCCGAGTGGAGTGAAGCTCGCGATTTAAAAGATTCTCTTTGGCGTATAAAAGTCACTGTCAGTCACTGATATATGTACATGGACGACATGGTAAGGATACCAGCTTTAATAAAAAAAGGGGCGCAATGTGTTTCTCTGCTTACACCAAAAATTGTCCTAACGGCTTGCTTTTGTAGCACAAAAACGCGATGGGTATCGGTTGCATTACCCCATAGTAGTATCGCATAAGACATCTTTGAATGGAAGCAGGAGTGATACACACTGATCGCTGCACGTTCGCCAGCCAGAAATTTCACCTTTCTTATAGCATAGACTGCCGATGACAAAGTTGCACACAAATTATCGATATGTTGATTCCAGTTTAAATTTTCATCTAAAGTGATCCTTAAGAATTTAGTATTTCTGACAATATTTATATTTTCTGATTCCATTTTAATCGTAATATTTTCGTCACTCTTTTTAGTAGTTGAAAATTTCATCGCTACCGTTTTTGATGGGTTTATGAAAAGTTGATTTTTTTCAAACCAAGTGTTAGCCACAAGAAGCTGCACGTTTATCAGCTTTTCCAAGACCTGGGTGTTATTATTTTTTTTAAAAAAGCTGGTATCATCGGCGTATAGACGCGTCTTTACTGGCGGCGTAATTGTCCTATCGATATCATTAATAAAAATAATAAATCAAAACTATATAATCTATAATTATCTATCAAAAACAGACTAAAACCAAAATGAATGGGATTTTTTGCATACATTGGGCTCGATTGCGTTTCTTTGTGAACTAAAATCGGAAATTAGTTCGTGTACGACAAAGCAATACGCTAGAGCGGAATGGGAAAGGGTGCACCAAAGCGTCTAAATCTAAAACCGCACGAAAAGTTTTCAAATTTATTCGGACAGTTTTGAAGCGGAAAAATCGACTATCGTTCGTGTCATATTCCGCTCTAACGTATTGCTCTGTCTCGTTCGCTGTGTCTGTCTAACTAATTTCAGTTTTAGTTCACGGAGAAACGCACATTTTTTTCTTGAATCCAAATAGAAACCAAAATATTGATTTTTCGGAATTTTTACAGTGGGATTTTTTTGCTTTGAACGATACCTTTCCAAAACGCAAAAAAAACGGTTAGATAGCCACTAAGATAAAGCGTTTATTTATCAATATATGGGCGCCATTGTAATCAATGGCGGTCATCTTGGATGACGTCGCCGCATGCTGATACGCCGCGCCGCCTGTGAGAGAGTCACCATGAAAATGATCAAACTAACATATTTTTTTTTCACTCTACCGGCCTACCAACCGACGAGGAGGAAAAGTATTGTGAACCCACTTCTGTGTGTGTGCCTGTGTCTGTGTGTGTATTCCTCCACGATAGCGCCCAAACGCTTCTTCCGATTGAGCTGAAATTTTGCATACAGACATCATTTGATCATAGCAAGAGTTGAAAACATTGTGGTTGAAATCGGTCCACACTAGCCATATACCACCCTCGAAATATTGGACTTAAAGGCTTGACATTTGCTACACAAATGCCTTATTGGGCCGAAATGCCATTTTGGTTGCATCTGCACTAAGAATATTTAAATTTCGCCATATATTTTATCAATTATTAACGCCTAGCCGCCCGAGGATAGCTGAGAACCAGCCGCGGCGACCGAGGCAATCGCAACGGGACCTAACCGGGTTCATCCGCCGGCCAAGAGAGGGTGCTCAACGATTTTATTTATGAAATTGATATTCAGATGAAATCAGTCCTTGGCTACTTGCCGGGAAAGACTTGGGGCGACAAAACCGATTGTTTAATTGATAAAGCCAAAACACTATCCGTGGTAATATACGCCAACCACGTGGGAGAGCATGACATCAGACGAAGAGTAATTCGAATGGGGGTCTTTTACTGACACTTTTTCTCCCTCTATAGGGCGCAGGGGGCAGCGCCCTGAGGAGTGTAAAGTAAGCGATGCACGCGCATCGATATATGAGTCCTAGATATGCCCTCAGATACAAATAACTTGGCTCCATCCATACCCTGTGCTCGTAAAACATGAGACAGAGAGAACAATAAATTGAATAGTATGCGAGAGAATAGCACGCCAATATTCTTCGCGGGAACGCTCACACCGGAAAAGGTCGGCAGAAACACGAAACTCACGAAATCGACTGCAACCAATCTACTACTGGCCGGTTTTGTAGTGGTTTTGAAGTGGTCTTTTTCGAGCCCATCTACGGTTAATAAGTGCACGCGCGGGCATATCTCTCGCTCGCGCGGTGCGTCTCTGACTCCACACCTTCTTGGGCCGATTGCCGCTGAAATCACCTACTAAAAATGGACTAATTTGTAAACATTTCCAAATGTTTTTATTGTAAATAGCATTTGAAGTCTTTTATCTCGCCACTTTTTAATTTTTATCTTTTACTCGTAAGTGGTTTAGTAATCTGCCTCTCCAATTTCAAATAGTTAGGGAGCCAGCGGCAAGAAAGTGCAAGAGTTTTGTAAAAGCTGACACTTTCAAATCAACAGTATTTTGCTATGGAATACTGGGGTAGATAGAGTCAGCAGGCCAGACTCCGGGACACCTCGCGCTGGCGTACTAGGAAAGATTTAATTTTAAATAATACCTACAAGGTGTCTTGGAAAAGCTGAAAATTCATTAGTAGAAAGTTAATGCTATACAGGACACGAAAAAAATGCGTGGCATCAGCATTACTCCATACATATCACAAAAATGAAGTCCATTATATTGCGCGGCATATCAGACTGATGCGTAATTCTTCTTCTTCTCGAAGTGCCTCTCCATTACTAGAGGTTGGCCGTTAACTCTGAATATTTTCGTCGGTCTTGCGCCATCCGGAAAAGCTGTTCCGTACTGGTGATGCGTAATAGTTACCGACAAATACGAACCGGCGTATTTGCAGGGACTTTATTTTTGTGACATTTTTTTACATGGGGTAATGCTGCGCCACGCGTTCTATTGTTAAAAAGTCGTTTTTATTGCATCCACTGTCTAAACTGATGAATTTTCAGCCTTTCCAAAACACTTTAGGGCTTTTTAATTAAAATGACACCTTTCCTAGTACGCCAGTGCGAGGTGTCCCGGAGTCTGGCCTGCTGACTCTACCCCAGCATTCTATAGCCAAAATACTGTCTGATCAGCTGAAAGTATCAGCTTTTATAAAACTCTTGCACTTTTTGTCGCTGGCTTCCCAACTAAAAGTTATGAGCACACATCCCTATTATGATTTATAACGTTCAGAATAAAAATTGGGAATATCTCGAGACGGCACTGCTAGAGTCGCCCAGGTTGCATGATACTGATGATATTTTTTCATCGGGTAAAAGTCACTTAAAGGAAACCATTAAAAAGTCTTATCAGTTCTTTGTTCCCCCCCCCCCCCCCCTATATCATCTAATGACTATTAATCCATTAAACGGTTTACATAAATGGTTTGTTGTAATATTTTAAAAAATATATTTTTGGTACAAAATAATTAATATTGTTTATAATCTTAACGTAAACTTTCATTTTCATTTGTTTTTTGTTCTTTCTCTTTTGTCTATCAATAAATCACTGCTAAAGAAATGTAAGTATAAACAAGGTATAATAACGGAGATATGTACTGTACACATAGTATTAAAACGGTAAATAGTGTTAACATATTATAATTAGTCATAGTTTTATTGTTATATTTTGTATTTGTTATATATAAACGCTGTTTGTTAAACGAGTAAAGTAAAATAAAGTAAAGTAAAATAAATACTAGGGGGGTTATTTTGTATTATATTTACAAAATAACGACAGAACTGTCTACTATTATTTTAGTTTTTTAGATGGCCGGACCAAAGGAAACATCCACCTCAATAGGGGAGGGTTCGTGATGTAGCAAAAAGAGAACCCGATAATGTTTTTCATTGATAATATTGTATTGCCCCTCGTACGTCGGAATCAGGGCGCAAACGCGTGATCGGGCACGAGACACGATAATTTTTTTGAACCTATCAATTTGTCAAATACATAAACAATTACCAATTCGTGACATTGCCGAGCGATTTAGTCAACCGATAATTGTGCCCATGAAGCTGCATTAATATGATTTGCTTTAGAAAAAAGTTTTTTTTCGTGATAAACTAGATAAATAAAGCATCCTAAATTTTGTGTAGGGTTTAACGAATTTATCGGCATAAATGATATAAATATCTACTAGTCATTGTCTATATTCAGAAACTATAATCAATCGAGCAATTTATTATAGCATACACTCGGTTATCTCATATTTAGGTAGATTAATAAAATAGGAATGTAAAAACATTTCAAAGATTATTTTTACGATTGCAAAATTAAATAATACCAATCATTCAGTCAGAATTAATTAATATCTTATCTGAAATGCAGATATTTTAAATAGAGGAATTCGTCCAAAATATTATTGGTTAAGTATAAGATGATGATATGTTATCCCCACTAATATGTAACAAACTAAATGATAATGTTTTTGATCCAAAATGATACTGATTTAAACTAAATGATAATTTAGTTTTCTAGTATTTTTCTAGCCTATCTATATATTTTACGACATTTTATTGCCTCATATTTGAAGATTAGGAAACATATAAGTACTTTAAAGAAGAAGATCATTTTTTATCTTATTTTTCACACGCTGAAGTTGCTCAATGTGTCACTGTAACCTATTTTTTAATCTTTCAAATTCAGATGGAACAACCTTCACGTTAGGTTTTTTCACTTATTCTCTCTGTAAATGCTAGAGAAGATTTTCTTAATAGGTTCAATCCATCTCTTTAAAAGGTATCCGTTCCATATCTAATACTCTATGCATACTGCGAGTTATTTCGCTTGAAGATGACATCATTGCGTCATATAAACGATGGTATAAAAAACCATTACCAAAATTATAAAGTACAAAAATTAGAAATGAGTATAAAAATTTGTTGCGTTGACGTTTCTTTTCCTTATTATTTTTCATAATCAGGGCGGCAAATTAACAGTATTTGTGTGATCAAAACTATTTAAAATTAATCATTTTCGCTATGTATTCGTAGTTTATATGAAGCTGGAAAAGGTAGTCTGAGAGAGTTCACATCGGCGTCCGTCCCGGTAGAAGAAAAAAGGGGTTGGGACGTCGAAGAACCAACACAACATCAAAAATGTTCGCAACTCTAGAGGTCAAAGATATAAAAGTTTTATATCTTTGACCTCAAGAGTTGCGAATTTACGGGGGTGTTTTTTGATTGAACAATCCCATAATCAAAAATGATACAATCTGCTGCCGTAGCTCCTGATCACCAACGCCTAAATCTGTTATGATTTGAGGTGGCATTTTCGCTATAGGTACAACTCCCCTTGATTTAGTTGAAAAGGGTGTTGAAACAAAACAAGAAGTGCACCGGCGAGACATTCTCGAGGCTGTGGAGGTTCCTTGGAGCCAGAAGCGTTCCGGCAACCAGCTATGGACATTTCAACAAAACTGCTCTTGCTCAGAGGGCCTTAAGTATTGAACAGTGGTAGCAATGTTTCTGACTTCGTCAGCTCTCGAGAATGGCCACCATACTCGTCTCACCTGAATTTCATGGACTTATAGCGGATAGTCAAATTTAGAGGCAAAGGCTTGCACTAAACGGTTTTAAGATGACTTTAGACGAGTTCAAGTCTTCACTTACCAGGAAATGGAATAGATTAACAATGGAGGAAATACGCAATGTTGCTTCGAAATTCGTTAAACGTTTGTTGCTGTGCATCAAAGCCAACGGATGATACTAAGAACCACAGTATAATAACACCCAGTAAGTTCATTCAAGAGCTACAAGGCAATGTGGGAAGAGGGTGCGACGAAAGTGGGGCCAGGGGTAAGTCATGTCGCGTCCTTAGGCCCATAGTTACGGCACTGTGACGCGCGGTGGGCGCAATTTGTGTCCGCTCTTACTATTACTTTTTAGTGGAGATTTAAGAGTCGGCGCCATATGGTATTCTCAGGACAAATCGGTAGCATAATAGCATCTGCATCGCCGGGGCACCGTAAATGTAGCCGGGACGATGCTTCAAGAAGAAGACAAGTAATCATATTACGATTTGTGGTAGCCCTTTATATTCCTGACGTGACTTGCTTCGATTTAAATTT
The DNA here is from genome assembly GCA_944548615.1 of Micropterix aruncella. Classification (NCBI taxonomy): domain Eukaryota; kingdom Metazoa; phylum Arthropoda; class Insecta; order Lepidoptera; family Micropterigidae; genus Micropterix; species Micropterix aruncella. The sequence goes on along the minus strand of OX155952.1, from coordinate 21,873,651 downwards.
TGTCCTAAGAGAAGCTACTTTCTGGTATACTGTGCTAAGAACCTTCTTGCTCAAAAAGTTTATTTAAAAAAAATATATTTTGATGATTGTCAATATTATTTTGGGGCTCCTTATATAACAACATCATAATGCACTGAGAGTTGATAGGTATTATACTAATTTTAACTCTTTCTGCATGTTATTAAAACTTATTGCCGATGGTGATTTTCCTTATAAAGCTCGAGATGCAAATTTTTCACCGAGTATATATTCAAAAGGAAATTTTGAATTTAAAAAAAAATAATATTTTTCGAGTACGCTGATAAATGCAAAGTCACGGGCCGCATCACGATGACGGTAAAGTATTGTGTCGATGTTAAGATTATATCTCCAATAATTTATGACACCTCTACGTGGCGAACTTCTGATAAACTTTTATGTCAATAACGTAACTTGATTAGACCTTGATTATAGATCCAGAAACTCAATTACTTAAATAACTCTTTATGCTTATGTAAAAATAATTCTTCTACATTTTTACCTCTCCTATAGTAGATTACTACGTTAGTCTACTATTTTAGACAGGGCAAGCCAAGGGAATGAATCTTTGATTTAACAGTGATTTTGATACATTTTTTAAATACTATAGTTACGAGGATTATAAAGATTATTGCAACAATATGAAGGTTTTATACACATAGATTATTTAAAAAAACGTAATTATCGGCCATTTTTCTTTTAATGCGACATTAGAAGGAAAACAGATTTATCAATTAATGCTAATGTTAATATTTTTATCTGTCACTAAATATGGTTTAAACGGGTTACCTAGAATAGTGTCATTGTGTATCACTTCAAAACATATTATATTTTTAATCTTAAGTTTTTTTAATGACGATATTTGAAGGCGGCATGGTAAGTACTAGGCCAAACGTGGAAATACTTAGTTTAACGTGATAAAATTGTTTTTAATTTTCGAGATAAGCTCAATTCACACAGTCCATCTAGGCCCCGAAGCAGTAATGCCCTCCAAAAAATGACCTCCTCTGCAAAATACTCCTCTACAGCAGCCGTAACATCAATCGTCTCAAATTTCTGTACACCTGAAAAGGTTTTTTTGTTACTGTTTATTGTGAAATTTCACAATGGGCGGGCTTATTATCATGTGACAATCTCTTACAACCAATTCTAGTATGAAGTGTGTATCTGTATGTGTACGTGTAACGTGTGTGTCTTGTTATTGCATTACATCGACGGAATTGATAAGCAAATGCGTTAATTTTATCCCAACGGAAAATGGTGACCCAGCCGGGAATCGAACCCGGGAAATTGCAATGTAAGATCAGGCGACCTAATCACATTTGAGCTTTACGAATAGGTTGTCTATATAAATGGTAAGTCTGACAGTGCTAGGTCAAGTGAATAAGGTAAATGGAGCAACAAACTGTAATGTTACTTGCTGATTTTCGCCATAGCCTTAACATATTTGTGAGCCTTAACATATTTGTGAGTATTGACTTGATTGAAACTATCTTTTTCGAACCAAACCTCGTATTATTTTGTGAACACATGCATGTAGCAGTGTTCACCAGTACTAACTTGACCTTTGGAGAAGGTAATATGTCTTCAAAATTCCCTTTGCATCTCAAAAGACGGGTGTCATTAATTTCCTAACCGATTTCACAGCTTTACTTTTCTTTGGAGCCGTAAACTCAGATTCTGTTTGAAAAAAATGCAAGAGTTTTGTAAAACCTGATAGTATTTTGACCATAGAATGCCGGGGTAGGATCTGGCTTACCAAGAAAGGTGTAATTTTAATTAGTACTGTAACAAAAACTGCATATTTTGTTGTTTTGTTTTCGCGCCTTTGTGCAGATTATGTTCGCTGCACCTGTTTTTCCATGTTTTCCCCGTGTTTAGTTATGTTTCCTGTTGGTTTTTGCTGTTTTCATGAATTTCTCCCATATTATGACAATTAAAAGAACTATGTTTACGAAATTTCGTAAATATCAAATTTTGACAGATAGAGCTGTGCAGTCATAATTTTTATCGCCCTAAGTGATTCTGGCGATTACTAGTGGCGACACTGGTCTAACTCTACCCTTTATGGGCGACACAGGAGCTGTCAAAATTTCAAGGTGGGAACCAGTTTAGGCGGCGTTTGGCCAGCCGTTTTTTTTTAAATAAAATTTGTTATGTGAAGTGTGTGTGACCTATATGGTAAGCATTTAATTTCCTTTTGGGTAGCTTTTCATATAAGATCCTCGCGATTTTAACGGATTTTTCTATTGATCGCAGCTGTGGGCACCTCTGTTTTTTGGTCAATATTGCTGCTAATGTGACGTAAATCGTCACCAAATGGGAGGATTTCACCTCACCTTTAAATTGCACCGGGATTTTTGTCTTCACGTGGAAAAGGAAATAAAATAACCCTCAATTCTTGAGCGGTGACATGTTGGCTGATTGCACGCCGTAATAAAATACATCGACAGGAGGGTTGCCTTGTGCATGGATTAAACGCGAACTTTACATAACTTTGTGTTTCTTTTTGTGCTTTAGTCTTCGTGTGTCTGAGGAAAAGGGTTTTCTGTGGGCCAAACCCAATGCTCATTAATATTTAGCCCACTCTCTGAGATAGTTTTTTTTTGAGGTTAACTTTTTTTTCTTTTTTTTAAATTTCTTTCGGGTATCTTTTTTTTTTTAATAAGTTTCCTTCTTTTTCTTTAAAAGTAGGTGGCGTCCTTTTTTCTTTCATTCTTTTGGGTTTTGGTGGTTTCTGCCGTGTTTCTTCTAAACACGGTAGATTAGTAATTAGAGGTTATAGAACCCCTAAAGTGTTTTGGAAAAGCTGCAAATTCATCACTAGGTAATAGATGTAATACAGAACTCGAAACAAATGGTCAGACTGTTTAACAATAAACGCGTGGTGTCAGCATTACTCTATACATATCACAGAAATGAATCCCTGCAAATACGCCGGTGCGTATTTTATTATCAGATAGAATTAGTAAAGGAGCAGAAACACTAGTCTGAGTAGAATACGCCTCTTGGGAGACATGTCCCTAGATTATTTAGTATTACTATTCTGACCTTACTGTGTTGCAATTTACATATTTTTTTCCCAAAACGTAGGGTCTCCTCTGTCTGGCCAGACTGTAGTGTATGCCCGGTACTTATCCTGCCTGCTCACAATGGGCTCGATTGCTTTGCTCTTTAACTTAAATCGGAAATTAGTTCATGTGAACGAGACGGCGCAGTACTTCAGAGAGGAATGTGAAATGAACGGTTGTCACTTTTCCGCATTAATAAAACTACCCACTGAAGATAAAGCAGCCTAATCTAACACCGCACGAAATGTGTTCAAACTTATTCGGGCGTCTATAAGTTCGACAGGTAGTTTTGGCACATGGTAAATAAACGGAACAGAGACAAAGCTTCATACAACCTCACTATGATAGGTATACTACTACAAGCTTGAGACGCGTGTATGCGTGACCGCTGGCGAAACCGGTTTATATCGGATTCGCCAGTACTCAAAGCTCAGGGCGTCCGTCGTACACGATTAATTTAATTAGTGTTTTAATATAAAAAAGTGTAAATATGTTTTACTATACTGTGTGTGTGAACAATAATAGAATGAATAAAAACGTATCATTTTTCATTACCCCAAAGAATTCACTAGATAAGTACAGTACCTAAATTGATTATAATATAATTTATTATTTTTAATGCGGTAGAAAGATATATTTATTACACCTCAACATCGAAAGATAACTTAACTCGGTGGTGCAAAAAATGTTTGAGTAGATAGTAAATGTTATAAAAAGTGTTTTTTTAGTAAATTGTACAGAATAAGTACCTAATTATTTATCTTGTTAAAATTACAAAAAATATTTAGAGTAAGTAATAAGTAAACATTATTCTATTGTAGGTAAGTATATACCAAAAATTTGGTAAAGGTTTTGTTTATTTAATTGTATCCTCCTATCAAACCCTACCAAAATATGTAAACATTTTGTACGCCTTTAGAAGCTTTGTCTCTGTTCCGTTTATTTACTCCCGTGGTTTTGATGCGGAAAAATCTACGGCAGTTCATTTCATTTAAGGTGACATGATACCTGGGAACGACCATATCTGAGGAATTTTAGGAGTTTTTTGAAAAACATATTATTTAAAAAAGTAATATAGTTTGAAGAAAGTAATATAGTTGTAAGAAAAATATATTATTAAAAATATTTATTTTAATAAGTTTCTAAGTGAATCCCTCGATAAGGAACCAATTTAAAATTTGAAATAAAAAAAGTTGCTCATTGTCTTGGACATTAAGGCTTTAAACTGACTTCGAAAACTTTCAGGCGCGTTTACTCCTATAATGTAAGCGGTGACTGTGTTTTATTATAATTTCATTATATTGACTGGTTAATTTTCTAAGGCACAATTAGCCACATTTTTTATTTTGGCCCTAAATTAATTACAATTAATTAAAACGTGAAAGCGCTCTGAGAGTTATGCTAAATATGCTTTGCCATTAACACCCTTATACCACCACTGCGTAAAGATAGTTATTCTGTACTAGCCCTGCGATTGGCCGTTTAGTTTGCATCTGGTTCCCGGCGCTAGCGGACGTGGAATCTGCGCTTGACGCTTCGTCAACGCTGGATTTTTATTGGTCAAACCCTACAAAATTGACCCCGCCTATTTTTTCGGTTGTTCGCCCATTTCGGATATTTTTCTGAGGTTTTATGTCGCCTTAAACTCTGTCTCCTACCGAAGTTTAGTTCACAAAGAAACGCAATCGGGCCCAATGTGTGCAATTGTGATGGCTTTATAACATTGCAAGATACAACACAATATTTCTACTTCTTGTATTTTTTTGCAATGTTTGCCATTTTATCCCGCAATATAAATATGACCCATCTGGTAACGCCGCAGTCGCAGCATCCGTCCTTCTCAGAAAGGCATGAAGAACGGAGGCACGTTCTGGTTATCCATGGCAATGTTGCTGACCTTGCAGCAGATGCCACAGATGACGTGTGACAGAAATTAAATTATTTATTTTTATTACCACATACTAATATGAATAGTATTTTTTATAAATACATAATTACACGTCGCCTGTTATAAATAATTTGCAATGAAATGACTGTAATAATGATCATTTGTTTGTGAAAACAGTCCAGTCATCGTCTTCTCATGATTTTAATTCCCCATGGCAATTAATTCAACTGGTACCGGGCATGACATTGCAACATCAATTTACATTTACATATATAAAACATAGTATAAGAAAAAAAGAATGAAGAAAAAATATTATCGCTGATTGATGAAACCCGCTTACCCAAATCTCAAAAGGTAAAATTTACATACTTTGGAGTTATGACATCAGTAGTTCGAGGTCAACGATTATCTTAAAGATATTTTGGGTATATTTAAATAATGCTCTTAACTGTGTCACCTATACCTACTTTTTACACGACTGCCCAACAAAATAGGAGTGTTATGTGTTCAGGGTTCATCTTTGTATGTTTTTCGTTTTTTCAATTCCACTATAACTTCTAAACGCTTGACCAAATTTAGAAGTGGGTAATACTGTTAGGACCGTTATGTCATCCAGACATACTGGCTGATACTGACATTTTTACTGTCCAAATATTAAGTAAGTAGTTATCTAAATATCCAAATGTCAATAAATTAACGTAAACATATCGTGTTTAGTGTAAAATAAAAGGTCTAATTTAGTACATTCCGAAATTATATACATTTATCATATGGATAAATACATAAACCACAAATATAACATAAAAAACCGTAATGAAAATAATTTTAAATACTATAGTTCACTTTCTGTAACGACAGTCGTGTTTTTTATTATTTTTAATATATTTACCTACTTGTATAAATGATAAGAATAAGAACTAAAAAATGTTAACCTCCTTAAAATAAGTATATTGCATTTTCATTTCGATTTGCATAGATATACTAAAGATATCTAGGTAATCAATGGCTGGATGTATAATATGTCTGTTACTCAATCAATCGTGTCAATTATTATGTATTGTCAGGCTGAGTTTAAATTTTGCATAAAGGTGAACAATGGGTCGATTTAGCGCATGTATGACCATCCGTTTCAAAAACACTTTTTAGTTGCATGTAAAAAAAATGTTCTTGTCACCCCAAGACTTTTCCGGCAAGTAGCTAAGGACTGATTACATCTGAATATCAATTTTATAAATAAAATCGATAAGCGGACAAACCCGGATGGGTTCCATTGCGACGCCTCGGGCGGCGCGGTTCGTTTCTCGAACAAAGGCTTGTTTGGTCCAAGAGCAAACAGATAGCGTTATCATTTAATTAAAATGTATAGCGAAATTTAAATAACATTAGTGTAGCTTTTATATGACCCAACAAGGCATCTGTGTACCAAATTTCAAGTCTCTAAGTCCCATATTTCGAGATTGACACATGACTAGTACGCCTCCTGGTGGACCGATTTCAAACACAACCTTTCCTCTCCCTTTCATTCATTCATTCATATTTGCATTGTAAAATTTCCGTTTTCAATGCATAGAAATGCTTGACCTAGATATCAAATTGGTGAAATGCACCTAAGAGGCTCTCTAGACGATCAAGCATGCTTGTCAAGCATCGCGTCACGGGCTGGGAGGGGATCGTAAACCGCAGGAAATATGCAAATATTTTTTTTCATATTTACCAATAATGCCTAATTTTGTAGTTTTATACCAGGGAGTCACGTCATTCATCAATCAATTACGTATAATTAACGTGAATTCCTGAAATAAACTATAAAATTAGGCATTTTTGGTAAATATTTTTTAAAAAATGCATATTTCCTGCGGTTTACGATCCCTTCCCAGCCCGTGACGCGATGCTTGATCGTCTAGAGAGCCCCCTAATCCGAGGCTTAAGGGGCTCTCTATCTCTCTCTATCTTTCATAAAGGCTTTCATTCAAAAAAATAATATTAGAAAGTAATAATATTTCTGTAGACCGTTATGACGTAAAAGTTTGGGGGCCGGAAAGATCGTATTGACAGAATATGGAGATAACAAAAACTATCGGGTACCGGCGCACATGACAAATAGATAATGGAAACGTAGGTACTTACAGATAATGGAAAATTTATTTTAAAAACTATTCAATTTCTAAATATTAAAAAAAATATTGAAATATACGTTTATTTCAAGTTCGGACCTTTTTATTTGAGGCTCTAATTATATCCTGATTGTAACGAAAAAAATGGCGTCATGGACTCATGATCAAAAAGCAAGTCATTCTGTCAAATAAAAATGATAGGCGATTATAAAATATTCGTGTGCAAACCATCTAATTTTATTACGTAAAGTACCTAGTACCATTGATTTTACTATAAAATCAATGCTAGTACCTAACAGTGGCGCACCGGGGGAGATTTAAGATGTTATAGTAGTGAATAGATACTCACCACTATCATCTGTACAAATAAAGTAGGATGAAAATCTAGAAGTACTATGTATGAACCTTCGTTTTGGAAGATTGATTTCGCAGATGGTTTCAGCAGATGGTATTGCGATTGGCCAGAGTTCAATGTCATGACAACTGCACTCGACAAGATCGCTTTCTAAATTGAGGAAGTCAATTTACAGATTCTCATGTGTGGAAAATTACTTGCCTGAAACGCCTTATCTTCCATCTATGTTTTAATTATCTGGCTTTAAGTGGATATAAACCATTCATATGTTAATTATGTCCTATGTGTGCCATCGGTGCCGCTTTCAATCGACTATATTATGGAGGAAGTTTATCTATAATTGATTCTTACCCAACATAATTAAATAAAACCACTGCATTCTGAATCCTGTATTTTATTGTTTGACGTCACTTCGTTGTATCACACGTGAGTGTATTGAGTAGATAATTGATATACGGATTTATAAGTATTACTGCTCATATTAGCCAATCGTAAAATAGCTCACAGCGTTGGCCTCGCCGAGCATAACATTATTGTCAAATATGTGCATCCATTTCGTACTCTCGTGATGTTCATCCTCTTAATCACGACTACCAGGTTTTCCTATCCGCCATAATTCTGCATTGCGAGATTTGGGTGTCATGTTTGATGACGTATTATTCTCAGATATATGACAATTCTCAGCAATAGCAATAGAATATCGCTAATCTAGACTACTCACATCAGAAGCCTCCTCGAGTACTACTCAGATGTTTGAAACCAGTGGCGTGACTAAGCCGGTGCAGCCGGTGCGGCGCACCGGGGCCAATTTTGGTTTGGGGGCCCAAATGGAGCTTCAGTCTGCGATCAACGTTGCATCCAATACTGCTAGAAAGCTAAGGAAGACGAAAAAATGGATGACTAAAAACTGATCGATGAGTTTGGAGAGTATAATTTAGTACTTCAATTACCAATAAAGCGCCGTATTTATAAGGAACATTTTTTCGAACGTATAGGTGCAGTAATTATATCCTATATACCATAATGAATGTAGATGAGTAGAAGGAGGGGCCTTTTGTTGAATTTTGCACCGGGGCCTATTTGTTTTTTGTTACGCCACTGTTTGAAACCTACGATAGAAAATATATGCGGAGTATATTTCAGAGAATGTTTGAGAAAATAAAGCAGTGGCGTAACTAAGCCGGTGCAGCCGGTGCGGCACCCCGTAGCCCGCGGCAGAGCGGGGCCACAATGAACTTCAATCTACGATCGACATTCCATGAAACTCTGCTAGGAAACTAAGGAAGCCGAAAAAATGGATGTCTCAAAACTGATCGATGATTTTGCATAATGCAAATCAAGACGCAAATCATTCTAGAACTGTACCTATTTGATATATTTTTTAATAATACCTAAGTACATAGTTAATTTAAATAAGTAGATATGCAAAAATTTATACATTTTTAATGATATTAGATGGGTATTTTTTTTAGACTTACAAGTTTCACACTTGCTAGTTCTACTCAAAATAAAGTAACAAAAACTGAAATTATTTTTTATTCCCTAACATTCAAAGGTGGGGAAATATAATTCAGTACTTAAATTAACATTAAAGCGTCGTTTGTATACAGGAACAAATATTTCGAACATTCTCCCGCAATACTTTATGTGATCACGCGTGTCCCGCTGAAGTTCTTGGGAACTTGTTCCGCAACATGTTTGAGGCAATGCTTACGAAAGAATACGCCGATTTATAATATAGCTACAATATGCATATGTAATGTAGCTAGGTATACAGGAATTACATCCTATATACCATAATGAATGTGAGTAAGTAGGGGCAGGAGCCTTTTGTTCAATTTTGTAGCCAATTTGTTTAGTTATCCCACTGAAATAAGCGGCCTGGTGGCGTAGTGGTTAGGTCGCCTGATCTTACATTGTAAGGTACCGGGTTCGATTCCCGGCTGGGTCACCGTTTTCCATTGTGATCAAATTAACGGACTTGCATTTTCAATTCTGTCGATCGAATGCAATAACAAGGACACTCCGTTATACACATATTATACGCACACATACATACATATAAACACGTCATAGTATGTTTGGTTGTAACAGATTGTCATATGACAATACACTCGTTCATTGTGAAATTTCACAATAAAGAGTAGAAAAAAACAAAGAAATAAGGCATAAGTTTTTAAGGTACTTACTTGTGTATAAGGGCAAGTACGCTTACTATCCTCTGACATTCAAATACTTATCCCTCCTCCTTTGTGATGGACATGTTAGGCAGATACATTTTTTTTCAATCTTGTAGCTAAATTCTTGACAACCTATGGAAATTTTTGTCAACCTAGGCATCCCAATGTAAAAACAAATGTATCTCAAGAGTCCTTCCGATAGTCAGATAAGACAGTCAGATCGTAAAACCTAGAAGATTAAAGTATTAATAAGACTTACTACCTAACACAAAAATATTTTATCACGTCTGAAAGCATTTTTTAGCCATCAATTGAACAAGAAGTAAATGTAATGTAATGTAATAAGCAGAAGAAAAGGAATCATATACATCTCCATGTGCAGGGACTGCTCAGCGGGAGGGTCCACAATCCATTGTTATCCAGGCCGTGGAGCTATATGTATGTGCCCAATCCTAATCTGCGATTCCACAAGATTCCACGACAGAGGCAGATACAGCCCAATTGGGTGGGTCGTACAACAAGTCAAAGCACTGCCTAATGATATATGTAGATATATTTGGATAGTCAACAGGTCAACAAAACACAGGTTCCTATGCTTGGACAGAAATTGATTTTAATCTCGCTCTTCTGTATATACTTACTTAATTATTTATGTATTGATACTTTCAATATTTTAGGATTTACCCACATTTTTGTTTTGAACGGTTTTAAAAAGAGGGTTGACCTGTACTTATACCGACCTGTAGATTAAAATGAAATATATGTGTACTATATTAGCAGTTAATATTTATTTCATAAAAGTGTGAATCCAGTTATTAAATACACGAAAATAAATTGTATGGGGTTGAAAGATTGCCAAAAATATAACGATTTATCCCTGCCCTGCCCTTTTTGTAGCCCTTCAGTAGCGGTACCCTCTCATAAACGTAGTGAATGGGATTGGGCACAAAGTACTGAGACCCGGGGTGTTCCTGGAATGTAACGCCGTGGTCGATTGTTCTCTGCCACAGTAGTCGGCATGGCGGATGGCATTGACAATATTGCTAAAGCCATAACGATTGACAGAGTACACCATTATCAGCTATGCCAACATGATATTTAAATTCCCTGTGTTGGTATTATTAACGATCTAATGTAGGCGCATGTGTGACATGGCATCGACCGCTTACTGGGATCGAACAAAAAAAAGCTCCACAGGGCCGGTGCTATTACATCTCTAAAGGGATAGATCGTATATTTAATCGTAATTTTTAACATCGTCTGTAAATACGATATTTTTCCGATCGACTTCTTCGAGTCGAACTTTTTATCTTTGTCCTAAGGCCGGGAATACACATCAGATTTTTTCTATGCGATAGTCTGATCAGACTATCGGAAGGCACTCTTGCCATACATTTGTGTGAACATTCAATACACATCCGATACAATAGTCGGATCGGATGTGTATTGAATGTGAAAACAAATGTATGGCGAGAGTGCATTCCGATATTCGGATCAGACTTTCGGATCCGACTGTCAAATTTCAAATGTCAAATTATTTATTGAGTTCAAATTATGAGTACATTCAATATACAAAAGTCTTAACCTAAATAGGCTGCCGCCTATTCCAAGGCAGACAATTTATTTTAATTATCCTAAGAAATCTATAATATTATATTTATATAAATAAACAAAATCATATCCGAATTATATCCATAAACAGAAATATCCTAATTACCTAATAAAAATTCGTAAGAAAATGTCATGAAAATTGTCAATATTATTTTATTTTAAAACATGATAAAAATTGATATATATATTTATATATGTATTAATAAGTATTAATATGTATTAATAATATACAAATTAAATTCACAAAAATTAAAATAAAATTACAGAAAGAATCAGTTTATATTACTACATATACTATTACATTTTTATTATAAAGATTCAATTATTTAATAAGGTGTTAAATATCTGCATTTGTACAATTTAAGAGGTAGGCACTCAAACTATTTTTAAATTTATATGAATTTTTTATGTCTTTAATGTTTGGTGGTAAGCAATTATAAAATTTAGGGGCAAGATAAGAGAAACTGGATTGGCCAAAAGCGGATCTCCTGAGTGGTATTGCAAAATTTGTTTGTTTCGATCTTCTTGTTACACGAGATTGCTGGCTTTTTTTCTGTTCTCCTAACTCACTCTGGAATTTAGTGAGAGTTACCAGCACAAACATTTTTCTCACACTCGACACTCTATACTCTCGGAAAAGGTCATCGGAAGAATATGTTTGGGGTTTTTTATTGATCACCCTCAGTATAGCCTTTTGCGCTTTGTAAAGGGTGGTCAGAAGCTTTTTTGCCGCACAGCCCCAAGTTACGATGCCATATCGAATAACCGACTAGCAGACAGCAAAGTAGACACTTCTTAGCGTATTGAAATCTAAGATGTTCTGCAAACTCCTAAAGTAATACACAAGTTTTCTCAGTCTTGCCGCAACCTTCGTTAAATGATCCTCCCAGCGCAGTCTGTCTAACATCACGCCTAAGTACTTAATGGAGGACACCCTGTCGACATTCATACACTGGCAATCTTGTGTTTCTGATGCACTAGTGAAGCTTAATAGTTGAAGTTGGTTGGTCAGTTTTTGTCTTGCTAAAGGTCAATAAGTTTCTATCCAACCATCTCTTCGCGTTTCTCAGTACTAATTCAGTATCGGTAAACAGATCTGCCCAAGTCGAAGACTTGACCAATAAAACGGTGTCGTCGGCAAAACTGATGACCTTTCCTATAGCCGGGAGTTTGCAGAAATCATTCAAATACACCAAAAAGAGAATTGGACTCAACACGCTGCCCTGTGGGACACCATACGTTATACGCTGTGTAGAACTATATTCTTCGCGGAGTCTGGTCATCTGCAGTCTTTCTGATTGATACGATTTAAACCACTCTAGCGCATTTTCTTCGAGTCCGATCCGTTTCAGTTTAGTCATCGGCAAGGGGTGCGAGACAGTGTCGAAAGCCTTCGCAAGGTCGAGGAAGACTGCCGCACATTTCTCTCCTTTATCTAAAGATTCTTTGACATGTTCAGTGAGTTCAATTAACGCATCTCCTGTGCCTAGCCCTTCCGAAAGCCAATCTGGTTATGTGCCAAAATATTGTATTTGTCAAAAAAACTGTTAACACGCCGTTTGACCACATGTTCTAGAATTTTACTCACCGTACTCAAGAGTGATATGGGTCTACAATTCTCTGCAGCCAAAGAATCACCGCCTTTAAAGATAGGTGTTATGATACTTGTTTTGTGTCGTATAGAAAAATCTGTCTTGTACTTGCCTTGTACTTGCCTATATACTTGTGTCGTATAGAAAAAACTAACATGTATTGCCTAAGAAGTTGCACTTTTCCCCGTGTGCATGCCGTCAAATTAACGTCAGATTTGATAATGCGTTACACCGTCCGTAGAGCGATATATCTGCAGACCTCCAGCCAATTTTCTCACCTCGGTCTCTAGATTACGATCCAGATCCAACCTTCATTTGATGTTGTGTTAGTTGATAGACATCCTAACAGCCCCTTTTCTTACTATCTCGGGACGGTCCCCGATGTGGTAAAGCTTGTTTATACGACATTTTAGATATTTATTTAAAACAAAAAATTGTCTTGTGACACGTGTCTGTCCGTCCGTCCGTCCTATCGCACCTGGATCTTTGAAACTATAAGTCCTAGACATAAATGGTTAATAGCAAACGACTCGGTATCGTATGAGACGGGTTCCCAGATTCTTATTGTGTTTTATTTATTTATTTTCTTTGATTGTTCGTTTTTTAAAGACTATTGACGCATGCGCGCCGAGTCCGACGCCAGTCCTTAGCAACCGACAAGGAAATATAATATAATTTAATGTAATAGATATAATATAATATAATAGATATAATATAATATAATGGATATAATATAATATAATAGATATAATATAATATAATAGATATAATATAAAATAACAGATATAATATAATATAATAGATATTTAAAATATATATAATTGTAGTTTAAATGACAGACGCCCATGCTGCTGCTAATTTCTTACACTAGAGAGCAAGTGAGCCAGTGATCTTACGCCAGTGTTGCCATATGTACAATCTAAATTTTATACTAAAATTATTTTAGCAGTTGTAAGATCGGACGATTTACCAACTAGATCGTAGATCGTACAAAATTATGTAGCATTTGATTTCTTTAATTCCTGGATGTATGGAAATAGGTAGATGCCGACTTGTAATATATGTATTTGCTGAATATAAAATGTTCACACTGGGTGATCTTCTTCCTAAAATGTTTAAATAATAATAATGGTCGCGTACAGGTAAATAATCCACTAAACAAATATTATTTTATTTATATGAGAAAATGCGTTCCTGAAAGATTAAAACGAGATAAGATATTTCTATCATACTATATTTGTTTCATTTTATTCTTGCGTCAATCACACTATGACATTAAACACGAGAGTAACGTTGAATCCTCCATTTTAAAGTGGTGCTCAAAGATAATTGTTATCTTAACGCATTTTCTAATTAATAATCAAGAATTTTCCCGTGTAATTGATGAATTTTAATTAACTTAAATAAATATATACTTATATAAAAATATTATGTTTTCAACCGAAATAATTTTCTTAGATAAACAAAAAGTTGTGAAATAGAAAATTTATGATGCTCGACTTAGCTATTAAAATATCTGCTATAATTTCTCACTTTTCTTTTCGACAGTCGAGTGTGTTTGTTGGTCTTTTGCGTGATAAAAATGACGAGAACAAAAATAGTCAAATCTATCATGACAAACTTCAAGGGTGGGCAAGATAAGGTTCAAAGCCTGAGGAGGCAAGATAGAACCTCTCCTTGTCGGACGCCAGCTCGATACTGGCATCTCAATCGAATCCGTGTATGTGCAGTAGCCGATGATTATCGTCGTCCTCGAAAAGAAAATTGCTGGATCTGAATTGATTCGAATTAGAAAGCAGAAATAAGTATCTCATCACTCTCAATAAGTTGAACTATACAGTGCTTCGCTTAGGAAATCGAAGGTTGCAGCACCACTTAGATTATGTTCCGCTAATCCGGTAATTAAAGAAAAAGATCTTAAAATTTGTCTTAAAAGATGTCATCTGGTCTAAAACAAGAAAATCATATAATATTCGCTGGGAAACGCGCAAAACACCCTAATATACTGTGCAACTCTCTTTAAGCAGAAAGGAATAATCCAAGGCTGCAGTAACACTTAGATGATGTTAAACTCAAGCCAGTGAATGAACAAAAAGATCTTAATGTAATTAGATTTAAAATGGGAACAGCACCTAATATATTTTATAAAAGTGGAAAATTGCTCAAATAAATGATTAGAAAAGCCTTCTATAACCTTAGTATTGACTTGGTGCTTTGGGTATATAAAGTCCTATGCCCTATCCAAGATAGTACAAAGACGTTTCACAAAGCTAAAGTGGACACTAAAAGAGTCGGGTTACGAGGAGAAACTATGAACCCAAAGCAAAATGCAACGGCACTCACAACATTGAAGGAACGCTGAAAGCTTGATATTTGATACTTTCAAGATGCTGCAACTGTAATTATATTCAAAGAATGTATACATTTAATTATAACTAAGGATCTTATCTCCGGAGGAACGACTTGAAGCTATCAGGACCAAGTTTCTCGATGAATCCACAAAAACATATCTCGAACAGAAATGTGGATGATTGGAACAAATCTGTTGCGTGTGCTAAAAATATCATATTTTTTAAAACAGCCTTGACAGTTTCATCAAGTTTGAAAAGACTGACTGAACACAAAATACTCATTCAGATACAGCCACATCAGCTTATAGTACCTGGCCGTTTATTAATTTTATTTTATTTTATTTATTTATTTAGGTACATAGGATTAGGTATACAGTTCATTCATAGGTCATGTAATCTTATAATAATTATATAAATTATTTAATAATTAATATAGGGAGGTTTAACACATCTTACATGACCTTTACTGCCAATAGCACATCTAACTAGGCGATAATTTGGCCCGTCTCTAGATGTGCATATTTTTATACAATTTTAAGAAATGAAGTGTTGTTTTTTTAAATAAATTATTTGGACCCACCACCTGTATATATACATAAATATACCAATTTTATAAAAAATATAGCTATGTAATAAATATATACATTTATAGTTGTAATTTAATAAAATTTAATTAAGAAAAATAGATAAGTGATACTAAATAAATTGTCGTGCGTTGCAAAGAAGTTGATCAGATTTTACATATCCCTTGTTAGGTAGCCATCTATTAAGGTTTGCTTTAAATATTTTTATGTTAGGATAATTTTTCATGTCTTCACTAAGGGAATTATATAATTTTGGGGCTATGTAGAATATATGTCTCTGGGCAAATGTTGTCCTGACTGATATAATAATAATATATTTAAAGTATGTTTGACGAATGGCTGTCCCCGGTGAAAACCAGTTTTCACCAAACTTCACATCTCATCTATATTTTGTTAAAACCGCAAAAATAAGCAAATTCATTCATAGAAAAACACAATTAATATCTATTTGGTTTTACCGCATTTTTTAAGTTGAATTTTGAAAAACTTTAAACTAGATTTTACTGGTAATAACATCTAACTGGTGCCTGATACAGTGCCACTCATATGAGGTTAAACTCAAGATTATGGTAAATGAACTAAAAGATTTTTAAGAACGTTTAGTTTTTTACGAACACACATACACATCAATGAAACTAAATTCAAGGTACGGATCAAGTTTCTACCTGTCTCAACCTCAAATAGGCCGGCAACGTTTATTGGGGAGTCGTGGCTGATGTGTATAAAAAAGCACATAATTATTTCGTATTGATATGCTATTTCGCAGTTATATCGCATAAATGCATATTATTAGAGTATTTTTTTTGTTTATTTTAGTTTTTAAAACTATTTTAGTGAAATAGAATATTCCAACTATTGCTAGCAACTATTTAGTTTTCAACCCATCGTCTACCCTACATAGTAGCAGTATTAGTAGGTATTTAAAAGAGAGCAGTGCTCCAAGTATCTGTGCGACCATTTTTTTGCTATATTTTATGGTTGCGTGCGATTCTCTAAATTTCCCTGCCATTTTTGTATCATCCTATGTTACTTTCGAATGACCATTTTTATACAAAGATCCCAATAGTTCTTTGTCAAGGATTAGTCCGACTTGAAATACTATTATGCGCAGACTACATAAAGCAAAATTTGACGACGGTACTCAAGGGATATTCTCCAAAATCATATTTAATATTCTTCTATCACTTCTTTATTTCTCTCGATTGTTTATGTAATTGTCAGAATCGAATCGAGTTGTTGCTCATTTTCATTGCCCTTAATTATTCAATCAATGCATCTGCGATCTGGTATTTCGTTAGTGCTAAGAAGAGTTTCGTTACTGTTACATTTCAGTTCACCGATGAACTTTTCTGATGTTTTTAGGAATTTCGTTACCTTTACACTTTAGTTCACCGATGAACTTTTCTGGTGTTTTTAGGAATTTCGTTACTGTTACACTTTATCGCAGCGCAGCCAGTATATGGTGTGTCTCCGCTGAGATGTAGCCCGCGATCTAATACTTCCGTCGAGCAGCTTTCTCTCTCCCTCAGGTCGCTTTATTTTCCGGTTACACAGTAATCGAGAGAAAGAGAGAGAGAGAGAGAGAGAGAGAGAGAGAGAGAGAGAGAGAGAGAGAGAGAGAGAGAGAGAGAGAGAGAGATATTGTTTAAACCAAACACACTTTTTGAGAGTGATCAAATGGAGATGGAGCTGCTGATTTTAGTATTTTAAAGGGTAGAAAAAAAAATATAGATATCCTCAAAATCAACTTAGGCATTTAAAAAGCTTATTTTGAAAATGTTTTTTTGGATTTTTGGATCCGCTCTAGTACAAGCGTAGCTTAGTGGAGCGACATGAGACATTTTTTAAATACACGCCTCTATTTAAATCTTGCTATGGGTTATTTTCTGCGATGTATGTATTGTATATTTTATGCTTAAGCTTTTATTGTGAATTTCCTAAATAAATAAATTTATACTGTGTATTTAGCTAAAATGAGTTCCTCTGCGACTAGTCCTATGCTCCCTGAGGGGAGCGAGGTTCCAAGGTCTGCTAAATAAAAACAAAAGTTTTGTATTTTACACTTCAATCCAATAATATTACGAATTATCAAAAAATGGGTTGGCAATGCAGGTCTATGGTTCCCTTGCGCGTGCCGGGAATGACTGGTCTCAGCGAGAGACGAGGTGAGTCAAGTAAAAAAAGAGTGAGCGAGAGAGAGCGCTAGCGGCCGGTTCACGAGTCGTGAATGATCCGTTCGCCAACCGAAATGGGTTTTTTCGGAGCCATATTAAGTAACCGGCTCTACGGACTGGAATGACCCGTGAGCCAAAAAAGGAGTCCCTGGAATGATTAGTCGGCGCTATACTGGCGGCAACGCTTATTGGGTACGGGATATTAAATATTTTAATATGTATTCGGTTAAGAGGTCCAATTTAGAGTTCGGCCCTGCCCTCACCAACACAACGACAACCGCCTGAAGCGTGACAAGCTCGTGCGCGATACGATAGGCGCTTGCGACGCGGCGGCGGCATTATCCCTAAATAAAGATCCGTCGCCGGCGTGTTCCGGTCACCAGTCCGTCCAGTTCGCCTCTCGCATCGCCGCGCAGTCAGTTCTCGCCAGGACTCGTCAGCCGTCGCACGACAAGCTCCGCAGCAACCGACCAACCAAACCACCAACCATGAGTCGATCGGTCAAAAAGCGCGCGGATAGCATCGCGTCACTCGCACTCGCCGGGCCGCAGTAGTTTTTAGTAAACAAACAATTATAGCTAAGTCCTCATCTCTAGTCCTAGTCCTAACGCTTCCTTCCTCCTTCTTATCCTACTTCTAAACTCCGTCCGCGAATTCGCCGCCATGCAGTCGTGAATGTCGTCCGCGATTATTAGCCGCGCGCGCCTGTACATAACATTTCCACAAAAACACGACACAATCAGAACCCTGAGATGACCCAGGTGAAGACTTCACATTGGAAGGAATACGCGACAACTTTTTGTGGTGAGTTAATAATATATGTATCCAGCCTAAGTAGAGTAAAATATACCAACTGGGGACTTTAAGTAATTTCCTGGCGGAAGCTCCTACAGTAAATCATTTATATTTTTAAGAACCTCGTTTAGTGTGGTCTCTGCATCTTCATTTATCCTGGCGGGAAAAGTTCCTATGCGGCATTCGTGTACCCTTTCAGAATATCTGATAAATATCGTAAAGCCTTTATCTATACGTTTTGTATAGAATAGAATAATAGAATAGAATAACTTTATTGTGCTATAAAAACATAACCTAATGAATATTACGCTGGTTTTATAAAAAAGACAATTTATGCACAAATGGCGGACTTATCGCTATAGCGATATCTTACAGTCATCTTAGTGATCATTTGAGTATCCTCGAATAACTTCGATCTGTTTGTTAGATTCTTAGGTTTCATTGACAGTTTAGTCTTCTAAATATAATAGAACCTTCTTAATTCCTCCCACAATTACAAAAAAAAATGTCTGTCATCACATCATGATTGATTGCTACCGTACTTACTTATATGATTATAGTAAATAATCTACATATTATCGAAGTACCAAATCTACTGCTTGTTAATCCTCTGATAATTTACAATGTTCTTTTGCGAATTTTGCATACTACGAAATTACAATTCGAAGCATGACCATGGCATGACATTGCATATTGTAAGTACTCAAAAAAATGAAAATTAAACGAATGAAATGAAATGTCTAAATATCTCCCGTTTCTGGAATCTCCGTATTACTTGCGCCCTCGTTATCCTGATGCCCTCCAACTGGTGATTTTCTATCAACAAGACAACTAAGATTGACAACATTGATATGACTTACACAAATAAACTGATTGCGCAACGGGGACACGCGGCATTTTTAAAACATGCACGCCGCATATTGTTGACATTCGGTTTTTATCGAATGATGGTTTAGCGAAGCGGTGAATATTAAATTTTAGTATGACCCGCTCAAATCAAAAAACCCATTTTTTAAATTAATTATTCATATTCAATTCACCAAATCAAACCAACTTGCGAAATTCTTTCGTGTAAAACTGCCTTTATCCCGGGTCCGGTATTTAAGCGTTCCTTTGCTCCTCCCTTTTCTCGTTCCTCTTATACCTGAGATTCGATTCCAGTGTGGTTGTTTTATTTTATTTTAAATTCAGTCACTCGATTTGCGCTCCATCCACAACCGGAAAAAAACTTTTGTAGTGATGTCCTTCTGAATGCCTTGTTTATTTTCATGCAGAGGCCCAGCAAGGTGAGGCACACTTTTTAATCATACGGCGGCCCACCTGTCGAGAAAGACCAATCACCTGGCCTTTCGATTTCGATGATTTCGCTCGATTCTTTTTTTTTTTTCGCTTGCTGTGACTCAATCGCAATTTTTTTAATGATAGTTCCGCACCGTTAGCGAATGTACAGCCACATTCTAAAATTGCGTGATTTGCGCAATGACGAGCGACATAGAGAACAATAGGTACAGCATTTTTTTCCCGCTGATTTTTAATCTCATAGCGTCGCGTTTTTTGCGGTCGGCTGTATCCACACCGCATCGGTTTTGGTCATGTGCTTTGTTTTTTATTTGTACAAGTACTTGTAAAAGATACATATTCATGTTCCACCAACCTACGTATTTTAAAACATTTCCTAGAATAGTCTGTACACTAAGTTGGCTTATTTCAAATTCAAGGTGAATCGTGAATGAACGAATTAATTAAAGACAAAGACAAAGAATGATATTATAAACAGGTAAGAGTATTTTCAAAATAGGAACGCCGAATAACTGTGACTATACACTCGAGTCATTCAAAATATGACTGCAAATACGCTTTTTCGACTAAGACTTTATCTCCCTAGACCAGTGTTTCCCAATTAGTGGTACGCGTAGGGGTACGCGAAGTTGCATCAAAGCGTGGCAATCTCTTGACTTAATCAGTAAAAAACAATTACGCAAACAACAATTGCTGAAATATAATTTGCACAAAGTAATTTTAGGAGAGCCGATTCCGGCAATGATAAACGTAAAAACTAAACATCATCACAGACTTCAGCTCGAAAATGAGTTGAGACTGAAGCTGACCAAAAATCAACCAGATTTTTGAGAGTTGTGCAGAAAAAACGTGCAGATTTGTCACATTCAACTGATTTTCACCGTCATTAGAACTGTATTTTGACGGTAATAAATGTTTTTTTTTCATTTTTATTTATCATTCCTGCAATAAGGGGTGCGGGAGTTTGAGGTCTTTCTTGAAGTGGTATGTAGGAAAAACGAATAGGGAACCATTGCCCTAGACAACTGGTTGGAATAATAAGTCTCACTTTTAAACAGTTTTCTTAATAGTTGAAAGACTAATGTTATAAAGATAATTAATTGATAGTGTCTAAATCTAGTTGCTAAATACTGGCAAAATAAAATTTATAATTGCATCACGATTCTGAAGAAGTATATAATATAAGATCTCAACTGTAATTGCTAGACTATGTATGAAAATTATGTGAAGAATGCGTCTTGTCGTTTTTTCAAGGCAACATAAGGATAAGATACTTCCTAAAATGACACATACAATACAACTTATAAGATAACACAACTGTGGCAGACACTAAGAAATGGCAGAAATGGCGCAATTATTATGTAACTTTGAAATATTGCCAAGAATGTGCTGACAACGAACAATTACATTTCAAATATCTCACGAGAATTTGTCATATTACGAACGACATCTGTAGTCACAAAAAACAGTATCAGAACTGTTGGTCTACTTAAACTGAATTAACATTTATAAGTTGCAGCTAGAATGCTTTTCACTATGCATTTTTGCAGTCGTAGAAACAGACGCACGCACGCAATGGACGGACATTTTATAGTCGCACATCAGATCAATCGTAAATTTTCCAATATGAGAAGATGCAAGTAAATATATAAAATAATAATTAAAAAAAACGACTGTCGTTACAGATAGTGAACTATTGTATTTATAATTATTTTTATTGCGTTTTTTTAATGAAATATATGTGATGTACGAGTATGTACTTATCCGTATACGAGTAGGTAGATAGATGTATATTTCCGAAATGTATTCAATCAGACTTTTCATTTATTTATTTTTATTTATTTATTTAGTAGTAACACATCTAGTAAAACGTTAATGTCATTGTACGAATTATCACTTGCATTCTCTAATATGGGTAGCTGTTCGCGAGAGATCGATTCTTAGAAGCTTATATTCCTCTTTCACACGCTCGAGCCACCCCATAACAGACATAAATAACAGACACTGAAACAAAATACGGCTCATTCAAATATTAAAATCATCCGCAAGGAAGTCCTAACTAAATACGCAGGACAAAATTCCATGAAAGGTCCTGGTAATAATATATCGCCGTCTTTAAGGGCCGAAGACCCCTAATTAATTATCAGCCTGTCATTTCTCGCAGTGGATATATCGAGGGTGTCGACCGATAACAAAAAATCGTAAACGCGGCAAGCCGCTCGCGCAACCCTCTTATATTAAAACAAATGTGGTAATCTCAAAATAATCGCAATGTTTGAGGTAATTAGGAGGCTATTAATTATTCGACTGAAAGCTTGGATAAAATCAAATACTTATAATTTTGCTAGCTATTCGAAGGAATTTTAAGTACTAAATATGATGTATTGTTAATGTTTAATCTACATATTTTCGCTATAAACCTAATGATAATGTAGTAGTAATACATATTATAGAAAATTACCTTCAATTAAGGTGAGATTAATTTAAGTTAAAAATGTAAGCCTGATTGAATAATACATATGTACTCTCGCTAAGCCACACCCCTTAACCCTCAGTAGGCCGGTCTCTTACCGCCGCCATTGCCTTTTAACCAATCACGGGTTAGAGTGGCGGGGCTTTAGCGAGGCTAGTGAACGATTTTGGAAAATCGAACAGTCACAAAAATACCGAGGTCGAGAATGAACGACCCTTAAGCGGCGGGATAATAGTTGTACATACGGCAGCCCTTGGCTGGTCTCGTACTCGCGCGCATAATTTAAGTGTATACTGTAACTCACGAGTAAATTGAGGGACAATAAACGTTCTTTTGAAATAAACTCTTTCACTGTGTGATCATCTAATAGAGTGTGAACCAGATGCGGGAGACTACTCGGCGGCCAGGAAGAACGAGAGAACGCGAAGGTAAATAACATTTACAGTCCACAAAAACCACCCTTCAGCAGTGGGAGAAACTCACAGAAAAATAACTGATGGATTTTATAACCATAAGTGATCCATCGCAGCCGGATGAAAAATAAATAAAAGAATCTTGAAAAATAAATTTTACGATGGAGTCGACCGCAGAAAAATCGAACGTATCGAGGCGGACCTGGTCACAAAGCAGCAGGAGGAGTGAAAGAGTTCAGGAAGTGAAAGAAGCATCAGAACAGCTGAGGCGGGTCACCAGAGAACAAGCAAAGGTAGCCGCGGAAAAGAAAAAATTGGAATCAGAGGCGATAACGCAAAGGGAACAACTCCGTGCGACCGAAGAGATAGCGACGGCAAAACGCAGATCGGAGGCGGCAGGGGCGGCGGCTGCGATTCAAGTGCAACATGCAGATTTAGAAGCTGAATTGCAGATGCTAGAAGCAGACCGTCAGCACGCACTTAGAGTGTTAGACGTAGTTTCCGAAGCTTACGACTCAGAAAAAAGCGGAGAATGGGAGACAAGAAGTTACGCCGATCTTGAAGAAACAGCAGGTCGTACTACGCTGTGGGCAGAGACGCAAGCACCGCTGACTTCATATAGTGAACCCGACCAAATAAAACCACGAAATGAAGAGAGATACCGCGGCAGGAGAGAAGAAGAATCGGACGAGGCGATGCAGCACGAGGCGGGCGCGGCGGCACCTCACGGGGCAACACATCGCGCGGCGCACGAGGGGATGCGGCTCGAGGCGGGCGCGGCGGCACCTGACGGGGCGGCGCATCGCGCAGCGGGCGGCGAAATCGCGACCGCAGCGGACGCGGCGGCCACAGACGCCGCCGCGGCCGCTGGCTCCAGCACAGGAGACGGGTCCGATGACAGCGCGAGCAAAAAATTAATAAGCCAGGTATGTCGAGTAATTTCAATAGCCTCCTCGAAGCCGCAATATAACAAGGAACTTCCACACTTTAGTGGAGATCCACTTCAGTTTTTAGCCTTTAAATCGATTTTTAACCAGTCCACCGAAGTTATAGGTCTGAATGACGAACAAAACTTACTTCGCTTGCAATCCGCGATACGCGGACGAGCAAGAGATTGCGTTTCAGGGTTACTTTTATCCCCTGCGAACGTTGGCGAAATAATGAAAACATTAGAGACGTTATTTGGAAATCCAAATGTAATTATTCAGCGCACACTAGCTGATTTACGTAAAACCAGGGACCTCTCTGAATTTATAGAAGCAGAGGAATTGTTGCAATTTGCTTGCCAAGTTAAGAATCTGGTGGCCACAGTAAAATCAGTAAATAGGATTGAGCACCTATGGAACCCAGAACTTTTAGGTTCTCTTGTAGCGAAGTTGCCAAAAAACTTATTAACATTGTGGCTAGGAGATAAAGGAAAGGGTAAACCAGACGAACCGGTTATCATACGATTCGCATCTTGGCTAGAAACACTAGCGATAGACTCGCAAGATGCGGGAATAGGTCCATTAGACAGCGGTAGAAAAAATCAAGTAGTAGCGCGCGATAAAAAGTATAAACAGCAAAATCATAAAAATTACGTTCTTAACATGACTGAGCAGTCTCGTATGAAATGCCCAAATTGTACCGGCGATCATTTTCTCAGCAAATGCGAAAGGTTTAAAAAACTTTCCCTAGACTCTCGCTGGGGAGTCGTAAAATCACTTAAGCGATGCTTTAAATGCCTTGCACCTTCGCACGGCAGGAAAAACTGCCCAGCCTATAAAAGGTTTCCTCGATTTAAGTATCATTTCTTACTTACTGCCGCGGACGCGGCGCTCGGCGGAACCGAGATAATTACGGCAACAGCCGAAGGTGAAACACAGACCGGGGCTATTGTCGCGCATACAGTAGCCAACAACAGAGTCCTCTTGCAAGTTTTACCGATAACGTTAATAGGACCAAAGGGGAGAAAGGTAGTTTACGCGCTTTTAGACAGCGGATCGACGGTCTCTATAATAGACCGCGAAGTCGCGCAAGAGCTGAATATTAGAGGGCCTCCCACCAATATGGAGGTATGTGGTATAGGAAGTATGAAAACTTCTTCTAAAGGGGCTGAAACAGTCTCGTTTCAAATAAGGGGGGAATTGGGCCGTAAGGTTTTCGACGTGCAGGCTTATAGTATTGCGGCGTTAAACCTTCCGAAATTAAAAAATTTATCGGCGGCCGCCTCTGATTTTGACACTTTGACTGCGGTGAAAGTCGACAAAATATCAGATGTCCAACCGCGCCTACTAATCGGGGCTAATTGTTGGGAATTAATCGTTTCACGCGGATTAAGGCGCATTAATGACGAATTATCGTTGTCAAAAACACTACTGGGCTGGGTTCCAGTGGGACGAGTATCTGTAGATAGGCAAAATGACGCATTACATAGCTTCTGCCTAAGTGATAGCGGTAGCAATGACGCGTCTCTTCAGAGATTACTCGAGGAAAACCTCAGATTAGAGCAAGACTGGCCGAATAAAAAGCGAGAACTTGCGGACTCGGTAAGGTCTAAAAAATTATTGGAATCCACTACTTCGTTAAACGGCGGGGTATGGCACACGGGGTTGCTCTGGCGAGATGACAGACGTGTTCTTCCTGATAGCCGACCTATGGCGCTAGCTCGACTTCACGCCGTCGAGAGAAAAATGGACAGAGATCGGACTTATGGAGACGCTTATTGTCAGAAAATGGACAAGTACTTAGCAGAAGGTTACGCCGAAGAAGTAGACCCTTCCAAATTAGCCGGCCGAACTGATATATGGTTTTTACCACACTTGGGTGTCTGTAGCGCCGCCAAAGGAAACAAGCTTAGGATCGTGCATGACGCTGCTGCTAGCGTAAAGGGAGTATCTCTAAATAGCTTACTGATAACGGGGCCAGACTATAATCAAAGCATAACAGGTATACTTTTTAGGTTCCGCGAGCATCCGGTGGCTTTTACCGCCGATATTGGGGACATGTTCATGCGTATTAAGGTGATCGAGGACGATACCTATAGTCAGTTGTTCCTTTGGCGGGGATATCGGCGCGATATAGAACCTCGTATCCTAAAAATGTCCTCTTTAATATTCGGTTCTCGGTCATCCCCGACATCAGCCCTCTATATCCGAAATAAAAACGCTGAACGTTTCAAGAATCAGTACCCTCTAGCAGTGGAGGCTATCACAGACCATCACTTTATGGACGACCTTGCTTTCGGGTCTTCTTCAATAGAAGAAGCTCGTAACGTGATAAAAAACATAATTTACATACATCAACAAGGGAATTTTTTCTTAAAGGGCTGGGCGTCTAATTATCAAAGCGTTTTGAACGAAATACCTGAAGAAAGGAAAGCTACCCATAATATTGCTCTGGAGAAAGGAGAGATAAGCTCTCAACGGCTTTTAGGGTTAGAATGGTTGCCAGAAAGTGACCAACTTACATTTAATTTTAGGTTAGAAAAACTCGATGACGCCTTAAAAACGGGCCAGAGAGTGCCAACGAAACGAGAGGCTCTTAAGGTAGTAATGTCAATTTATGACCCACTCGGGGTATTAAGCCCAATAACTATCCGAGCCAAAATTCTAATGCAAAAGGTGTGGACCAGCGGTGTAGCCTGGGATGAGGAGGTCACACAAGATATTTTCAAAGGTTGGGGTGAATGGATAAATGCCCTTCGCTCGGCGAAGGACGTAAGGATTTCACGCTATCACGGCGTAACAAAGAATCCCTCCGAAAATAGACAATTACACATATGTTGTGACGCGTCTCAAGAGGCTATGTGCGCTGTCGCGTATATGAGAATAGCCAGACCAGGCGAAGAACCGACCACATCCTTTATCGCAAGTAAAACCAGAGTCGCGCCGTTAAAAAAAATGACAATACCGCGTTTAGAACTGACAGCAGCACTATTAGGCGCCGAACTAGCGAAAAAAATCACTAGCGAGTACAAAATTAAATTTCATGAAAAGATTTTATGGACAGACTCGATGAACGTACTTTGGTGGATACGTTCACGTAGCTCCGACCACCAACAATTTGTCTCTAACCGTCTGGGAGTATTGGACGATCTGACTACCCCGGAGGAGTGGAGATGGTTAAGCGGAAGTAGTAATCCTGCAGATGAAGCTACGAGAGCGAAGTCAAAAATTGACCTCTCGCCCGAGAGCCGTTGGCTGAATGGTCCTGAATACCTTAGACAGCCACCAGAGGTATGGCCGGCAAAGGTTCCCCATCAACCCGGGGAAAAGGATAAGATATCCCTCGAGTATAAACCATTGGCGGTATTTGCGCTACACGCTGTACCTACGAGCACAATAGATGTCGCGAGATTCTCCCAACATCGCAGATTATTGCGCGTAGCCGCATACGTTAGGAAGTTTATTCAACTATGTAGAGGTGCCACGAATAACTGCATTTTAAACGGACAAGACATTGCCAGCGCTGAAATAATATTATTAAAGGAGTCGCAGAGTCGTTCTTTTAAGAAAGAAATAGAACTTATACGAGTGAAAGGGACTTTACCTAGGAATAGCCGTTTGATAGGTTTAAATGCGTACTTAGACGAGCGGGGCTTAATAAGAGTAGGCGGCCGCATCGCAAATGCGCCGGGAATACCACACGACACTAAGTATCCCATAATACTTGACGGCCGGGATCGCTATACACAACTACTGGTGGTAAGAACTCATGAGGAGATGGCTCATTCCGGGGTTGAAACGACATTGGCCAGCCTACGCCAGAGGTTCTGGCTAATTAGTCCCCGTCAAACGGTCAAAAAATTTATATACCAGTGTATGCTGTGCAAAATGAGAAGGGCAAAACCAGTCACAGCGTTGATGGGACAACTCCCGATGTCACGTTTGCAGCATCATACGAGGTGTTTTAACGCCGTAGGCGTAGACTACTTCGGGCCGGTTCAGGTGACTATACGAAGAAAAGTGGAGAAACGATATGGCGTGTTGTTCTCTTGTCTAACCACACGAGCGGTTCACATTGAATTAGCATATGATTTGTCTACTAATTCGACAATACAAGCGATAAGAAGATTCATAGCCCGGCGGGGCAAACCAAGGGTGATAATGTCAGATAATGGATCTAATCTAAAAGGTGCGAGTGCCGAATTGAAGAAGGTCGTTTCAGAGATTGACGATGAACGTATCCGTGAACGTTTAAGTAACGACCAGATTGACTGGAGGTTTATACCACCTGCTTCTCCCCATCATGGCGGCTGCTGGGAATCGATGGTTAAGTCAGCCAAAAGAGCTTTGTACGCCATATTGAAAGAAAGAGCGCCTTCTGTGGAAATGATGCAGACTTTATTGGCTGAAGTGGAGTCAATCCTTAATCAGCGGCCTATCTCGCACATTACTATAGACAGTCGAGACCAGGAGCCACTTACGCCGCAAAACTTTTTGTTAGGACACTCTAACAGCACCGCTATGGGTAAATTTACCATTGGAGATTTATGTAACCGTAAACAGTGGAGACAGACCCAAGCTCTAGCTGACGCTTTTTGGAATAGGTGGTCTAAAGAAGTACTACCTATGCTAGTCTCTCGACCTAAATGGAAGGAGGTACAACCTCCACTAAGGGTGGGGGAACTGGTGTTAATATTGGATCCCTCTCTAGAAAGAGGAAGATGGCCTCGCGCTATAGTAACGGAAGTCTACCCTGACAAAACAGGTGTTGTCAGGATAGTAGATGTAAAAATCGACGGAAAAATTTATCGCAGGTCAATAAGCAAACTAGTTAGATTAGAATTGTCCGCCCGAATAGAATAAGCCATAGATATAAATAACGTAGATTTAAGGTAAATAATTCGTAAAATAAGTTAATGGCACGTTGCCATGAGCGGGGAAATGTACGAATTATCACTTGCATTCTCTAATATGGGTAGCTGTTCGCGAGAGATCGATTCTTAGAAGCTTATATTCCTCTTTCACACGCTCGAGCCACCCCATAACAGACATAAATAACAGACACTGAAACAAAATACGGCTCATTCAAATATTAAAATCATCCGCAAGGAAGTCCTAACTAAATACGCAGGACAAAATTCCATGAAAGGTCCTGGTAATAATATATCGCCGTCTTTAAGGGCCGAAGACCCCTAATTAATTATCAGCCTGTCATTTCTCGCAGTGGATATATCGAGGGTGTCGACCGATAACAAAAAATCGTAAACGCGGCAAGCCGCTCGCGCAACCCTCTTATATTAAAACAAATGTGGTAATCTCAAAATAATCGCAATGTTTGAGGTAATTAGGAGGCTATTAATTATTCGACTGAAAGCTTGGATAAAATCAAATACTTATAATTTTGCTAGCTATTCGAAGGAATTTTAAGTACTAAATATGATGTATTGTTAATGTTTAATCTACATATTTTCGCTATAAACCTAATGATAATGTAGTAGTAATACATATTATAGAAAATTACCTTCAATTAAGGTGAGATTAATTTAAGTTAAAAATGTAAGCCTGATTGAATAATACATATGTACTCTCGCTAAGCCACACCCCTTAACCCTCAGTAGGCCGGTCTCTTACCGCCGCCATTGCCTTTTAACCAATCACGGGTTAGAGTGGCGGGGCTTTAGCGAGGCTAGTGAACGATTTTGGAAAATCGAACAGTCACAAAAATACCGAGGTCGAGAATGAACGACCCTTAAGCGGCGGGATAATAGTTGTACATACGGCAGCCCTTGGCTGGTCTCGTACTCGCGCGCATAATTTAAGTGTATACTGTAACTCACGAGTAAATTGAGGGACAATAAACGTTCTTTTGAAATAAACTCTTTCACTGTGTGATCATCTAATAGAGTGTGAACCAGATGCGGGAGACTACTCGGCGGCCAGGAAGAACGAGAGAACGCGAAGGTAAATAACATTTACAGTCCACAAAAACCACCCTTCAGCAGTGGGAGAAACTCACAGAAAAATAACTGATGGATTTTATAACCAGTCATATTTGATTAAGATGTTAGCAAGAAATTGATGCGACATTATTTTTATGATTGACACAGTCGCCTAACTAGGCCTAGGCCTGTTCTAAGGCAGACTTTTAATGATGATATTAAGTGTGCACTGTCAACTTAATCTATAGTTAGTACTTATTTTTAAATCGACAAATATAAAACTACAAATAGTTACGTATATACAAATATGGATAGATACTTATATACATCTATAGATAAAATATATATCCATATATGCACACATACACATACATATATTTATACGAAAATAATAATAAAACCAAAATAAATAAAGTAAAAACTAAAATAATATACATATATAAATCAATTACATATTGATATGACGCTCACATACCTATAATAGTCATTTAAAATTATCATGGAAAAACTAAATACTAAGTACTAAATACTATCATTCAAAATACAACAGTCAACATATTCCCTAAACCGTCCCTACCCACCTCCAACAACCAATCCGTTAGAGATTTTTTAAAAGTGGATGTGTTCTCACTACTTTTAATTGCGTCGGGAAGACTGTTATACATTCTAGGGCCAATGAACGTGAAATGGCGCTGGCCAAATGTTGTGTAAGATCTTGGCACCATCATATCACCAGTTCTTGTTGCTCTCGTCTTTCCAGCTCGTTGATTATAAGGTGTCATTTTATTTTTAGTATATATTAGGGCCATGCGAACATAAAGCTGTCTTACATCCAAAACCTCGGACTGGATGTAAAGAGTGTCTGACGGAAATCGATACGGTTTACGTGCGATTATTTTTAAAATACATTTTTGCGCTACTTCTAGAGGGTGTAGAGTGGACCTTGTACAACCGCCCCATCCTATAATACCATAGCATAGTATTGACTGACACAATGCATAGTAGGTGTTTTTCAGTGTTCTCGGGTCCACAATATCTCTTATTTCCCTGAATATACATGCGAGTTTGCGCACCTTCATCGCCAGCTTATCAATATGTGGTTGCCAACGCATCTTATTGTCGATCGTTATACCCAGGTATTGTACCTGTTGTGCTCTTTCTAGAGTAGTGCAGTTGCAATGCTGAGTATTTCTGTCGCAGTCATGAATGGTCAGTCTATGGTTTAAATGTGGTTGGCCTTTACTATTGTTGCTGAACGTAAGGTACTTAGTTTTATGTATGTTCAGGCTAAGTAGAGAATTGTCTAACCATTCATGTACTTCATTAATACCCTCATTGGCTACGGAGAATGTTTCATTCCAGTTATAGCCCTCAAAAATAACGACCGTATCATCGGCGAAGGAAATTGTTTTGCCGACTAGATTGGAGAGTTTGTTGATGTAAATAAGAAATAAAATGGGCCCGAGAACAGTGCCTTGAGGGACACCATACTGGAGGTATTCTGGCTTACTGTGTGTATTGTTAACGGTAATAATTTGTTTCCTATTTGTCAAATAGCTTGTAAACCAATCCAGAGTGATACCCCTAAATCCCACATTCCCTAACCTCTGAAGCAGTTTGTCGTGTGAAACAGTATCGAATGCCTTCGCTAGATCTAGGAAAATAGCTAAACATTTTTTCCTCTTATCCACATTATCATAAATTACACTTGTTACCTCTGCAATAGCATCAGTAGTGCCCATACCCTCTCTAAATCCAAATTGATTTTTTGATAGAATATTGTTTTCTTGCAGGTATTTCGAAAGACGCTTTTTAACCACTTTCTCTATGATTTTAGATAGAGTGTTTAGTAGGGATATGGGTCTATAGTTGTCAATGTTTAATTTATCGCCATTTTTGTAAATAGGGATGACTTTTGCACATTTAAGTATGTCGGGGAAAATGCCTGATTTAAAACTAGAATTCACAATATGAGAAATGGGACAACTTAGTTCTCTTTTTGAAAGCTTGAATATTCTTGAATTAAGATTGTCAATACCAGGAGCAGAGTCTAATTTTAGGGATCCTATTGTTTGCATAATTTCATATGGCGTTGTTGGAGTCAGGAAAAGAGACACAGGAAAATCTATCGACGGAGGCACATGTCTCGAGAGAGTAATTCTTTTTTGTATTTTTTGCGCTAAGTTGTGCCCAACATTTGTGAAATGTTTATTTATATAATCTGCAAGTCTCTGCGGTGCGGTATCCCTACTGATTGTTTCATTTCCATCGATTAATTGGTCAATTGTATGTTTGGCGGGTATTCTATTAGTAATATCGTTAATAATTTTCCATGTTTTTTTTGGATCTCCGTTAACTTTCTCTAATTCGTTTTTGTAATATCTAACTTTGGTATTATGGATTAATTTATTGCACAAGTTGCGATATTGCTTAGACCGATTTTTCACTAAATACTCATTTGACACTAAATACTATATATTTATGTAAATTTATTGACATTTGGACATTTAGACAACTACTTACATAATATTTGGACAGGTAAGGTACTTTATGACACTCGAGATGACATAACGATTTTAACAATACCAAACACGTCTAAAACGCTTAAAGCGTTTAGAAGTTATGGTGGAATAAAGAAACGGAAAACATACATAGATGAACCCTGAACACATTACACTTCTTTTTTGTTGGGCAATCGTGTAATAATTAAGAGTTCATATTAATGGATACGTGCTAAAATAACACATCTCCATTTTTTTCCCGAAAACGAGCTTTGATATTTTCGTACTGAATAGGTATGTGGCTGAGTATTCTATGTAAACACATGTCCTCAAATAGTCCTAACTATCAATCCAAAAAAGAAAAATGCGTTAGTTGCACCAGTAGTTGCAATAGTTATATTCAGTTATATCGTCTCCTGTTTATTTGCATCTCTGGATATGTGATGTTTTCGCATTTAGCCATTCACGTATAGAAATACCTACATATAACAATAACATTTACCTACTATGCACAATAATAGCTGCTAACGGAGCAAGATACTCGTAAAACGGTCTGAACGTGAGCGTTCAGCAATGACGTAAATAAGTCCATGGATGCTCCATTCCAGTTTATGTGATTTAATGCTGCTATTTCCTATTTTGCTGCAAAAATGTACGGCTCTTGATACCGTTAGCTTTATTGCCATTGCGACCTCTCTAAGCAGCTGATCACTAGACTCTAGTTTTGCAAACAAATACAATTACATATTCGGAGAGAATCTTATATGCATTTGGGGCTCATCCACAGAGCTCTTGATTTCTGTTTTAATTTTAGTGATAGATTAGGTAAGTGCAATAGATTTGACCCTCGAGTCACAGAGTCAATAACACGCTACTTGGCTATGTGACAATCTAAACGAATGTACCCATTGACCATCAGGACACAAATAGACAAACACATGCATACATTATGACTATCAATTAACAAGCGCATTACCTGATCAGATTGTAATAAAAATAGTCGAGGAAATTAAAATGCTGCAATTTTAATCGACGTTGATTTAACTATTGCATAACCGCGGAATAAATACCACGGTCCGCTGACCCAGATAAGTGATGATGAGTCCTTGTGCAATTATTTTTTTTTGTTAGATATGATAAATATCGTTCGAAATTATTGTGATTATTGTAAACAGGCCTTGCAAGAAAACAGCCAACCGATTCTACCCACAAATAGCCGAATTCCTTCACCCACACATGCATACAGTCTCATTTTAAGTGCGTCAGTGACACTTTTTTTATTGTAATCGGGTCGTTAAATTGTTTACAACTCCTGGGAATCGTATAAAAATTTTAAAATGACACCAGAAGGTTATGATTCGAGCGATCGTATATTTCGGAAGTCCGCGTGACACGCGCTCGGGAAGTGAGCGACTGCCGACTGCAATGTACTGCACACTTGGCATTCAGAAGGCCCAACATGCACCGCCGTAGATGGTGGCTATTTATAAATATGCATTACTGCGTCTTGAAATCATCCTAACAAGTCGTATCTCTATATCCGGATGAGAATTTAAAACGGTCGCTCGCTTCCAAGTTTTAATTCCATCGGCAGAGACAAAATCGACAAGAATCAAAAGGATCGTTTAAAGATTGCATCACCCGGCTGGGTCACCATTTTCCGTTGGAATAAAATTAACGGAGTTGCATTTTAAATTATGTCGATCGAATGCAATAACGTGACAAACACTTACACTCAGACATACATACAAACACTTCCTAGTAGGGTTTGTTGTAAGAGATTATCGTATGATAATGAACCCGGCCATCGTGAAATTTCACAATAGGTACATATATAGTAGAAACATTAACTGGATCTTTGACGTCAAACGAGTCAGGAAGTCAAAAGCTTGCTGCGAAATATGATGAATGGAGTTGTCTAAAATTATTATGTCCGATTATTGAAGACGGTGGAAATTCCCGTCTTTTGTCAGTAGAAAAATTGCAATAATTTAAAATACGTATCATCCTTTTCCTCACTATAAGAACATTGGAAACCCCTTTACTGTGAATTGTTTTTCATTTTTCTTGTTGTCTTCAAACATTACTATGCAGGCTGTGTGACAAGAAATAATACCGACTAATACTGAGACTGCGTTGCATCGTCTCCCTCTCACCTATAAATTTTCTCTACACATCAAAAAAAGAAGGTCATACTACTGTTCTTTCCGCTAGATATGTAGGAAGTAGGTCAGTTTCCCCGTCTAATCGTTTTCACGATCTCGGCCTCCTTCTTTTTCGCACTTTCTGCGTTTAGCGCATCAGTGCTACAAGCTACTCTTATTGCTGCATCTACTGATATGTGACCACCCCAAAAACTGTATGTGTATATAGAACTTCCTGTATATGTATAGAGAATATTTTTCAATATTTTTTGAAATGACGAAACTAAAACAGTTTCTTTAGCCATTAAAATCTTCCAGATTAACAAAAAAAACAAACTTTGCTATTCGATCAACGCTTAGATCGGCCTGTGGACATCTGGTCACGCTGTTTATTGTACGTGAAGATGTCACACCATTATCAGCTACGGATTCGGGACGATTTATGTTCAGTCCAAATTTAAAGTTGAATCTGCCTGCGGTCATCTGCGGTAAGCACGTTCCCCACTACTCTACCCCAACTTCTTTCGGATTCACGTTCTCCTCTCAATGTAGTCCTACTCCTACTGTGGTTAGGCAGATTGTACGGTGCCCTATCCTAAAGAGCTAGTTGAACGTCCTTTCAAACTTTCTTAACCTTAAATATTCAACACACGCTTTGTATCCTACATCTTCCATTCTCTAACTCCTATAAAATCCTCTGAAAGTTCAATCCCGCAACATTTTCTCCAATAAATTTGGTCCTCTATTCTATATTTTTCATTTGACTTGTACATACTTGATCCCATTTTATTTGTTTAATGTGTCACATCTACATGATACTTATTGTTTAGTTGTTTGTTGGTTCATTATTCCGCCATCTTACTAATTATACAACAACATCCCCTACACTTACTTCGGTAGAAATGACCCTCGTTGGGTGCTTGCTATTTAAATAATAAGTAGAGTGAATGCGTTTTAATTTGTGCCCATATTCAAAGTTTAATTTCTTCAACAATATCCGACATATTTAAGGAATTTAAAAACTGTAGTAACCAATTTTTTGTAGATTAAATATTTTTGATATATAGCACATCCTCATTAGATTTTTTTATTTATTTTCAGCTACTCTGATCACAGCGACAGCTGGAACATGCATGGGATGGGCGTCGCCGTCGATTCCGCTGCTGCGCGCGGACGACTCGCCGATCCCGACGACCGCCGACCAGAGCTCGTGGATCATCTCGATCATGATCCTGTGCTCGGTGCTGACGCCGGTGCCGACCGCCTACCTAGCCGACCGCTTCGGCCGCAAGACCACCATGCTGCTCGGCGCCGTGCCCTTCATCCTCGGCTGGGCGCTCATCATCCTGGCCGAGTCCGTCACCATGCTCTACATCGCGCGCATGTTCTCCGGCCTCGGCTACGGCATCGTCTACACCGTCTCGCCCATGTACACCGGCGAGATTGCCACCAACGAGGTGCGCGGCGCCTGCTCCACCCTCATCACTCTCATGAACAAAGTGAGTACTTAATCTACCTTATCACCGCGGCATATGTACGTGCATTAGATATTAACTCGTTTAATTGCGCATCGTTGATAAAGCTATGTAAACACCGCAGTGCGACGCTATTTCAACCTGTATTTTTTTTTCTTTACAGCTGGGCATATTGACTCAATACTGCATCGGCCCGTTCGTAGCGATGAGGGTTCTGGCGTCGATCAACTTGGTGCTGCCGCTAGCGTTCATCCTCGCCTTCTTATGGCTGCCGGAATCCCCCTACTTCTACGTGCAAAAAGAGCGCATGGAAGACGCGCACAGGAGCCTCAGCAGACTGAGGGAAGGTGACGTCAAGAACGAGCTCAAGACGATCGAAATCACCGTTAATGAGGATATGCAGAACAAAGGCCGGTGGATCGATCTCGTCCGGATCCCCGGCAACAGGCAAGCGCTCATCCTGACGCTCGCCCTGTTCACTATCCAGCAGTGGTGCGGAAGCGCCGCCGTGGTCGCCTACGCTCAGCAGATCTTCAGTAAGACCGGCGGAAACCTCAACGACTACGAGGAATCGATCATTTTGGGCTGCGTGCAGCTCGTGACGGCGACCACATCCCTGCTCCTGGTCGACCGCCTCGGCAGGAAGCCTCTCCTCCTCGCCTCGTCCCTCGGCTGCGGCATTATGAACGCCGTCATCGGAACCTACTTCTTCCTGAGCGAGAGCCAGTACCACGACGTCACTGACTCGATGCCCTGGCTTCCTATTCTCTCCATTCTCATCTACATTATCTCGTATACGATAGGTCTGTCGACGGTTCCTTACGTCACCATATCGGAAATGTTTCCTTCCAATGTGAAGTCGTACGCCAACTGCATCTCCCACATGTACACGGGCATCTCCATGTTCGCCGTGCAGAAACTCTTCCAGGTGGTCGCCGACAGCTTGGGATTCCATTACGTGTTCTGGGGCTTCTCCGCCTTCTCGCTCGTCGGCCTCGTCGTGATACTCATCTATCTGCCTGAGACCAAGGGCAAATCCTTCGCCGCCATACAGGCGCAGCTCAGGCGCGGAAAGTCCACCGCCGCGCCCAACGACTACAGCGCCTCCGAACACTAAACTCAGCGCCGAGTACTTATAAGCTATTCTCATTTCCGCATGAATGTATTGTAATTTAAGAGGACTAGAAACTATTCCATTGTAAGGCTATTTATTAAAAACACTAATTTAAGCGGCCTTGGCCAAGACCTTAATTCTTTTTAAGATTTACAAAGTTAAAGTATGAAAAGAAATAAAACTTACTTTACAACTACCACAGACATTTCAATTATTAGATTGTAATAAATAAATGCGCAATCGACATAAAAACACATTATATTCCATAAAATTTTAATGAGATAGAGGGGTCAAATTAACGCTTATCTCGGGGTGGCCGCAGGGGTTACTTACGTATTAGATATTATTACTTATGACTTTGTTCATTTCCTATTCTATGGACAAACGACATTTTATCATTCAATGGGCGGGCGTATTTTATAAAACGGAAAATATAAATGCACACCTAAAAATATTTATCTAAGAGTAGTGTAATTGGCTGGTTATTTTCCACGAACGATTGCCTTATCAACACTTAGCTTGTTTATAAAGTGCCTGTAGGAATCTTCGATAGTCGATCGAGTGCGACATGTGGCGATATCGCATAAGTATCATAGCGTCTTGAGGTTGGCCTTTTTTTGATAGTGTTTTTCCATCGCTCGAGTGTTTTCTTATTCGTTGTCGACGTCCATTCAGGTGAAAAGACTTTTAGGCCTATTTAAATAATCTAAATCTAGTTGGTGGGTTGCGATAACGTTCTCGTAGAATTTTGTAGAAAATTTTCGTGCGGGATTACCTTCCACAATTTGTATTTGCTGAGATTTTCTGGGGAAAAATATAGTTTAATTTTGATTATCGATAAATATAATAATTAATGATGATATAAAATCGTTTTATCGCGTTAATATACTTACGCTAAATTAGGTGCAATGTATGCGACGACATTAGTCCCATCTTCGTAAAGGGACAACAAGATCTGTTCTAAGTGTGACTTCATTGTATCAATTCGGTCATAATCTGCTAATTCGCCGTTGACTTCTTCAGCATATTCATCAGTTACAACTATGGGAACATCGCCACCGTAATTTTCGTGAAGATATTTTAAATCGCTCCTCAAATCGTTGTTTCGTCGGTGGTTTAAATCGATAAAATCGACGCTTCCTTTCACCAAAATCACTTCGTCCGGTGTGAAGTAAGGAAGAAGCGTGCGAGGATAACCTTCCATTAAACTTATCTCGTTGACGTACTCCCTCAGCGTCGAGTCATAATCGCCTTCAGACGAAAGGATGGAATGAGTAAATAATCCGAGCTGAAATAGTACATATATTAAAAACCTTCATAATCGTATAATAATTGCATCTTTTCTCCATTAGTATGTTAATGTGCAAACAAACACCTTGGCCATAATCAGGTAATGTACCTATTTCTATAAGGTTATGAATTAGGAATAACCTGAGGCATCCCGGAGGTTAGAGGAAATAAACATATTTACCAACACGATATGCGGTCACTCATAACGTATTCATTTATTCATTTTTTATTACTTTACAACGACAGTGGCCCGATTGCGTTTCTTCGTTAACTAAAAATAGGAACTTGGTTCAACCGAACCAGACAGAGCAATACGTTAGAATGGAATATGAACTGAACTATCTTCGATTTTCCCGCACCAAAACTACCTGTCGAACTTATAGACGGCCGAATAATTTTGAACACATTTCGTGCGGTGTTAGATTTAGCTGCTTTATCTTCGGTGGGTAGTTTTAATGCGGAAAATAGACAATCGTTTATTTTACATTCCGCTGTGTCGTACTGCTCTGTCTCGTTCACATGAATTAATTTCCGATTTTAGTTCAAGAGAAACGCCATTGAGCCCAGTGTTTCTGATTGAAAAATATTGTTAATCGCCTGACAAAATGAAATGTTAGAAATTACAGAAAACTAGGGATAGTTTCAAATGTCGAGCACTAGTTTACCACCTCATACAATTTTCTATTATATACTCGTAGTTTTTGAATGACAACTTCTTATAAATCTTTGAATGGAACCAATTGGTCATTGAGAATGAACATAAAATATCTATCAAAGTTGGATATTTTGACACTTATCTTGATATTAAAATAACTATCAAAGATGGATATTTTGACAAACTGCCTAAAAACTATTACTAAAAAATATTATACTCGTTATTAGTTTTCTGAAACTTTATTCGTCAGAAAAATTGACAGTCGTTTTTGAAACATAAAAATGTAACGCTATTTATTGCGATCAATCTGCCATAACATGGGATATTTTTCTTTTATTTCGTTCGTATTTTTGATTCTTGATTTATTTTTTTAATTAATGTCTTTCATTTGTACATATGTTTACGGGAATATTAGACTTTATAAATGGGTTTTATTTTACGGTTTATGTTTGAAGTAGTGCAATGAAATATTTTAATGCCTTGTTTAATTGTTTTTAATTAAACGACATAATATAGGTAAATATAAATTATGTATCAGGGATTACGATTATAATAGCTATACTTGGATCTATATGCTAGGTATTTCATTTAATTTCAATTGAAAAATTTCGTTTAGAAAACAATAAGTATTAAATATTAAACATATTAAATATATTGTTACACAGAAAAATTATTTTCCACGAAATAATTCAAAAAATAAGTAAACATAGCAGCAAAGCCGGGGGTAGGATAGAAAGACATCCACAGCTATACATATTTATATAAACTACACGACATATGTTATACCTTGTTGAAATCATCCAATTTCACAATTTTCACTCGAACGAAACTGGCAAACACCTTTGTTTGTTGCCATTTGTTTGTTTTCCACGAGGAAAATTACATATCTTATGCCCTTCTTCGAAAGGAAATTGTTTCTGTTTCATTAACAATTTTCTATGTGGGTGGAAAACCTTTATCAGCTCTAGTGCCGCGATATCGGAAATGTTCAGGTGCTTACCTTTTTCAAAAATATTATTTCCACTACAGATAATGGTAATATTTAAGTACTTAAATTGTACTAACAATAGATTAGTGGTCTTGGACAAATGAAATTTTCAGTTCAGAATAATATAGTGAAATAAAATGTTTTGCACATCATCTAAAGATTTCCCACTCACGAACTAATGACAACTATGCTGTATAAGTAAGACAAAATTAAGTACTGCCATGGTTAGGGAAGTTTAAAAGAATATCTTACTAGATTATAAAACAAGAGAAACAGCAGAAAAACTGAGTAGGCAGTGTTCTAAGCATAATATCTCGGGGAGGGTTGCGTGCACGGCGTGTTTTCAAAATTCGCGCGCGCCGTACCCGCCGCCCCACCACCACCGTTATAATTATAGGGGAAATCCCAGCCAGGTTCTCAACCAAACACTTGCCATTCATACCGACAAATGCTTGGATAAGAATAGATGTGTATGTACTAAATTAAGCAAATCTGCAACAGTCTCCTACTTAGGCATAACGGTAGATGAGAAGCTATGTTGGGAAAATCAGATTGCAAATTTGAGTTCGAGAATTAGAAAGCTGGTTTATGTATTTCTTCGGCTGCGCAACATTCTGTCCAAAACAACCATAAGAATGGTATACATGGCCTTGTGTCAGAGTATTTTGTCCTACGGAGTCGCGGCATGGGGCGCTACTACTAATGATGATCTGGATAGATTGACAAAAGCGCAGAAATTATTATTGAGAGTAATTCACAGGAAAAACCGACGTCATCCATCTGCCTTGTTATTTTCCCAATCCCATGTGCTATCAGCTAAACAGTTATTCATTAAGCAAGCGCTTCTTGCATTCTACAAATCTAGAGATGACCACGCCCGAACTCAAAACAATCTGAACACAAGAATGTCCGCGAGTATCAATTATATAATTCCGTCAGTCAGGACAACATTTGCCCAGAGACATATATTCTACATAGCCCCAAAATTATATAATTCCCTTAGTGAAGACATGAAAAATTATCCTAACATAAAAATATTTAAAGCAAACCTTAATAGATGGCTACTTAACAAGGGATATGTAAAATCTGATCAACTTCTTTGCAACGCACGACAATTTATTTAGTATCACTTATCTATTTTTCTTAATTAAATTTTATTAAATTACAACTATAAATGTATATATTTATTACATAGCTATATTTTTTATAAAATTGGTATATTTATGTATATATACAGGTGGTGGGTCCAAATAATTTATTTAAAAAAAAAACACTTCATTTCTTAAAATTGCATAAAAATATGCACATCTAGAGACGGGCCAAATTATCGCCTAGTTAGATGTGCTATTGGCAGTAAAGGTCATGTAAGATGTGTTAAACCTCCCTATATTAATTATTAAATAATTTATATAATTATTATAAGATTACATGACCTATGAATGAACTGTATACCTAATCCTATGTACCTAAATAAATAAAATAAAATAAATAATTTGTGAACAGCAGCAGTTTGCCGCCTACACGCAGAACAACGGATGACGATTGACAGTACTTTAGTCTACCCTGGAAAACGGCGGTTGCAACATCGCCGAAACGTCGGGTGCTACAAAACTTCACGCGGTAAATTCGTTTTATCCTATTTATAACGTCAAACAACCGAGATAGTCTTCGATTTCATATAATATCTCTACTTTTCCAAAGTTGTTGAATATTTCCATCCAGCTGCACATTCAACAGGTATTTATGTAAACAATTTAAAAATTATTTTATATTGGTGGCTTTTGAAAAAAATATAATTTGGAATATTTTGTTATATTTGACTTGACTACCAAAAAGAAGCAAAGAAAATCAGCAAAGAAAAATCAAAGCACATCTGACACGTCTTATTTGTAAGGAACAATTCGCGAATAAGGAGTCAAATTTGGAGATACGCTTTACAGGTGGACACGGGTCATTTAGCACTAAATATCCTGTTGGGGGGGGGAGGTTTATGCTAGGGAGAATCAATCAATGCAAATGCAATCTTCCAGCAATATTAATATGGCAAGTTTTGTTACAAAAAGTCAACTCAAGTTAAGTTTTATAGTCAGTCAGGGAATCCGTACACATACGTAAAAACATGAACGGTTTTTTTTTATAAATGCATCTGAAGAGCATTTCGGGATTTTATAAATAAATATAAAAGATATTGTAAAAAAATAAAGAGTTACCATTGTCTGTCATTGGTTTCAGCTTTACAATAGCATTTGACTTGTCTTGTGACATCAATGATTCAGCGCAAGTTTCGCGTTTTCTAAGATTTATTTCTCCTACAGGTCCTAAAGAAGAACTTTTAGGATTATTGCCACTGAAGCGTCAGACACGGAGAAGATATCGCAAATTAAGTTGAAATGGAGACTGACTACGCTGATCTGCTTTGTAACATGGTACCTACGTTGGTTATCAAGAGGGAACATTTTAAAACGTTTCGGATCACTATTACCAGAAATCGGAACATTTCTCCTTGAGAAGGGTGTTCACAATCCAGAACTAACAGACGATCAGTGGATACAAAATTTGAATTTCATGGTAGACATTATGTCTCATCTAAACCAGCTTAATCTTAAACCACGAGGGAAAGGAAAAACATTGTTTTGATGTTAGAAGAAGTCATTTCATTAGAAAACTTTTTATCCCTTATTGGTCAAGATTTTGAAAGGGAAATATTTTTTCGCTCTCCGAGCCCGCTGAAGCATTGCAAAGAAAATAATCCCTTTAATGACAAACACTATTTCAAAATAACCATTTTAAATATAAGGAAATCATTTCTCAGCAGGTTTCAGGAATTTAAAAAGAGCAGAGCGGCCATAGCATTCGTCAGAAACCCTCTTAATGCTCTACAATAACAGATTTAGGATTTTCTTTTTTGGCATTGACAGTTGTAACTTTGAAATACAATTGCTATATTAAAAAGAAAACAAGGAAATATGGAGCCCTAAATTTGAACGTCTTTATGTTGATTTGGAAATACTGGAGAAGAATAAATGTGAACACAAGTGGTCTGCTTTGAAAGACTTGGAGAAGGAAGACATGATCATGTTCCACTCCTCGAATAGTATTACTAGCACTTATAATCAGCCGGAAAAACTCCCGTTTGTTTTTCTTTACCTTTTCGGTTCTACATATTCATGCAAACAAAGTTTTTCAATCATGAATTTTATCAAGAGTAAACTGAGAAGTCGTAATGATGAGAGACTGGAATCATGACTAAAATTAAAATAACACACAAACCTGACATACTCAAACTTTCGAAAGAGATGCAAGGACATTTTGTCAGTCATTGTCATGATTTAAATTTATGGATACTTTTTATCAATAAATAAAATCTTTTTTAATAATCAAGTCAATTTTATTCAGTGTACCCGTAATTTAATGAGGGTCTAAAATTAAAAAGGTTTACTAAATTGATAAAAAGATTTCGCTCTCATTTTTTTTTTCGAAACGTTGTAATGTACATATTTGACTCTTTGGCAAATAAGTTTGCCGACCACTACCTTAAGGCAACATTTTTTACCGCAGTTTTAAAACTGCGGTACACTGCTCACCAGAGGGAATCCCATAACCACAGTATTCTACATGATCATTCAGAGTCTTCCAATGAACTATCGTTAACCTAATATACAATTTCCGTTCGTAACGTCCATAGGCGCGTTGAAACACTGGTAAACGTCAGATCAGCTGGGCGGTTTCGTCTAAAACGGGCGAGCTCGTCACCCCAGTGATCGTTATTTCGGCCGTGGGATAAGCGTAGAAGACTTAGGACGAAACAGTCCACCGTCTAATTACACCACACGCCCGTAAGAGACCAACGCCTCACCGCGAGATAACCAGGTTAATCACCCAGCGGGCCGACACTCGCGCCCTTACTACCAGTAGCGGCCAGATTACTCCGGTCTCCCGACTAGTTACGGGTTCGAGATCGCTTGCGCGGTCCTCTCCCTTACGTAACGATGAAACGGTGTCTACCGAATCTATCGCGGACCCGGCTGTTTACTAGGTATCGGGTAGCCAGTAGCCGATTGGTCGTTTCAAGAGCAGTCGCCGTAAGGTGAACAACAACCCCCGCTCTATAGGAGACAGTACTGTTTCCAGACTGCTCCGACTGTTTGGGGGGCTAACGGGCCCATGATGAGGTGGCCACGATGACCCATGTGTTCAGGGTCGGTCACACTCACGGGTCAACACCCATCCGACGGCCTCCCCGCATGGGGTGCGAATCCTGGGTAGGACACTGGGTCAACCAGTCTCCCCTGGGAATCAAACCTCTGGCGCCCCTGGACGGTCTGCACACCGTGCGGCGCAAGCCATTCGATTGTGCTCTCCGACTAACAGTCGGGGGAGTCTAGGAACTGTATTGTTTCCTATAGAGCGGGGGTGGTTGCGTACCTTATGGCGACTGCTCTTGAATTGACCATTTGCCATCCGATCCCGGGTAAGAGGCGGGCAAAGGACGCCTTGG
Source organism: Micropterix aruncella (assembly GCA_944548615.1). NCBI lineage: Eukaryota > Metazoa > Arthropoda > Insecta > Lepidoptera > Micropterigidae > Micropterix > Micropterix aruncella. The sequence goes on along the minus strand of OX155952.1, from coordinate 21,829,203 downwards.
TCCGCGATAGATTCGGTGCACTCCGTTTCACCGCTTCATAAGGGAGAGGACCGCGCAACCACCTCGAACTCGGAACCAATCGAGAGACCGGAGAAATCTGGTCACAATTGGAAGTGAGGGCGCGAGTATCTCGAGCCCGCCGGGTTTATTCCTGGCTAACTCGCGGTAAGGCGTTGGACTCTCACGGGTTGTGACGTAGCTGGACGTAGAATTGTACTGTCCAAAGTCTTCTACGTTCACTGCAGGGCGACAGAACGACTAATCGTTAAAACGTCCTGTGGTGACGGGCTCGCCCATTGTAGTCGACACCGCAAGATGCTCCGACTGTTAGTCAAAATGCACAATCGATTGGCTGACGCCGCACGATCCGCAAACCGTCCAGGATCAACAGAAGATTGACTCCTAGTGGAAACTGGCCCGTAGGGCAGAGTCCTACCCTGGCTAGCACTTTATACGTGGAGGCCGCCAGATGAGTGTTGACCCGTGAGTTTGACCGTATGGGTCTAAGTGGCCCTAAACGTATGGGTCTTAGTGGCCAAATGCAACAGGGCCCATTAGCTCCCAAAGTCAGATCACCAGGGTCAAGTCAAGCAGCGTCGGGGGTGGCCAGTACTTGGATGGGTGACTGCCCGTGTATGCCACGCAATGTTATAAAAGCCAGCCGCTTGTAAGATACTTTTCCTTAGACATTAAGGTGGGCCGTTATATACCGTTATATACGTTATATATCGTTATATACGTTATATATACCGTACGGTACGTAGGGTATAGAGGTTTAAAAAACGCACATGAAAACTATTATATCAGCAATGTGGTCAGTTATTTATTTTTCGCTGTTATATTTATAAATTAGCGAAGAATACGCTGCGAAAATCAGCCGAAGTTACTTATTGAATTTTCACTGTAATATTTATAGCTATATAGCCAAAATTATGTCAGTGTAAATCGGTTATGGGTCTTTTCCTGAATAAAAGTTAACCAACTGGGTAAATAACTGATCTTTTTCGTTTTTTTCTATATGTTTTACTCTTCTTCTGTCGCTTCATTATCGCTTGGCTTAATTGATATAATTCATTGTATCTTATTGGAAAATTCCAGTAGTCATATCTCTGAAACCAATGTTTGTATCAGATATTGGGATTTAACACTAAAGGAGCATTGCAACTTGCGCTGTCTCACTTATCCAGTTTTCGCTGTATGCCCACGATATAAAAGGGCGACAATGAAAGTTCACATTGAAAGAATAAGAAAAAAATACAATGAATGGCCAACAATCATTTTTTTGTCTATAAATTGGATAAAAGGAATTTCCCGCGTGAAGTTTGTGGCCCCCGACGTTGCGGCGATGTTGCGGACAACGGCGGCGATGCCGCCGTTGTCCAGTCGCCGGCGGCTGCAACGTCGGATGCTACAAATTTCACGCGGTAAATTCGTTTTATCCTATTTATAATATCAAACAACCGCGAGAGTCTTCGATTTCACAATTTATTGTTTCCAAAATATTTTCCGTGAGCGTTTCAATACACCTTTTCATAGGTATATAAACCAATTTTTCATAGGTATAACATGTCGGAAACATGTTTTCATATTCTTTTACAACTCTTCTGACCGTGTAATTATTTCTTAATTTTAGGGAACAAAAAGAAACCAAAGTGCCATGTCGGGACTGTATGGAAGAAAATTCATAAGTTCTACGTTTCTGCCTTCAAAAATTTGGTTTGTCTTTTTGGCTGGCATTCTGATGATGCAAGATGATGCAGCATTTACGGTTGATTTTACGGAGTTCATCAATAACTTCCGGCAAGCAAATAATCATGTACCAATCAGCATTTAGGATGTGATGATTCACTAAACTTCACTACAGCAACAGTAGCCACGTATCCAGTTTTCCGTAAAGCCATCGTCCTCTCGCGCCACTTTGGTGGGGACCGGCTTATCTTAAAAAAAATCAAATTGTCGAACGCTGATTTGTTTCGGAGTCATAGCTGTAAATTAATGTTTCGTCACCTGTTACCATGTTCGACGTCAAATTTGACGCCCGTTCGTTGAATCTGGAAGAATTGCATTGCACCAAGCGACGCGTACCGTTTTTTGTAGCCTCAGTCAAATTGTGTGGGGTTCACCGCGAGCACATCTTCCTCACAGCCAAATGTTTGTGTAGGATTGTACATGCCTATGCCACGGTAGGCACAGTATACTGTACGGTAGGTACGCCTAAACGTCGATGATTTTGTTGTTGACATTTGTGGATGGCGATCTGCGTAACTGAGATTAACACGACTGTCGGCTATAAATTGTCCCATTGTTTGGTGCTCCATCGCCGGAAGCAGTTTGAAGCCGATCGAGGCTTCAAATCTCGAGAAGCTGTTCAATCTAGCGAAGCTTCAATCTCGAAAAAAAATATTTCTTTAGCCAGCGCCAACCCGATATTTGGCACCAGGAATAGCCACTGCATAGCGCCTAGTTCAGACTACGCGAGTATGTAGGCAGTTGGCGAGTAATTCAGTAACTAAAATACTCGCTACTGCCAAAGAATCGTTTGCACGACGTTCGAGTAGTGCACAGACAAGTGGTGTTTTGCAAAATGAACAGGCGGAATGTATATATCATAGGAACCTATTTCTTTTACAAAAAAAAACCTTTACTAGATTCAATCATTATAATGCTAAATTTTATTTTTATAATGGGGACAATATTTCACAAGCACTTATGTTATAAAGATTTTGAAAAGTCCTATAGTTGTTTCTTCGCTCCAGCGAGACGACATTTTTACGGTAGGTAATGAGCTCCACTAAAACGACAGATTCGGACTTGTTTAGTCCATCAACCACTGAGCTGTGACACGTGGTGGGGGCGCTAATCGCCCGAAGAAATAGATCAAAATGTATTGAATCGACTGAATCACTTATTAAATTACTCGACTATTGTTTGCAGATATATGTACATATTTGTATACTAAATTACTCGCCACTCGACTAAATTACTAGCCTAGTTCAAACTAGGTCCTTTGGCGGTTTTTTTTTATGGGAGCTCTTTAACCCGACGGATGCCGACAGTGCCTATAGGCATTTTACGTCGTTTGACAAATACGCGCGGCACCGTTTCGGCCGTGCCCCATATATATTATTTAAATATATAATATACATGACTAACAAGATTAATTACTAGGTAACAAGGGAGAATTCACGAAAAACGATAATGTTAGTAGTAGAAGGCTGGCTTCCGAGCGGTTAAAAGACGTTTTCAGGCTTAAATATTTCTTACGGTCCAAGAAAATATTAGGTGTTTTATTTTATTATTGCACTTTGGAAGTTATTGTACTTATGTTATTTACCTGTAATTCTCGTGGCTCCAACTGCGCTCTTGAGCCCACCGACAACCCAATTGATCCGCGTTGATCACTTCTGAAATCCTGTCCATAGAGCCGGTACACCCTCGCGTGGGCCAGAATAACGTTGTGCACGCAGCGATACTTCATTTCGTACCCCATACAAATTTCGTCGGGATCATCGACGGTAATCCAGTGCTTCGCCAAATCGCCGAAAACATAGAAGAGAACGCGAGCATAATCTTCGAAAAAGTGAACAGTTTCGAAGTTAGCCCATCCTCCGGAGTTGTGCAACAAATCCGGTAACTCCGCATCTGACATGACCACCATGGGAACCAGATTCTTCTCCAGAAGCTGTTCCAGGTGTTGTCTGTAATGCAGCACCGCTTTCGTATTTATTTTGTTCCCGTAGCCATTTGGGAGTATCGATTTCCAGGACAGCGTCGTTTTGAAAACGTCGGCGCCCAGATCTAACTCGCCGTTGTCTTGAAATATATCAGCTGTGGATAAGCTGATACCGAATTTGAAATTTCTGGGGAATCTGAGTTTACCAACTCGGCTTGATGCATTTCTGAAAAGTCCAAAATATCGACCGATGTTAGGATTTGTCTGAAAGTATGCTGCGGTAGGGGTTTGGCAGGACCGATTGACAATCTGTCAATATTACTCGTACTATTAGGAAGTTATGAATAACTATCCTATATAAAAGTGTAATGGTTGACTGTAAGATATCGCTATAGCGATAAGTCCGCCATTTGTGCATAAATTGTTTTTTTTTTTTTTTTAAGTGTAATATTCATTAAGTTACGTTTTTTATAGCACAATAAATTTATTCTATCCTAGTGTTTTTTTCGACGCCTGAAAATTTTTACGTACATGAATCAAGACAAAAGTTACACCTGGAGGATTGGCTTAAAAAAAACGCTTGACTCAAATCTAATTGCAGGTTCGAGATTTCTATTACATATAAGAGATTTCTATTACAGTGCATCACATTTCGTGTCGATAGTTACATATAGTTACGTATACAGGCAGACAAGATGAAATCTTACAAGGTCATCAATAGAGCTTTGTTTGTAGATACGCTTTGGTAAGGAACCCTAACAATAATTTAGATCATTACAAACTATATTAGAAAGTGTAGTTATTTTTAGGAGTTTTCGCTCATTTTTATTATGGTAAAAGGGATTTGGTCAGTCGTAATATCAACATTGGCAATCCCAAATAACTCCCAAATATCCGGGAGGCTGCACGTATCCAGGAGGCGGGGAAATAGTTAAGTTTTTCACCCCCCCCCCCCCCCACCCCCCGCCCGAAATCCGGCGTAAATCATTTAATTTTACAGACAAATCAAGTTTGGTGGTTGCCTCGTGCGTTGTTTCAATGGAACCCTCCACCCTCCCTTCCCGAACCTAAAGTCTGAATACATCAAGTCGATATTGTTTGGGGTATCCAACCCTCAAATAAGTCCCCCACTTTTCCATGCTTTAATACAAAGGTAGGGAGATTGGCGAAGGTATACTAACAATCCCAAGGTAAACAGATCAGAAATTCCCTGGGGTACCAACAACTGTTTAACATACTATCTTACAAGAGGAAGCTGTAAGCATAATAATGGTTGTAAGGGCCAGTAAACGTAGCTTTATCACCTGTCCTAGGTATGTGTACTCCTGCACCTGCTCCAGCGGTTGTCCATTCAATGAAATGGGATTCAGTGTGACATAGGTATTATTATTACTATTATTTGTTGATGAACTAGCAGCTTAACGCTGATAACGCTGACGCTGACGCTGAAACTAGCAGCTTAAAGCTAAAACAAATACCACATTAAGAGAATTTAATTTATCTGTACTAGAAAACTTCCTTGTGTAAAAGAACCAAAGAATAAACAAATGACAGATGAAGAGTGAGAGAAACAAAACGTATTTTTTTACAAAACGAATAACAAGTTTTAATTACTGCTTGACTTTTTAAGGGACACAAGGTACGAATCGGAAGACGAGTCAGTTACATTAGTTTGTGATTAAAATGTCATACTGGAAGTAGTTGCAGTTGAAATGATTGAGAGTATTTAGCTAAATTGCTTTCATCAATATTTCGGACTGCTCATTATTGAATAATAATAATAAAGGTAATCCATAAAATCACGACGATCACACCTACCTAACCGATAAACTTAGCAACGTCAAGCAAAAAAAAATCCAGTAATCCATGATATAAATTTCGTTACATTTCACAAAACTCCACAGTCACTTTGATAATTTTATTTTTACATAGATTAAAACGTCCTAGTTCCTGAATGATTATTTAAAATGTGATCGATCGATTGAGTGATAAAATCGGTATTAGATAGCATTGATGACCAAGGTCTTTTTCGAACATTTTTTTATCTCAATTGCCCATGACTAATTGTGCTTATTTGCACTAAACTTTTTACAATGTCATTTGTTACGTTTTTTGTAGCTTAGTCATTTGAAGCAATGCAAAGGCCTTATCCGCAATAACATAATGGGATTGAACCTCTGATCATCGCCATTCATTTCGTTTACGGAATCTAAAACAAGTTCTTTGTTTTATAACGTAATGCCTTAATTTTGGTGTCAAAATATGACATGAAATTGCAATTGAAAACTTTTTGCATCACAAGAAAAAAAAAGTTCTCGGTAGTAATGAATACGGGTCGCAAACATAAACGTATGAATATTTCTGATATTTAAGAATGCTAGCTCATTCAATAATAATTGTCATGTTAATAATGAATACCAGGAGCGCTTCTTATATTACTTTACCGGTCCACCAACCAACCGACGAGAAGGTAAAGTATTGTGAACGAGCTAAAATTGTTTTTCGAGATGAAGAAGGATATATACTATTTGTCCCCCCCCCCCCCTCGCGCTGGTCCAGACTGGTTTGTCTGTGTGCCTGTCTGTCTGTATGTAAGTGTGTGTGTGTATTATATGTGTGTGTGTGTTCTCCACGATAGCGTACAAACGCTTCATCCGATTGTGCTGAAGTTTGGATGCAGGCATCAATTGGCCATGACAACAGTTGAAAAGATTGTGATTGAAATCGGTCCACTAGAGGGCGCGCTAGTTATACTTCAATCTCAAATATTGAACTTAGACTTGAAATTTGGTACACAGGTGCCTTGCTGGGCCGAAATCACATTGTGAAATTTAGATTGGAATATCTCATATACAAGCGACACAAATAATAATTAAAGTCCGCCATTAAATAATTAAAAAGTAAGGCCCTTAAAAGCGGCGATGCGTGTTTCGTTCGAAATTGGAATTCGAAGGCTCACGGCGACTCGCGCTTGCAGTTTGATTTTTGAAATGAATTTGATGACGCGCATTTGAAATCCAAATTTTCATTGCGTTGCATCGCATATTTCGCCAACTGCTCATCGACTTTATTTATGAAATGGATATTTAGATGAAATTAGTCCCTGGCTACTTGCTGGGAAAGTATTACGGTCACACAGCCGATTTTTTTGTGACAGAACAAAAACAATGGCAAGAACAAATGCAGTGAATTTGTAGTTCGATTTTCAATAAATATTTTATTTTGTTTTATAGACTTTGGATAGCATTACTTTAAATCAGAGGTTCCCAAACTTTTGTTTCTCCTAGACCACTTTCAATTTTTTACTGGTTTTGGTGATGCCTCATGCTGCTACATTTCTACCGCATTCCCAAAACTCGTCAAAAAATGTGGATATTAGATCTAACGACGGAAATTTGCATCGCGGCTAAGTTCCAACCCTAAATTCAGAGTGGTAAAAATAAAAAGAAAAATAGCATATTTTCTCGATCGAAAACAGACTTAATAGAATTAAAATTATACATTAATAACGTACCTTAGCTTCAACAATGCAAATCAACTATTTTTTAAAAATTGACAATTTTAATGGGGGGGATATAGGTGATGGTTTGACAGCAAATTATCAATATTTGGCTTCAGTTTTGTAAGAAATAACTGCAAATCTCCCCGTTCTGTGATGTTCAATCTGCTCCTTTTTTCGTTAATAGGTTTGTAACGACACTATAACTTTTTTCGACAAGGTATGACGAGAGAAACGCTATCAAAAGTTTTCTGGCAATTTCTCACAGCCCAGGATATTTTTCGGGTATTACTGCCTGCAGTCAAAATGTTTGATAGCCTTTTTTTTTAATTTCACCTTCAGCTCCTCATTCGTGCTAAGCTTGAGTAGCTCCTCTTGTAATACCACATTCGCCACTTCCATTTCATCAAATGGATTTATGATCCATGCTGGTATTTCCATTGTCAAAATATCTTCAAATCTATTTTTGAAGTCATCATGCAGGGAATTTAAATCTTAAACGTATGTCTGAATATCCTCATCAAGATATTCTGCCTGTGACAATCGAAACCAGATAAATTTTCGTGAACCCCCATTTTTTTCATGCCAACGTAGACCCCCGTCGAGTCTACCATGGACCCCTGGAGGTCTCTTTGGACAACTTTGGGAATCAATGCTTTAAATCAGTGGTCGGCAACCGGCGGCCCGTGGACTATCTCGGTGCGGCCCGCAAGCCTGAGGTCCGTAAGAAAAAATACCAAAGCGAAAGGCCATATAAATTCTCTAGAATTTATACGGCCATGCTGCTGGGCCATGAGAGTATTCTTGAAAGTTCGCTCTTACGCGGGGTGATAAAAATGTACCTATTTCATTTCCTAAGAACTGTTTATCAAGACTGTGATGTTATGTATTGTTTCTACCGAAAATAAAGATTTGCAGTATTCAATTCTTAGCAATTTCTTTCGCGATTATCCGCCGCATCTTGCCATCGGCGGCGGCGCGGCGGCTCCCTTGAGACAATAGGCGGCGGCACTCTTTGATTAGACGCAGGTGTGCGGCGGTGAAAAAATTCAAAGCGACCGGCTTTAGTTAAAATCACACCCGCGCGCAGCTCTCGCCTCATTCCGTTGTGTAACTTCGCCGGGAAATCACGTCTCATCTGGTTGCCAGCTACGCGTTTCGTTTCACCTTTCTTCCCTTCGCTGATAGCTTACGAACGACGTATGAGGTAAGTAAGTTGTATGCACTCGCGAGCAATTTGTTATATTTTATTTACTGCTTGTTTATGTGAACCTTCAGATTGATGGGCAAATATTATAAGGACAGGGATAGTACTAGACATGACATGAAGATAGTAACATAGCGAGCATTTTTTATTATAACTGGAAGAAGCAATATTTATTATAACTGGAACAAATTTATTTTTAATTTTACACCGAATTAAATTTCTTCATTATTGTTACAGAATAATTACATAAACATGCCTTCAAGAAAAAGGAAGCTAGAAGAAGAAAAAAGAGTTTTTAACGAATTATGGACAGAATTATACTTTTTTATCGAGTTTAAAGGAAAACCGTTATGCTTGATTTGTCAAAAGAGTATTTCTGTAGTAAAGGAATATAACCTGAAGCGACATTACGACACTGAACACAAAACTAAATTTGACTGTCTTGAAGGAGAAATACGAAAAAGTAAAATTTCCACTTTGAAATCGTCATTAAAAAATCAACAAAACATATTTAAGGTTGTGGCCGACAACAGCGAATCGAATGTTCGTGCCAGCTACAGGGTAGCAGAGATTCTAGCAAAAAGTGGACGTCCGTTTACCGATAGTGAATTAGTAAAAGAGTGTGTCTTAGCTATCGCAGAAGAAATATGCCCAGAGCAGAAAAAAATGTTTGAAAGTCTTAGTCTCTCTGCCAGAACTTGCACCCGACGTACCGAAGACTTGGGTGCTAATTTGTGTGAACAACTCAGGGATAAGGCGCAGTCTTTTGACTGCTTCTCTTTAGCGATGGATGAAAGTACGGACGTGTCGGATACAGCACAGCTACTCGTATTTGTACGCGGCATCGACGAAAACTTTACTGTTTACGAAGAGCTTGTGAAAATGTGCAGTTTGAAAGGTACAACTACGGGAGAAGATTTATTTCACCATTTGGACAAGCTCTGGATTCACTGCAATTAAGCTGGAAAAAGTTAACAAGTGTCACTACCGATGGGGGCATGAGAACATGAGCGGTCAAAACAAAGGTGATGTTGGGAGAATCATTAGCAAAGTGAAAGATTCTGGATCTACTGTGCCATTGATTTTTCACTGTATTGTCCATCAAGAGGCATTGTGCTCCAAGGTTATATCCTGGAAAGAAATAATGGATACTGTAACATCCACTGTTAATTTTATAAGAAGAAATGGGCTCACACACCGTCAGTTCCAAAAGTTTTTGGAAGATCTGGAAGCTGATCATGGTGACGTGGTTTACTACTGTGAAGTGAGGTGGCTTAGTCGAGGTGCCGTTTTGGAACGGTTTTTTAATTTGAGGAAAGAAATTGGCAACATCACGGAGATGAAAGGAAAGCCAGTGGAAGAGCTTACTAACAAACAGTGGATTATCGATCTTGGTTTTTCGACTGATTTGACTATGGAACTGAATCAGCTCAACAAACGCTTGCAGGGAAAAAAAATTGATTTGCGATATGTATTCAGATGTAAAGTCATTTGAGATGAAACTGAAACTGTTTATCAAGCATATTGATGAAAAAAAGCTTGACCATTTTCCTAATTGCAAGAAAGCCGTGGAAGAAGCTGGAGATAATTTTGAGTGGCAAAATATTACGATGAGAAACGCGTTAACACAACTACAAACCGAGTTTGTAAATCGATTCACCGACTTTAAAAAGATATCCCTTAACATGGAAATATTCCAAAACCCTTTTGCAATTGATATTAATGATGTACCAAGCAATTTGCAAATGAACATAGTAGAATTGCAAAGTAATAACACACTTAAAACGGCATTTACGGAAAGCACTGACTTGGTACAGTTCTATGGAGGTTTGAGTTCTGAAAACTTCAAAGAATTGAAAAAGTTTGCTCAGCAGATAATCACTATGTTTGGTAGTACATATTTGTGTGAGCAGACTTTTTCAATTCTTAACTACCGCAAAAGTAAAAATTCTTTGCGGTTAACGGATGAACATTTAGACGCGATACTGAGCGTGTCTACGACTAAAATGAAAGCAGACGTTAAAAAACTTGCAAGTCAAATGCAGCCGCAAAAATCTCACTACCTAGTTATTATTTTTATGTTAGTATAGTAATTCAATTTAAAAATAGACATGATTGTATGAATATATGGGTCATTCCGCCATTTCGTGCAAATCGCCTGTAAACTCTAATATCAGACTGCATACCGCATTTAGAAAAAAAGTTTTATTTAAATATATTTACTCGAAGTGTGAGGGAGAAGGCTCTTTAGGAAATCTAATTCTAAAGTACATAGTATTTTTTTAATATTAAAAATACATGGAAAAATTTCATTCCTCTCCGCCTCCAAACCACAAACTTCTAATTCGTCGACGTGTTGTACCTAAACTTGCCAACACATACTTAGTTGTCTTAGCATACATGAAAGATAAGGTAAACATACTATAGGTATTAAAATATAAGACATCTACAATTACATATAAACAAAATATTTCTACTTTTGTCTTTGGCAACAGAGATTCTAACATTTCCCGCGCAAAAAAAAATAAAGTATATCTTGCTCCGCAACAGGAGCCCAAGCGTCTACCGTAGATCATTACGCTCCTCATTGGTCAGTCTGTCGCGTAAGCTCTGAAGGCTGTGTGAAAAGTCGCTGTGTAAAAAGATATTTACGTCCTTTCTCTTCATTTCGAGTTTGTCACCGTTCATCAGTCATTACCATCCAACAAGTTAAACAGTACTTGCATAAAACAAAAAAGCTAAGTTTATATCCACTTTGGTGTGTTTTGGTAGGGTCTTTTCGTCCACTGTTATTGAAACTTCAAGGTCATCAATCATGCGAAATATGTAGAAAAAACTTCCATTATTTCATTCCACTCCTTGTCATTACCTTCCTTTCCTTCCAAATTTATGTAGGATGGTAATGAAACGTATTGGAAGGTAATGAAAACGTGTCAGATGGTAATGAAAGCTTTTGGAAGGCAATGAGTTATTGACAATTGCGAATGGTTTTGAAGGTTTTTATAGGAATCTTAAGAGCTAAGTAGATAAATGTCAATTATCTATATGTCAATTTTGGCCTGTTTAAGTGTATTTGGGGTAAATTATGAAAGAATTCTAGAAGAAAGAGAAGAATTATAGAAGAAAGAGAGCTAAGCTCTTTTATCTCCAGTTTCATCTACGTACCGTGCAACCATACCAAGTATTTGGGGAGATTGAGCGTTGGGATTGACATCACATAACCTGAATCAGTCAATCGCTATTTTGTAGAAAGCTTCACTCAATACGATGAAATTATACTTAATCATGTGTTTAATGTAAACCACCTTACTAGCAATGACATGAAAGACGATACACCACCAAGTTCATGTAGCAAGCAATGTATTGATCAACGAAACACCAGCTCTTCATAAATACATTAAATGAAGACATCATTATTTCAATACCAACCATTCCGTCCAATAACCTCCAAATATTATCAAATGTTCCATTTGATTGGCAGCGTTTCAGTTTTTACAACAAAACCTCAAAAATGTAATCAAAATGACCAGAGAGAGTTTGAAAAAATAATTTTCGATGCCACCACTCTTGACCCAAAAGAAATTTTAATGGATACTGACGACGCATATGAATACAATATTGATGAGCACCGAGATAACATGAAAAAAAAGAACAATACGATAAGTTATGATGACAACAAAAAAAAATCGGTTGTGTCACCCCAAGACTTTCCTGACTAGTATCCGGGGAGGTGCGAAAAAACAGCGACATTTTTTACTCTAGTACCTACCCCAAATTTGTATGGCAGGTACCCCAAACGTTGGTCGTAAGTACCCCAAAAACTAATAGGTTCTTCCGATGGTTAACAGAAGCTTCTATGCCAAATTTTAACTTAGACAGATTAAGCGTCTGGGCGCTATCGCGGAAACAATTTTTACGCCGGGAACGCCAAATTTGTATGGGAGGTACCACAACCGTAGGGCGTAGGGACTCCAAAAACTAATGGGTTCCTCCGACGGTTAACAGAAGCTTATATACCAAATTTCAGCTCAATCCGATTAAGCGTCTGGGCGCTATCGTGGAAGAATACATACATACAGACATACAGACATACAGACAGACAGAGATCGGTCTGGAAATAGTCTCAATCGTCTCAGGGAGTCTCAAAATATATATTCCCATCTTCATCTCAAATTTTTTTTTTTAGCGCGATCACAATACTTTCCTTTCCGATAGGTCGTCAGGAAAGTAATATTATGAATGAAGCGTGGAAGTGTACTACCGTTTTTGAGACACAACGACAAATAAAAGTCATGCCGTTTTATATGAATACTGACGGCACAATGTTGATAAGCACACTAATGACATGGATAATGACAATACAAAAAATTGCAACGCCAAAAAAGAAAATGTTAAGAATGTAGCTTGTCATGGGGTACATTCCGACAATATTGATGATTTGGGTAATAGTACAATATCTATTAAAACAAGCTTTATTATAACATAGGAAAAAATTGAGAGTACTCAAATGGCACATACACCGTACATTTTTTTAATTGTTGGGATAAATCTAATTATGCTTTCTTAGCCCGTAGTAGACGATGAAGATAATGTTGCGGAAACTAGCAGTTTCTATCCTTTGCCAATGCCTTACATTACTAGACGAGGGCAAAATTCATTTTAAAATCTTCCTGACTTAAATTATAAATAAAAGCGTTGATCTCAAGATATTATTATTTCCATTTTATGTTACGATTAGTAAGAAAACTTTTCCTATATTGTTAGTAAGTTGTTTTGTTGCATTATTATTACAAGCAGTTTTTTAAGCGAGCTAACTTTGACGCTCTAGTCACGATAGATTACAATAGGGTTAGAGTAATTGATTTATTTTTTTGACTTTTAGATATTTTATATTATTAAGATTCTTTTCTTTGATATTAGAGCATATAAAATAAATAAAATACAAACGGAGCTGCCATGGAATTCACCGACCAAAAATTGGGCCCGTCATATAAATATTACACTTCTGGGAGGTGAAGGATGGATTCCGGACTAACGACCGGCGGTGGTAGGTTTAGAACAGCTGTCTTGCCACATGTGAGCGTTCGCCTTACCACCCATTCACTCCCCTTTCGAAGCCATACATTTGTTACTAGATTCCGTGAAGTTCCACTAAGTTTCAAAAGTACAAGAGCACAAAAGTCTATTGATTTTATAAGGAAAGCAGATATCAAGATTTTATATTTTTTATTTTCAATTTCTTATTCCATAATTTATGTTTCTAGAATTATAATAATATGTTTAATGTATGTAATTCATGTTATGCGAAAAAGAATAATAAAGATTTCTTAAAATTTCTTAGATGATTTAGTTCATTAGTGGCCGCTTTAAAATAGGTTTCATAACTTTTTAATGTTGGTTTTTTTTATGGATTTTTGTAATAAATATATTTTGTAAAGAAACAATACATTACTGATCTTATTTCTATATCACATGTCATTACCATCTTCAGCTAATATTACCTTCCAGGCTAGTGTCATTACCATCCCTTGACGTATCATTACCTTCTTGACAAATTTCATTACCATCCAGATCATCATTACCCTCCGCCCATTTATTAGTAAAGTACACTATGTACCAAAGTGCCTCCCACATAAATGTCTTTACTAGGAGGTCTTAATTATATTAAATATCAATAAATCTGAAATTCAAGAAAAAAAATTTGCTCTGCGGAATCGCCTGTTTTGCACGAACGGGCAGAATGACCCATATATGCGTTTTATTTCAAATATTAAAAAGACGTAAAAATAACCGAACATTATATAAATAAGTGCGGCCCGCACTGATACTCTGGCAACATTATGTGGCCCTGCTATAGCAAAAGGTTGCCGACCCCTGCTTTAAATCAACTAAGAAGTTTTATTATTTTTATTTCAGTAGTATTAAATAAGGGTCTATAAAATACTTTTTATTTGAGTAAGGTAGAATTCTTAGTTTCCGACATACCTTTTAAGGTTGTGTTGGTGACCCTGATTCATTGCTCCCGAGTGTATATAAAATGACTTTTTATGCAACATGTCAACTCAGTTTTTCCCGTATGTTCCTTTTTAAACGAATTTCCAAATTCATCACCCTATTTTACACATTAATCACATATTGGCTCTGCTGAACACTCCATAGGTCTAAACATGAATGTTTTCAATATTTTGGATTGAGCACATCCCCCCAACTATTCTCATTTAGCTTTTAGAGTACATGCTGCATATATGGACCGCCATACATCGAGTCATCGATAATCTTATATCGATGCCGCCATAAGGATTTTTCCAGGTAAAACTATAAATTTAATAGCATTATCAACCTTATTTATTTCAACCAGTTCTATAATTACTTGGTAATAATTACGATTAATAAAATTGTCATTAAAATGCAACATCTTAGCAATAATCAACATTTTTATAAAATTGTTATTTTTGTGAACGTGCAAAAAGTGAACCTAATTTGGACCACATCGTTAATAGCTAAAACCTACATTATGAGTTGTAAAAAATGAAAAATGGCTCTCGCCGTCACATGCTTATAAGCTGGGGCATATTCTTGAAAAATTTAGTATGCCAAATTTGTCTGTGGTCCATTTGATTTACATGGGCCATAGAAAAATTTAGCATGCTAAATTTTTCTAGAATAGGCCCCCTAGCTCGCAACGAAAGACTAAAGGTCTGCGGACGGGGAGCGCCACCTTTGGCACCGACCGAAGTTTCGGTACAACTAACGTTATTTGAGAAATGCCCGTGGTCCATATTGCAAGACCGGTCTATATATGTAGCACTTACCCTATATCTCTTGAGGTTTTAATGTCGATACCATGGACATAGCAAGACCACCCGGGAACATGTACATACACAACCCAATTTTCCAGTAACTAGAACTTAGTAGTCCTTCAGAATAACAATAACACTTGGCAGAAATATATTCTTGCACGATTGAGATGACTTATTTGAGTCAAATTATCAATCTTAGATAAAAAGGCAAATGTGGACATCAATCTTTAGGATCATCTTGAGAAAATTAAAAACAGATACAGCGGTTATCCAAGGTTGAAAATGCCACTGCCAGGCCTTGTTTTTACCCTTGAATGTCACCCCTCTGCTCTAATTTTACTATGCAGTACTGTATTTTATAATTTATCTATGTATCTATAGTATTAAAATTTTAACTGACTGCATTTAAAAATGCTATAGATGTATTCATTTACTTTATTGACTACGTTTTCATTCATTTTAAACTTTACCTTATGTTTACCCCTTGATTTATGACAAAGTCCGTGTTATCCTCCGAGTGTTCGGAAAAGCGAGGTCCTACTGTATGTACCTACTAAAAAAAAGGTACAATCACAAAATGACATGAAATGAATTAAAATTGTATTTTTTTATCATTCTCTACAAAACATATTGGCGGGAAAAAAGAAAAAACGGTATCAAGTTTCTGCTGATTTAGGTGTAAAAATACTTTAGACATTAAAGAGTTCAAGGATGTTGAATGTATTAAAATGCAATAATGTCTCCAGCACAGGAGAATTAATGTTTTTATTCATATTTTTTTTTTACTGAATATGACTAGCTAATATGGCCTGGACTCAGTGGCACACATTAATAATCACTCAAGAAAATAAAATATTCAATATAAAAAAAAACTTTTTATTCCAAAACTGTAATTATTACAAAAATATACATTTCAAGTTCAAACATCATTTCGTTTTTATCAGTTTATTGCAAAACTTCTTTTAACCTGTAAAATGCGCAGCCAAAACAAATAAAAAATGGCTAAAATAATTATGTACCGTGAAACATTCCAACTTTGCCCGCTATTTTTGAAAAACATAAATTTTTGAAAGAATTTTCTATGGGCGCGTAGGTATAATTTTTATCTGCTGCAACTCTACGACCATGTGCATGCATTTGTTTAGCAAAATTATTATAAATTAAGATTTTATCCTATAATTGATGGATTTTTGTTGGCGGGCAAAATTATCTGGACTTTTAGCCAACATTGCCCATGTCGAGTTTTGACGCAAATATAGCCTTTATTATGAAGATAACAAGTACCAGTACAAGGATGTGGGTAATGATGGCGTTTATTTTCGAAATCTAATCAATAACATTCAAAATTCAGCGCTGGAATGAGTTGGCAATGTTACCCTTATATTTTTTCTCTTTTCCATACAAGCCGCATGTAGCAATTTAAAAATGCCAGGGTTGTCACATTTGAGTAAAATCATAAAATTAATCGGTCTTCACATTTTTAGCATGTTCTGTATGCGTCGGCATAGAAAATGGAAATATAAAATAAAACATGTTGTTTAGAATTAAATGTTTAATTTCACACAAAAAATAACAATTAGTGTCTTTTGGCAAAATCTTTTCTTATCTTAAATTAAACTATCCTTCGGAGTAGACAGTCTTAATTATAAAATATGCTTTTATATAAAAAGGAATTTTCCACTTTACTACATACAACAAAGGTCAACACTTTATTTCACGTTGAATTTACAGAAATTGACATTAAAGATTATTTGACCACGTCGAGTTACCTTTGCCTCCGGTAACACTGAAATTACATCTGGTAAGTGCTGGATTGTGCAAATGTCATCAACTGTTGGGTAAGTAAAAGTGGTTCCATTTTCACATCTGGATTGTTTTACTTTTCGTACAAATTTAACTGTAGGTTTTGTGTCATTGATTGATAGTACTTTACCCACAAAATGTTTTAAACTCTTTTTTGTAGCAAACCGTACTATAATCCAGTCATCTACTTTGATTTTGCCGCGGTTTTCAGTAAAATATTCAATGTCATATAGTCCAAATGGGATATCAGCCAAGAATTCTTTTTCTTCTTCCTCTACTTCACGTAAGCATTCAGCTATATAATTTTCATAATCTGAATTATCTGAGTCAGCTGTGAATAATTCAATATCCGCAGAACTCGAGCTGGACGTACTACTCGTATAAGATCGTTTCTTCCTTTTTTTTACTGAAGTATGCCCTCGGGCCGATTTTGTTCTTTTTAAATCATTTCCAACTTTATCTCTTCTATTAATTTTCTTCCCTTTTCGAAAAGGCTGTGATGTGGATGCTATAGCATACTCCTCCTTTACCTTTTTTAAAACTTTATTTTCCTTTCCTTTCAGGCATTCTGGCAAATTACTATTATGTATAGTGGCGAACGGCATCTTTTCGATCGTATTAGAAATTTCATTCAAGAAACGAACATCTGTCGTTTGAGTTCCTGCTTTAATAATCACATTGGAGAGTATATTTATTTTGGAAGGACCATTCTTAACGGATGTTTGATTATGAAAAGCATGTGCAGACGTCGATGATGTTGGAGCATTATGCACTAATTGGCCCAAATAGGTGTTAATTATATTGATACACATTTTGCTAAGACTCGGAGTAGAATTAGTCAAATACTCAGAAGTATTATTGATAGTCTCTTCCAAATAGCAGTCTTGATCCTGAGTTTCTTCAAAGTAACAGTCTTGATCCTCTTTTATATCATTATTTGAATTCATATCAGTTTTACAAAAAAGGCCAGTTCGTTCATCTAAAAATAGAGCTTTTTCGTAATTTCTTTGCACTTTTGCCACTCCAGAATTCTTATTCTTTGAGCTATTTTTCATTGCTTTCTTTTTCGTGTTGCACTCAAGTGCATCTTTGCATGAATTAATATTGAAATCAGAAACTGTCACTGATTTCCCGGGCTCGCAATTAACTTTTTTATTTCTTTTAACTTGCATCGGCTTTGGAGCTCTAATTTCCTTTAGATAATCCATCAGTGCTCGATCAATTCCATACGATAATATTTCTTCTTGCATTTCTGGGATCTTTTTCAATACTTCTTGTGGATTCAGCGGAAATACTCCTGAAGCTCTAAAACCACTTTTAATGTTCTTTGCCTCCTTTAA
Source organism: Micropterix aruncella (assembly GCA_944548615.1). Lineage (NCBI taxonomy): Eukaryota > Metazoa > Arthropoda > Insecta > Lepidoptera > Micropterigidae > Micropterix > Micropterix aruncella. The sequence goes on along the minus strand of OX155952.1, from coordinate 21,810,881 downwards.
CCGAATTGCTTCCATTAATTCGCTGAGCAATTTTGGAAAATGGTTTTTGTTTAGGGCAGTTTGGTTTGGGTTTCTGAGTTTGTACTGGTACAAAATTTTACGCCATGATTTTTTCAAAGGTGCGAAAAATGCAACGTCGAGAGGCTGGGTGAGATGTGTAGATCTCGGAGGGATGAAAACAAAGTTTATATTGTTTTGCTCGCATAACTCTACTACTTTGACGCTCAAATGACTAGACAAGTTATCACAAAGGACAACTTTAGTCCCTGCTAACTTTTGTGCCCAAGGAAGAATGATCTTTTCGAAATAATCCTCGAACATAGCGCTGTCGAACCACCCTGACTTAGTGCAGTTGTACCTGGTTTCTGGTGGTCCTCCAGTAATCCATTCGGAGTACAAGTTTGTAGCTTTGTAGACAACATATAAAGGCAAACACTGACCACTCGCAGTTGCTGTGAACATAAGAGATATGTTTCCTTTGGTAGAATTGGCTACTCTTTCTGGATACTTTACGCCTCTTCGGAAAATGGCCTTGGAAGAACCTGGATCGTCCGAAAGGTTTGTCTCGTCAAGGTTTACTATATTTTCTGCTGATATGTCTTTCAATATTGTGCTTAAATTGTTAAAATAGTTAGCTATTTCTTGTGGTCCTTTTTCAGCTCTCGCCTTTGAAATATTTTGAGTAGTTCTTAGAGTCAATTCATCAGCATTCCTAGCTAAAAATCCCTGGACCCACGCATCACCAGGAATTCCATTTTGGAATTTATGATGTCGTGAATTCTTCTTTAAATATCCATGAACTAATAGCTTCAGATCCAGTTTAGTAAGAGGGCAGCCAAATTCGCTAGAAGCTTGTAAGACCCTCACAATTTTTAACTCTTCTACGTCTGTCAAAACGGTAGGATGCCCAACGGACTTTGTGTGATTTTTGTTTATTTTATTTACAATAGTGCGTCTTGGGATACCTGTTTGTCGCTCAGCATCTCTTGAAGATATTTGGCCTGATTTAACCGCTTCGCAAGCAAATTTCATAATTTCATCGGAGTAATTTTTATACTTTCGAGACCCCAGTTTATGTCTTGGTTTTCTATTTCTGATTCTTGATTTAGGCTTGTTGTTCTAAAAAAATATAAAAATGGTTATAAAAATAATGTTCTTAAAAAATTTGGGTTTATAACAAATATAAATATAATTCGTTTAAAATATATCCTCCATCTAAGTCACGATCGTCAAAACAATAATTTTATAATATGTAAATGTGTCAACCCTACGTCTTTTTTGATGGCGGGCAATGTTGGCATTCAAAGGTCTGAACATTATTAGACAACTTTGCCCATCATCATAACTACTTTATTATAAAACTTTCGGAGTTGAAACTATCATTGAAATGTTCTACAATTAGTTGTTTAAAACATACAATAAAATAAACTAACCTGTCTATTCGCCATGACGCCCAATTCACTTTTATCTTGATGTAAAAATTTGCCCGCTAAAACACGTACTGTATTCGGCAAGTGTTAACAAGTTACTGAGTGAAGCTAACAACAAACGCGATATTTATTGATGCTACATATATAACCTATTTTCCACCAAAGTCATCAATGTTGCCATAATACAAGAATATTTTTCTACATTTACGGATTTGCTTGTAAATTGCTGTTCGGGCAAAATTACCCTTGTTGGCAAAGTTGGCATATTCCACGGTATACATTTTTAAAAAAAAGGTTGTTAACAACCCATATTTTGGGGCATGGACATTTAACTACCAGTACAAAATTGCTATCATATAATTTACTCCTTACTCAAAATACATAAGTGCAATTGACATTCATATTATACACTCATGTGTACTTTGACAATCATATTATACGTAATTAATCGAAACCTTATTCTTAACCATTTAGAAAAATGTCATAGTTAAGTCAGTCAGGTACAAATCTGGCAAACATATAGAGTCCTAATTATCCAGCTTTTTTATTTAGACCACTATTCAAATATTAAACTACAAGTAAGAAGATTAGAGGAGACAATTAACATTTTCAGTGTTAGAAAGACAAGCAAGTACAGATATCAGGAATTTTCGAATATTTATGTAATTTTTATGTAAGCAGAATTTTAAAACATCCTCTCGAGCGGCGATTACTTAATTGTGATGGATTTATTGTTTCAACACTATTATTAAATAAAAATCCACCTATATCGCAATTTAAGTCCTTAGTGAAAGGATGTATAGGTACATCTTTGTGTTTTCGAAAAATCACTTTCAATGTGGATGAAGGTTGTATGCATCTTTTTACACACTCGGCTTAGCTGTAACTAGCTGTATATACCGAGATCTCGAAATACCAAGATCTTGCACTAATTTTCCAAGATTAATCTTGCTCGCAAAATCACACCCAATCTCGCAAGATTTGCGAGATCGCAGCAGCAGCACATTTCATGATCATTTGATAGCGCGACCACGGGGCAAACCTACGCAGTGCTCGCCGTCACAACCCGGGGGTTCCCAGCGCTATGACACCCCTGTTTCGTTTTCCAGGGACCCCTCCCCAGAGAATGGAACGGAACGTCAGGAGTGCCTGCGCAGGCAGTGCGGCGCATTGTCTTTGTTAATTCACAATGGTTTTCGTGCGCGTAATGTAATAATTTATAACGCAGTGTTCCGATTGTTTTTATTAGTTTAAAATATAACAGTTTCCCGTCGGAAATTGGTTTTGTATGATTAAATTGGTGACTTCATGTCATCAAACATAGTTTATAAAGCAGAATGGACATTTTCTGCCGAAGACGTATACCCAACGAAACTCTAGATTTCTTGGGTTTTTTAAGAAGTTACTTTCAAAATTATTCATAATTTTTTAAATAAATTATTATATACATATTTTATTTCATTATTTAGCCCAACTTTACCAAGTTGTAAAAGAAATAATCAAAATACTTATAAATTATAAAAAATAATATTCCAAGTTCTGCGAGATCTCGCAAAATACCGAGATCTTGCAAGACTGACCTCTTAAATCTTGCAAATACCGAGATTGAAGATTTTGCTGCAAGATTGCATTCCCTAGCTGTAACACCCAAAAGTCTGAAATATTCCAAATAAAAAGGTGCTATGTATCAGAAACATATTACACGCGTTATGAAGGTTTAGTACAAATATGTACATCCCACCTTCACCCGTAAACAGCAAGCTCGTGCTCATACCTGCATCCATTTTAAAGCTCAATACCTGCATGCACTCTATTGGCATGCTTTTGAGAATATGAATGTGATAACCCGGAAAAAAATGATATACGTGTTGCAAAACTTTAATATTAACAAGTAAATATATTAAAAACAATAAGAAACACGACTGCCGTTACAAAAAGTAAACTATTGCATTTATAATTATTTTTTGACTGTTTTTTTATGGAATATTTGTGGTTTATGTATTTATCCATATAGATATATATATATATATATATATATATATATATATATATATATATATATATATATATATATATATATATATATATATATATATATATATATATATATATATATATATATATATATATATATATATATATATATATATATATATATATATATATATATATATATATATATATATATATATATATATATATATATATATGTTTTCGGAATGTACGTAATCAGACCTTTTATTTGACACTAAATACAATATATTTGTTAATTTATTAACATTTGGAGATTTGGACATTTAAACTAATATTTACTTTATATTTTGACAGTTAAGGTAGCCTATGACACTCGGTATAACATAACGGTTCTAACAATACCACATACTTCTAAATCAGTTTGAGCGTTTAGAATTTATAGTGGAATAAAGAAACGGAAAACATACATAAATGAACCCTAAACTTATTACATTCCTTTTTTTGGGCAGTCGTATAAAAAGTAGTAAGTAATGTTTTTATATTTTCACTGTTGTGTTGCAATAATAAATGGTTTATAGGAATATAACTTTCTTGCATTTTAATACACATCAATTCACTACATATTCTGTTAAATATGGAGGTGCATTGTACTGAAAGTAGGATATATTTTCGTCAAGGGTGCTGTTAAGTTTCTTGAATATGCATAAAAAATAGATAAAATACATATCTATGTGCATACTAAAAGATACATAAAATCCTTCTTACAAAAAAAAATGATATATAATACAAAATATACTTTTCTCAAAACTGCATTTGTAACTTACATATTTCTTCCACTAAGCTTTTCGCCATCTTCTTACAAAATCTTTCATTCTTCAATTGCGTTTAGATTGGATAATCAGAATAGAATAGAACAGAATAGAATAATCAGGACTCTACAATATAAAAAAAATTAAAATTCTATCAGATTACCAACAGGGGGCTCTTGTGGAGCAACTTCTGATAGGGACGTCTCCGCTATACCTGAGTTTAAAGTGTCAATATAATTTGATTCTGCCTGAATTACATGCTGATGTCGTCGTAACGGTTTTACAGGAGCAATGGCTTCACTTTTGCTGCAACGGAGTAGATTCGGAGAGTGTTTCTTGCGCGCCGGCGGACTCGGCGCAGCTCGGTGGTACGAAGATCCCAATTTATCGTCTCTGTCAAACGGATTGAAAAAAACACTGTTCCCTTCGAAGGCACCATTCACTCGCGACTCAGTTGAAGTCGTGCTGCTTTTCATCGAAGAACTGTGAAACTCCTTTTCTAAATGGCAGTGAAAGGACGATTTGTGCGTTTTAGAAAAGCAGTGTTCTTTCGTTTGACTGGAGCAGATTGAATATCCGGGGCCGGAAGTGAGATTTAGAGATCCTTCATTGCGCGGAATCATCAATAGAGGATCCTGCAATACATACAAAAGAGATTTGTTAATTATGTAGATACTGGGTGGGCAAAAAGTCCCTTTTCGATTTATAACTTTCGATTTAAAATTTATACTTGTAATAACGTTTAAGTATAAAAAGAAAAAAACAAATGAATGATTAATTGACACATTTTTTTTAAATTATGTTTAGTTTGATACTAGGCGCCATCACAAGTCATCTTATTTTTGAGATGACATGATTCGGAAATTGTACCCGCAACAAGTTCATCAACAAGCAGTGTGGGCGGTAGCACCATCTTGCTGAAACCATATACTATTATTTCTGTCCACGAAATACATGAGAAAAAATGATGTGACTGTTTTCATTCACTCTGCAATGATGTATTATTACACCATATTGTAATCTCCCAAGTTTAATGTATGAAACAAAAAACACTAATAATCGGAGTCACTTTTTGCAAACTTTTCGTTTATAAATATTACTATAGTATAAATTTATTATCTGCCAATAGAGTGAAGGAGGTTCTAAGATTAAGTAGAGGAAGGAAATCTCCCAGTAAACCGATCTACCAGACGTGAGGTCTGAGATGCGAGAGTCTTTTCAGGGGGTAGTCTAAAGGCTACTGAATAGGAGTTGAATTGTAAGTTGGACCAAAACCGTTCACTACCAAACGGGACACTTTGGAGCTGTCATCTGCAGTGGGCAAACCCGACACCTCAGGCTGTTATAACGATATAGATCGTTCTTTCAGTCGTGAGGTGATTACACAATTACTCAGGGACAACACAGTCCACAGTCTACAGACGTGGCCAATTCATTAGACTCACCAAACATTATTTGACTTTTGTTGAAATAATTGTAATATAATCTTCCCTTACTACATGGAATTCATAATATGTCGGCTCAATAGAATCGGCAATATGTCCTCTTAAGTTGTTAAGTACTTGCAACACATAATGGAACTCTAATTACTGGAAACACCCATAAATGCATATGACAGGTGTTTGACACAAAACCTTTTCAGTTCAATTGTATTGTTTTAGGTGAGTTTAAAGTGTTTTTGGGCGGACTTTAATAATTCTTTTTGAATATTGTTTCAAGATATTGACAGTATTAGATATTAAAAAAATGTTTGAGGCTAAAATTTCAAGATATTTTAAATTTTATACCAAGTAACCATTTCTAGGGTGAAACTTATAATTTTATCGTCGAAAATCAAATATGGGTCGAAAAAAGACTTGTCTCTACGAAAAGTTACTGTTGTAATAATTCTGCTGAAATAAAAAACACTTTCACAGCGAGAAATCGCCCAGAAAAAAATGTTTCGCAAAAAAACTGTGAGCCGAATCAAAATGAGTCTTGACAGTGATAAGGAGTACAATCATAATCAAGTGGGGAAAACTTATCAAAATCCCAAATTAACCCCTTGATCTACCAGAACATTGATGAATTTGTGCCGAAAGAACCGCAAGCATACTTCAGCCAACCTGAAAAAAAAGATGGCAGACTATGGAATCGATGTATGCCCCAGAACAATCTGCCGTAAAGTTTTTGATTGTGGTCTGAAAGTTTAGCGGCCAAGAAAAAAGACAAAGATTACACCTGCCATGGCAAAAAACGTCTAGATTGGGCTCGTGAACATGCAAACAAATCAGAGGAAGGCTGAAGCAAGGTTACAAACCCAAATGTATATTTTACATATCTAAATAAATCATGAAAAAAAAATTACCGCACACCACTTTGGTTGAAATATTTTTTTCTACCAAACTAGTATCCAGGACAGAGTTTTGGTAATTTTTTGGGGCATAATGAGCAATTTTTTTATTCAGGTATGCTTCAGTGACGAATCAATATTTTCCATTAGTGAGGAAACTGCTCAGTCATTCGAAGACAGCCTGAGGAAGTGCTTCACAGCGACTGCATTCGGCAATGTGTGAAGTATCCGACGTTAGTCATGTTGTGGAGCTGAATGTCTGTGAAAGGACCAGGAAGGCTATACAGTGTAGAAGCAAACATGTGTCTAGACAAGTACATAAAAGCACTCCAAGAACGACTTTTGCCTTAAATGGATGAGTGGTTTCCTGAAAAAGATGGAACTTTCATGCACGATGGTGCAACGTGCCACAAAACTAAGACAGTCGCCAATTTTTGGCTGATAACCAAGTTTCTGTGCTATCCTGGTCAGGGAACAGACCGGAATGAATCCCACTGAGAATTTGTGGTCGATTATCAAAAAAAGATTGAAAACAAGACGAATAACAGCCAAGACTCAGCTCATCGTAAAACTCAACTCTATATGGCACCGTGATGAAGAAGTCAAAAACATGTGCCAAACATTGTTTTTTTCCATGACAATGTGCATCAAAACTCTAGTAGAAGCTAAAGGAATACATACTAAATACTAGCTTTCATTACTGGCCTATAAATTTAGAATTGCTTAGAAATAAACCTTGAAAACTACAACTTTTTCGTTTGAGTCTAATGAATTGGCCACGTCTGTAGCTCCGCCAACATGCCCGTAAGAAGCCGACGCCTTACCGTGAGGCACTGGAATGTGAACCCAGCGGGTCAACCTCAAGCCCTTACTACCAGATTTGGCCGGATTTCTCCATCCAAATCCATTCTCCAACATATTATTTGGCGTACTTGTCGTTAAAACACATGAAATTAACTAGTGTCCCCCCATGTTAAAGTCTATTAAACTAAACAGATTGAAACCAATTACTAAGGAATTAATGTTCTACCTGCCTCAAAAGCGCATCAGGGATACTGGAGCCAGAATGAGGGGAGGGGGACAGCTGAGGCAACTGCCTCCCCCTAAAATCTAGCAGAAAGGATTTGCCCCCCTGAATCTAACATAAAAATGTTATATTTCTGATTTCTACAATAACAAATATCAATTATTGATTGATTTAAACGCCAGATAATGTAATAAATGCCCTAGACACTATTTATAGTATCACAAAAAAACTATAAGCCCTCTTGTCCCAACAATTTTTTTCCGCTCTGAAAACATACGGGTTAATTTGCCGTGTGTAGGCGCGGTCATCAGTATTGTATGAATTACAATGGAAGCTTGTCCATGGACACGGGGGAAAACCTTCAATATTCTAAAAAACTCTTCATTGAGCTGAAGAATATTCTGGATCCTAATACGCTCTCTGTGTATTTTGCTTTATGAGTCTCGTATTTACTACTTTATAATTGATTGGGGTGAATATTCAAAAAGTCTTCTTATACAACTTTAAACTGCCCAAAAATTTATATTAAAAATAATATTTCAGAAGCCTTATCGTTATTCTAGCAATGCTTGTTTCAAAGAAGCACATGTATTACTAACATTACTTTTAGCTAAATATAAGGCATTAGTTATAGGTTTATCATCTAGCTATACCAACGTAAAAAAAAGAGGGCAAACCTTAACCTTTAGAATATTTAACCGTCTCGATATCAGCATTAAGCGGTGTAAGCAAACATAATTTAAAAAATTAAATTAATAATGTGGTTAGTGAGTCAAGAGTGTATACTGTATGTCAATACACTAGATATAATAATAGTACAGGCAGATTTAAAAAATATAGTTTTATCAAAAATTATCTTTGATTTTTTTATTGTTATCTTTGAAATTTTATTATTTTTGCGTATATTTTATCTACATTTAATTTGATTTATAATATTTTTACTATTTTAAATTATTTATTATTAATTGTACTATTTAAAATTGACTATACTGCAGGTAGAAAATTGATTATATGAAATGCCGATTATATGAAATAATTTGACTATGTTATTATTGTTATATATTTCTTTGATTTGTTTTGTTGTTTTCTTTACTTCCTTTCCGTTTATTTCCTTTCCTTTCCTTTACTCCGTTTGGGTACTATTTGCATTGTATACTTTTAATGTTCGAGATTATATTACATTGTTAAAAGTAGTTGATTTGAATTGAGTATTAGATAGTAAATTATTTAGATTTCTTTAATAGGTAACGGAATTTATTTAGATATTGTGCTAAATTTATGTGTAAATGTAAAATGCTACTTCGGAAAGGTTTCAGTACATAATAATTAGGCGGCTTAAGTTCAAATAGACTAAAAGATAGCATTCTAATCTCTCCGTATCATTTATGTTATGTAATCAGTCTATATAAAAATGCAATAGATGGCACTAATAATTTAATATTATTATTATCATTGGTTAAATAATGTTTTCTTTAAATATTCTTTATAAAAAAAAACATTCATTATCAATGTTTTTATATATATAGGGCCAAACAAATTGCTATTAGTTTCGCCGGACAATGCTATCAGCGCCATCTGGATGTCCCCGACGCAAGGTTGCCAAAACATACTATGTCATTGAGCAATCTAATACCCTATATAATCGATGGTAACGTTCTAAATCGATAAACATTTGTAATATTTTTAACTCTGGTTATTGTGTAGAATAATTTTCTGTAAAAAAAATACAACCAAATTTCTGTATTAAAGAAAGGAAATATTTTCTTCTTTCCTAATTTTCTTGATTAGTTTCTCGTACAGAATCACCTACTAAGCGGGTGTTCACTAATAAAAACTAAGCCTGTATTATTATGAAGCGAACAGAAATGTTAAAAACTACTGCACACCCATCCCACATTGATGAACCGCATTTACTAAGAGATTCTAAAAAATGGATCATTGCAATCCTTTCTCTCACTGAACCTCTAAACACGGTTAAATCTGTTTTTATATGCCTACATAAAACAAATCTCGAGTTAAAAAGTTGTTTTTTTACCGAATACTGACCTTTCCAGTACGTTTTACGATCTTCGCTTGCAAGGCAGCTAGTTTGATTCTCATGTATTCGTAAGAAGCCCTTTCAAGTTTCTTCATCCATTTCTGTACTATCTCTTGTGTTCTGGCAGCGAAGATGTGTTTTCTGTCAGATTCGTCTCTGTAAAATATTTTCATAAAAATTATAGAATCACACAGAAAAATGGAAGACATTCATATTTATTAGATTTAGAACATCTAGAATCTAAAGTATATGTAGTAATAATTCCAAGTCTTATATCTCGAATAATTACAGCAATACAACATAAAGTTTTCAAAATAATAGTTTCCAAACACGTAAGAGATGTACAGGGATGATGGAAAAGGACTATTCATATATTCTGACATTTGACCGAAAGGCGCTTTATTTAATTATAAATAAAAATAAAATACAAACGGAGCTGCCATGGAATTCACCGACCGAAAATCGGGCCCATCATATATAATTATTACACTTCTGGGAAGTGAAGGGTGGATTCCGGACTTACGACCGGCGGTGGTAGGTTTAGGACAGCTGTCTTGCCACATGTGAGCGTTCACCTTACCACCCATTCACTCCCCCTTCGAAGCCATAGAATTTGAGATGCAGAAATCGCGGTTTTAGATAATTTTTCTAGAAAGGAGTTGATTATTTTCCTGGAGAGACCAAGATCTTTAAAAAGGTGAAACAAAGATTTAGCTGGCAGGCCACGAGCGTCTACTTCCACCGCGTGAAGGTGAACAGTGAAGCCGTTCCGGGTGACGGCATTTGCGAGGTCATGGTATTTATTTAATTTGTACTCATGGTCTTTTGGGATATTTGATTCCCATGGAACAGTTAACTCTACGATAAGGACCATCTTCCGAGATAGAGAGTAAAGAGTTATATCTGGACGCAGGGCTGTGCATCCGAGACTTTCAGGGAATTTATACTGCTTAGAGACCGAATCGACCTCCATAATCCAATCTGAAGCTTTCTCGATTATTGAGAAAGGTTTTGCAGTGAGATGTTTTTTGCCTTTAGAGCCAACCCGCACAAACTGTATTGGGGGTTTGGAGGATACTGTCAAACCCTTGTTGGCACGAGCCACTGAGAGGCTAAGTACCTCGCGAATAACAGCAAGGACTTTGTCGTGGCGGTAAGTGTACCGTCCTTGATCCAAGGCCACCTTGCAGCCAGCTAGAATACGTCTAGATGTGCAAGGGGTGTTGCTACAAAGGGGACATGAACTATCCTCGGTATAGCTTTAACGAGCGAGGTTACTGGGGTCTGGAAGTGTATGCTGAAAGGCATTTAAATAAAATAACAGCATCTCTGGCGTCCAGTCATACAACATTACTTTCCAGTGCATTGGAGAAGGAATGCAAAAGTCTCCAATTGTTGTCCAATCATTCTGGCATTGAAGGCCAATAGCGTGAGCCATACTATTGCTGTCGTAATCTCCCCGCAAGAGAGACTTCTTCAAGTCCACATCGCTCATGGTTGTACTGCCATACCCCAGACCAGTGCCATTCTGGCTGATTCCAGTAAGGAACTTTTTGCGGAAGTCAACGCGGGCTTGTTGACTCACTACGGCCACTTACTACGTGCTTCGATATTGCCGGATCCTTGGAATTGCTTAGAATCGAATTTTTGGTTATTCTTGAGTTGGCGTAGAGCAGAGAGGGCAGTTTTAGAGCTAGCCCAAAATTGTGTTTGGACCTGAAGAGAGTCGAGGGGTCAGCTGGTTTGGCTAAGGACAACCAGGATTTTAAACTAGCTGTCACCAGTGCATCCAGACGAGACAGTTGGGTTTTGGTGAATTTAAAGAATAAATTTATTTCCGAAATTAAATGTCTGAAAAGGTGATAAACAAAGTCTGCCTAACTAGGCCAAAGCCCGTACCAAGGTAGGCTCGACTAAATTAGTTGTAAATTGTGAATTGTGCGCACTTATCAATGTAATATAACTAAGAAAAGGAAAAAAATGCCTAAATGTATGATTACTTTATCATACTTGTATGGAGGTGAAGTATGGTAAACGTGCAAAAAAAATTTGAAGACGATGAAGACGGATATTTTTTGACCTCCCCACCCCGAGACGATTAGGACAATTTTGCTGATATTCTCCAATTTCATATCTGAAAATTATGTTTTCTTTGCCTTTCAGAAAAAAATGCTATTATATTGCGGTTAGATCGGTCTTGTCCTTAACACAATATTCCAAATGGACGAGAAGCGACAAGCTACTGCCACCGCGTATCTCTATAAAATAAAAAAAATAGTATCAAAAATAAATAATGTAAAAACTTGTCGAAAAAGTTGCTTTTTGAGATACAAGATTGGAGAATTTTAGCGACGATATGCCGAACCGTAATACTAATATAGTAGTAGTAGTAGTAGTAAAAGAAGTGGGGTGCTTGTCTCCAGCCCTTGATGTCACCTGGATCTATAAGATGTTTCGTAGCTACCCACTTTGTGGTTGGGTCAGTGGTCTGCTAGAAGCCCGGTACTGCTTACCAGTCCATACATATCACTGACCTTCTTGAGTTGGGCAGATCGCTGTGGTCGAGAAAGGCTCATCCCAGTAAAATGTCTTTTTGCGGCAAGGCCTGGGCAGCGACCAACGATGTGTATGCTGTCTTCAGGTTCTTCGCCACATATTCGGTAGACCTTACACTCGGTCAAGCTATGGTTGAATAGATGTGCTCCAAAAGCAGTGTGTCCGGTGAGAAGACCGATAGTGGTTCTAACGTTCTTCTTGCTCATGTCAAGTAGGGCCTTGGTTTTCTTAGGAAGTGATTGCACCATCATGGCTTTTGCCTGGCGACATACTTGCCTCTTTTTCCAAGATGCCCGATGTTTCTGCTCCAAGAAGTCCCTGATAATTTTCTTACCTATAGCGAAGGGGAACTTAACAACTGGCTCCACTGGGTATTCCAGTGTGCCCAGTTTTGCCAGTCGACCTCTTCGTAGCCGGGTATGCCTTGATGGCCCGGTGTCCATATTAAGGTGATTTTGTTGGCTTTTCCCAATTTGTTGAGCTCTTGCATACAGTCCCAGACCAAAGAAGATTCTGTCGTGGTTTTATCCAGAGCGTCCAATGCTGCTCTGCTGTCCGAGGAGATGAGGATTTTTCTATTTTTAACCTCAAGTCGACTTTGGAGTTGTATGCATTCCAATATGGCAAACACCTCGGCTTGGAAAACTGTGGCATATAGTCCAAGAAGGATGCCGATTCTCTGGTTGGTTTTGAGTCCGTTTTTGCCTGCCCCAAAACGTCCATTTGTTCGTGATCCGTCGGTGAACTAGGCGTCCGCATTGTGGGTTTGGAGCCAATGCGTATTCTTCCAGTCTTTCCTGGTGGGGATTAGGATTTTGTAGGATTTGTCTACCAAAAAATTGTTTAGTAGTCAATCCTGGGTCAGGGTTAATAGGCTTTTGTGGAGGAGGTTTAGCTCAGAGTGATTGGGCCCTCTTTGCTTTCACTCACCTAAACACTTCAGTCTGTATGCTGTAAGTTTGGCGGAGTGAATTATAAGCTTGTCCAGATGCGAGCAGCAGAGTGCCACCTCTAATCCCTCTGTTGGGGTGGTCTTCATGACGCCAGTTGCAGCCCTCAGTTACCTTGAAGGCTTTTCAGCATATTTTTCGTCTTGAGTTTTTTCACCCTGGACCTGGTTGTCCAGGGTGAAAAATTGCAGCATAGGTTAGTCTAGGCAGCAGTACTGCCCTGTAGAGCCCCATTGCTCTGTTTTCCCATTGCACTTTTGAACGTCTACAAGGAGGCATAGAAGCTTGTTTTGTGCGCTTGTTTTTAGTCTTTGGGTCTAGATAGACTCCAAGGTATTTGACTACTGCCGCATATTCTATCTCCTTATCCCAGAGCTTAAGACGCTCAACGGGTTCGGGTTTGTATTAAATGGTGAAAACTATAGCCTTAGTCTTGCTTGGATTAGCAGACATACCCTTGGCCGGGTACCAGTCTTGGGAGGTTTTAAGTGCTATGGCCATGAGCTTCTAAAGTATTGATAGGAAGATTCCTCTTACCACTATGGCCACGTCGTCAGCGTAGCCGTAGACAGAGAAACCTTGGTTTTGTACATCTGTTAGGAGTTTGGCTACAACGATGCTCCACAAGAGGGCGGAGATGACTCCACCTTGTGGTCAGCCTATGGCTGGGATTCCCGTGAGGGAAGTGTTGCCTTGATAGACGGTCAGATTCCTATTTGATAGTATACTCAATACTAATATACCTTAACTAATAATTTTGCAATCAAATGGTTATTATTTGCAGGTATGTAACCGGCGCCCGTAACAGCACAGGTATCTTCCTACCTACCTAGGCGCGGGCGCCAATTATATACCTGCAATGTCACTGGGAATGGTCTATTTATTACATCTGCTGCGAATGCAGTGTTTTTTATGCTCGATGCCGACTCTGAGATTATAACCATGACATTTTTCTTACTTTAACCCTTGGAGTAAATGGGTATTTTCATGGATGCATCTGTCTCTTTTGCAGGATTTTCGGCGACATCGACCTTAAAGTACTATAACTACGAAACTACTACACCAATCATAAAAAGAACAACTGCACAATGATTGCATTGAAATTTCGAATATAGAATATTGAAATATCATTTTGTAAAACAATTAGATAATTATGAATAAATATGAGAACGTCAAAGAAGTGAAAAAAACGCGGAACCAGATCTGGTCGTATCATACTCAACGGATAATTGTTTCAGAACCAGATTTGGTCGTATCATACTCAAGGGGTTAAACATTATCTTTTAAAAGACTAACTTATACATAAAAATTATATAATCTTCTTTCTTTGGCCAATCTGATTCTTATAATATGATAACCTGTATTATTACGATAGGTTAAGGGAAAATAATTATGATCTACAAAAGCCCAAAACAGTGTGTTTTTAATCATATAAGATAAATTTACTTCTCTTTTTGTTTGTTTTCAGTAAATAAAAAAAAAAGGACACAAAAAGAAAGAAAATATTAAATGAGAAATAAACACTATACAAATGCTACAATGTACAAATTTATACGGTCTCAAACGCTGGTTAACACCTTTCATAAGACCGAGTTCAGCTGAGTCAGGTCAACTGGCGTTCGTTATCATTTTACGTGCTCTGTGGTTTTTCGCCTTATCAGAAAGAGTCAAATCAATTAGTAAGAGAATATTTATAACAAAATTATATAACATTATATGTGTCGATAGATATCAAACTCGCCCAAGTCCAGTACCAGCCATTTGATGTTTTATTTGTTCCTTCGATTCAGAAAAAAATGGCGATTTTTTTCGTTTTAGTCAATCCAATCTAAGTCCTTGGCTTCCCAAAGAAATTAGGGGCGAAAATTGATAGATTTTTTCAATCAAACCTAAGTCACACATGCGTTTCAAAACATACGAGCCCAATCGAAGACTATCGCGGTTGTTTGACATTATAAATAGGATAGAAAACGAATTTACCGCGTGAAATTTGTAGGACCCGACGTTTCGGTGACGTTGCAGCCGCCGTTGTCTAGGGTAGACTGAAGAGCTGTCAGTCCGTTGTTTTGCGGGTAGGCCGCAAACCGCTGCCGCCACTGCGTAGGTTATAACGGTGGTGGGGGGCCGGGCTCGGAGCGCGGGAATTTTTAAAATCCGTCTTGCACACAACACTCACTGTATCCTGTTTTACGTCTTTGCGTTCGGCGTTCGGCGGCGGGAACATTTTAAGAAGAGGGTTCCACGTAGAAGAATTCCTGGGTCATCTAAACTCCATACACCCAAAAATCAGTTTCACCTATGAAGTAGAGAAGGACGGCTCCTTACCATTTTTGGATGTCAAAGTGACGAGGAGAAGTGACAATACTCTCGGACATACGGTATATCGGAAGCCCACACATACGGACAGATATTTGCATGCAAGCTCATACCATCATCCCTACCATCTACGTTCAGTGCAAACGTCGCTCGTGAATCGAGCACGCGATCTATGCGACACTGAGCATTTTCCGAAGGAGATGGAACATGTCAATGATGTCCTTAGGAAAAATGGATACGGAAAATATCACGAGACACGCACACGATCTAATACGGACGAAACTAAAAAACCGAGCAGATCAAGAGCATTCTTACCATACGTCAAGGGCGTGACTGATCGAATAAGTAAGATGCTAAACAGATTCGATATAAAAACGATCTTCAAACCGACCCAAAATATAGCTCGATTTTTGAGGCCTGTAAAGGATGTAATACCACTGCAAACCCCGGGTGTGTATAAAGTCGAATGCAGCTGCGGTCTAGCCTACGTTGGACAAACGAAACGGCCCATAGCCACGCGACTGACAGAACACATCAAAGCTGTTAAAAACGTTCAGCGAGAAAAATCGGCGATCTGCGAACATATATTGGATAGCGGAAGTAACCACTGGATGCAATTTCAAAATCCCATTGTTCTATCCAAGGAACAATTTTACTTTCCTCGCATGATCCGGGAAGCCATTGAAATAAGAAGAACTCCGAACTTCAATAGAGATGACGGCTACAAACTCTCTTCTACGTGGAAACCTCTTCTTAAAATGTTCCCGCCGCCGAACGCCGAACGCAAAGACGTAAAACAGGATACAGTGAGTGTTGTGTGCAAGACGGATTTTAAAAATTCCCGCGCTCCGAGCCCGGCCCCCCACCACCGTTATAACCTACGCAGTGGCGGCAGCGGTTTGCGGCCTACCCGCAAAACAACGGACTGACAGCTCTTCAGTCTACCCTAGACAACGGCGGCTGCAACGTCACCGAAACGTCGGGTCCTACAAATTTCACGCGGTAAATTCGTTTTCTATCCTATTTATACGAGCCCAAGTCCATTACAGCCAATCACACGTCGTCTTTACTCTGTCATGGCCGCCATTTCTGTTTATTCCACGTGCTGACAATAACCGCGCTCCGTGTTTTTATTTTAATTATGGATAATTTAATAAGAGTTGTGCCTCCAGAGTTAGCAAAAAATAAGATGAAGAAAATTGTAAGTGATAACATAAAGAAAAATGGACAAGATCGGTAAGTTTGAGCGATATTTTAGTTTGATACGAATTTTTCATAACAAGATCGTTCCTTGGGACAGCGACGTCATAATTTTGAACAGGGCCGCACTGTTTTGATCGTGCAAACTTATACTCATACATCATATATTAGTAATTAGGAGCGCACCGCGACTATGCCCGCGTAGATCACGATTTTGCTGACAAAAAGTATTATTACTCAGTTATTTAGTGTCATAAAAAAATATATCCTAAAATCTTTTTGTTACAGGTACTCGGCAAAATCTTTACCCAGAAAGCCCACATGTAAGCACACCAAAAAAGGCAAATACAAATGTGAATCTTTAACTTCTAATACCATCTTCTACTTTCATAAGAACTTCTATTGCAGTAACAAAAAAATTGATCAAGATAATTTTATTCTGAAATATATATCTGTAAAGCCAGTACAAAGAAAACGATCCAGAACAGATACCAGGAAACCAAAATCTTTTTCCAATCATTTTTATATTCCTGACCACAAGTCTAAGGAACTTGTGCCAGTCTGCCTTCAAGCTTTTTGTAATGTTTTACATATGGGAGAATAAAAGGGAGAATAAATTTCACAAGGGAGAATAAAAGGCGTCACTAAAAGTTTCGCAGAAAATGAGACTAGTGCGTCAGAGAGAAGAGGTGGTGACCGCAAAGAATTTGCATTTACATCAAAATTGGAATCGGTCCAGAAATTTATTATGAAATTTAAACCTTTGGATTCTCATTACTGTAGGGGCAAGATAAAACAGAGAATGTATCTTAACCCAAGTCTTAACATTAATAAGATGTACGAAATGTATGAGAATGAAGCCGCTCCTGGATTATCGGTAACCAAATCTTATTTCAGAAAGGTATTCAATACCTCTTTTAACATAGGATTTGGAACAGCACGACAGGATGTTTGCTCCGATTGCCTTCAACTTTTAGAAAAAATCAACATCTCAAAACAGCATCTCAACATCTCAAAACAGCACTGAAAAGACAAACATACGTGCACAATACAGAATCCATAAGTTAAGAGCGAAGTGCTTTTTTCAGCTTTTGAAAGACGAAGATCCAGATATACTTACCATTTCATTTGATTGCCAAAAGAAATTACCTATGCCCAGGGTACCAGACCAATCAACCTATTATTCGAGGCAACTATACATTTATAACTTTACAATTGTTGTGGGCAGTTCTAAGACAAATTTAACACGTGAAAATGTCTTCTCCTATGTTTGGACTGAGGACAAGGCACCAAAAGGCTCCAACGAAATAGCATCTTGCGTCTATCACTGCCTAAATAGTTTAAATATGGAAGGGGAACAAATCGTCAGGCTTGTGGCCGATGGCTGTGGGGCCCAAAACAAAAACTCCATTTTAATTGGAATGGTTTCAAAATGGCTAAACTAGACCCAAAACGATATTTCCAAAGTCGAGATAATTTTCTCAGTAACAGGCCACAGCTTTATTCCTCCTGACAGAGTTTTTGCAATTACGGAAAAAAATCAGCGTCTGGAAAACGTTTTAAATCCGACTATATTAATTTGATGTCATCTAATGCTACCATCTATCATGTTGTCGATCAAGTGACTGTATTTGACTGGAAAGAAGCATGCAAGAATGTGCTTAAAAAGACGCAAAGCCTGCACTTCCAAATAAGTAAATGCAAGCGCATAGTTATTGAAAAGGTGACCCGAAAAATTCTAGTGCGTAGTGAATTGTCATACAGAAATAATATAAGTCAACTTTTACCTATTACAAAAAGAGGTAAAAAAATATCGCAAATGTTACCAGACAGAATAAATCACATTGTCACCGTCAAACAAGAGAAGCTTGACGATGTAAATAAACTATTAAAAAAACACTGCGGAGAACAGTGGCCAGAAATTCCGGAGTTAAATTATTTAAAAAATGTTCTAGCTTTACCCGGCCATGATGGCGAAACTGCGGACGAAGAAGAGAATGACTGTATTCCTGAGGAGATATTTGATTTTGTTTAGTTTATTGTCTCTGTTTTGAGTGAATTTCATTATTTTTATGATTATAGTTCGTAAAATATAGCTTGACCTCTGTGACATCTGTCATCGAAAATACGCCTATGAAGTTTTGAATTTTTTAACCGTCAATTTAACCTGCGAAAACGTCATACTTACTACACCAGTAGTGATCACAAAGATCGTAACCACAATCGTATCCGTTGGTCGTTTACGGGTAGCGGAGGCGGCGGCGGGGAGTCAGATTTGGGATGCCAAATAATTGAATGAAAACATGCAACTTCATATTCGTCGTGGTTCATTTCATTACAAATATAGATATTTAGTTGATAAAAATTATACAAATATCAATAATGGTAACAATAATCGTCAACATAATCCCACCCTAGATCTGTTCCGTCACGGAGGTCAAGCTATATTTTACAACCTACCTATTGTATGTAAGGCAAAACTGGGATCCGAATCTCATTAATAGGTTAAGCAAAAAGCGATATCTATGTGAATTCATATTTTTAAGAATAAAAATGATTTTATGTTAATATTGGATTATTATTTCCTGAGTCCGTACCCTAATCATTAAGTCGTATCAAACTCGCTTAAGTCCTATTGCAATATTTCAAACTCACCCAAGTCCATTGTGCTATTTTTCAATATTGACCAAGTCCATAAGTATTATATCATATGCGCCTAAGTCCGAATAAAACTCATCGAAAATGTTGATTTACATAATGAATTCATTTTGCTTTTTATTTTGTCAGTGCCGCCAGGCACATATATTGATAGCACAAAACAATAATGACAGTTTTTTACTAGCTAAAAGTTCCAACTAGAAAGAACATCAATATCCGAAAATTTTGTATTCGTGACTTGGGCGTTTTTGATATCTATCGACACATATATTATATATTATATATATATATATATATATATATATATATATATATATATATATATATATATATATATATATATATATATATATATATATATATATATATATATATATATATATATATATATATATATATATATATATATATATATATATATATATATATATATATATATATATATATATATATATATATATATATATATATATATATATATATATATATATATATATATATATATATATATATATATTATAATATATTATATATTATATATAATATAATATATATATTATATATAATATAATATATATAACATTATATATAATATTTATAACAATTTATAACAAAATTATATCACTATATAGAGTGTGTGATATCATCTGTGTTTCACAATATAATAAATTAGGTACTTACAAAAATGATATGGAAAATGTGAAGGGAGTTTCTTGGTCCAGCTCCACATCTATTTTGGAATTCTCAAGCACCAAAACGCCAGCGGCATGTTTGTCATCTATTGCTCCGAAATCGTTGATTTTAAAATAAAAGAGAAAATTGTTTATGAGCTTGAACCATCTCTCTTTGAATGCTGAAATCGATAATAAAAAAATATAAATTTTATCACTGTTATTATACCCTCATGATGTTAGTGTCATCCCCAAGCAGCATCATCACCTGTCCAATGGTACTCGAACCTAAAACTTAGAGCTCTAGGTGCGGTTTCACCCGCTCCCGCCGAGGTTGCGGGCCAAATGTTTTGTTTCAAAACTCACAACATTGCAGGTTTGCACGGTCAGGCTCACGAAGCACTTTTCACCCGCACCCGCCGCGGTTGCGGGCCCTCGGCGCAGATATGAATCGCGCGCTTGTAAAAACTGCTCCGTGACGTCCAAAGCTGACCGCGGCTCGCGCGGTTTCACTAGCTGTCCGCCTCGATTAATTGATTCGATTCCACCACCGCGATTTAATCGGACCCACCGCGGGCGAAAATCGCATCGTGAAAATTGCGACTCAATCTTATATACATTGCTGCATTCTACGGAGGCCGCGGGCCCGCAACCGCGGCGGGAGCGGGTAAAAACCGCACCATGAGTTCTTAGCCTAAAGCATTCTAGAGACGGACGAGCTCTAACTTTCTGCTGCTTGTTATGGAGTCCGTAAATAGGCTTGCAAAGCAGTCAAACAGCAACTGCAACAGCAGTTGCAGGATGCAGGCAAACAAAGAACGCGGTTCCGGGAGCGTCTAAAAAACTTGCCCGCAACCTCACCAGATTAAAAAGGGACAAAATCCGTAAAGTCATAGCTACTACGACAGGCCACTGTCCCCTAAACAAACACCTGTTTACCATAGGTGTGACAGACAGCCCTCTATGCAGAGGATGCATGGAGGAAGAAACGCCACAGCATGTGCTCATGGAATGCAGGAGCGTGGCAGAGCAACGGGCAAGAATACTTAAATTTCCAGCATCTGTCCCGGAGGCCTGTAACAACCCAAACAGGCTGCTAACCTTCTGGGACAGCCTGGGATGGCTGGAGTAACATAAATAGAAACATGAGCCACGCACAACGGCCCAATCAAGAGGCCAAGTGCGGGAATAGCCCAGGAAAACTAACTAACTAGCAGTCAAACCATCAAAGAAGTAGGATGCCCTTTATTTCAGTGATGATAGTTTACCTAATGTACTATAGCTGCAGTATTTTTATATTTTTTCCAAATTTTCTATTCGGTAACTTAAAAAAAAATCTACTCAAAAATCTGTTTTTGCCAGGACCCCGCCGGTTGTTACTTTCCTGGATTAGATAATAACTAGCATGCCTTAATCTTGATTAGGTATGTCTAAGCACATTACATTTTGGCTACATTATGGTTCTATTCTGAAGCATTGGGGTCGTTGCCGCATAAGAATAAGCGCAATGAAAAGCTCCATGAAAACATTGTAAAAAGGAGAGTTGCAATTCATTGTATACTTTCCCTATTATGATTGTCCTAATTATGTACAAATCCAACACACACCAAAGAGATAACTTATACAAGACACAGGACAACCTAGGTACAGGACAAACTATGCCTAATTAGAAAGAATATATTTTCCCATCAGCACGGTCATCCCAACCAGAGAAGACTGGGACCAAAACAGCATCATACCTCGAAACGCAATCATCTGGTACACAGATATGTCCAAGACGGGCGAGGGAATGGTAGCTGGAACCAAAGGTCCAAGGGACAAAATAGCAATGGCTAAAGAAGAACATGCAACAGTATTTCAAATCGAAGTATATGCCATTAATATGTGTGTGCATGAAAACCTGAAAAGAAATACAGCAACTAGACTATATTCTCATATACACAGACAACAAAGCGGCTCTGACAGACAGCGTCACAGACAACAAAGCCTTAAAAAAAAAGAAGAGTCACATTCAAACTAGTTTTGGATAACCTCATAATCCTCATTGAACTGTCTTCCACAAACATGATAAGCGGGACAGAAAATAGGGCAGAAAATGTGGAGAGGAAGGTATCTGCTCTACATATCAAGTGCGAGTGTCATGCTTTTGACAACTCAAGGCTAAAACTGGAAGGACCCAAGGATCTGAATTGTAACGCATTGCTTAGGCCGCTAAACTGTAATTGAATCGGTCATTTCAAAAAGGGCATGTGAGGCAAAATTTGGGGCATTTGAGACATAAAAAACCATTTCTAGCCTTAAGTAACTTGAAATCGTTGAACAAAAAATAATTAAAAAAATAATGTTTAATTAATTAGTAATTAATTATTTAATATCTGGAAAATATCCCCGTTTCAAAATGACTGGGATATCTCCATACAAAAGTGCCCTTTTCAAAATGACCTTGCTATCTCCTCCCTATAGTAGAACTAACTTTTGACCTCTAATGGAATGTCTAGTGAAGGATTTTAAGTCTGGAAAATTCTGCATATTTCCTTTTTAACCCCTTGAGTATGATACGACCAAATCTGGTTCTGAAACAATTATCCGTTGAGTATGATACGACCAGATCTGGTTCCGCGTTTTTTTTACTTCTTTGACGTTCTCATATTTATTCATAATTATCTAATTGTTTTACAAAATGATATTTCAATATTCTATATTCGAAATTTCAATGCAATCATTGTGCAGTTGTTCTTTTTATGATTGGTGTAGTAGTTTCGTAGTTATAGTACTTTAAGTCGATGTCGCCGAAAATCCTGCAAAAGAGACAGATGCATCCATGAAAACACCCATTTACTCCAAGGGTTAAAAAAGTTGTCAAAACATAATTGACATATTAAAGAGTTCTCGTTAGCAGGTATAAATAAACAAAAATACCAAATTGATTCTCGTATATCTTCGAAACTATACTAGGTATTCAATATGAACAAGGTGTAAAGACTCGAATTACTCCAAAAATGCCATTTCTGAAAAAGTGTCCCAAATGCCCTTTTTGAAATGGACGATTCAATTTCATGTTACTACTCCGTCTCTAGGAAGAAAGTGGACTACCAGACGCGGATTGAGGACTATCACAGGTGGTCAATCAGCCGCCGCCCCCAAGAGACAAAGCGAAGAGTTATGTCATATGGGATATGCTCCCTTCTTATTATTGTATTATTTTTGTATAGAACAGTTTATATGCAAACATTACATTTTTTTACTTTCCCGGTCCACCAACTGACGAGGAGGGAAAGTATCGTGAAAGCACATTTTTTTAGACATAGTTATAGTTTTTTAGACATAGGGGATATATCCTTTTTGAGCCCCCCCCTGAGATAATTAAGATCATTACCAGATGTAAGTCTATCTGGGTGTCTGTTTGTCTTTTTGTGTAAATTCAAATCGCAAACGCTTAATCCGATTGAGCTGAAATTTGGCATGCAGGCATCATTTGGTCATGGCAAGAGTTAAAAAGGTTGTAGTTGAAATCGGTCCACCAAGGTCCACTAGTCATATTTCAACCTCGAAATTATGGATTTAGAGACTTGAAATTTGGTACACATATGCCTTGCTGGGCTAGAATCATGTTGTGAAATTTCGTTTGTAATATCTCATATACAAGCTGCACTAATAATATTTAAATTCCGCCATGCATTTTAATCAAATATTTATGCCAAGCCGCCCAAGGCTATCCGAGAAACGAACCGCGCCGTCAGAGGCGGTTGTGTAACGGAACACAAATGGGTTTATCGGCCAGCCGAGATGCTAATTACCTCCTTCATGCTAAAAACACTAGAAAGACTATGTGACAGAGAACTGAAGGACACAGCACTTAAAAACATAGGTATTCACCCGAACCAACACGCATACACACAATGCAAATCGACAGATTCAGCACTGCATGCCGTTGTAAACAACATAGAAACTGCACTAGCAAGGAAAAACTCCTGCCTAGGCACCTTCATCGACATAGAAGGAGCGTTCGACAAGACAAATTTCAGTAGCATTCAACAAGCTCTAAACAGACATCAAACCGAACCATTGATTACAGAATGGATAATGAACATGCTAAGAAAGAGAATCATCAGGCTATCTGAAAACCAAAATCACCAGGCGCTCGTGATGAGAGGATGCCCACAAGGAGGTGTACTCTCGCCACTTCTATGGAACCTGGTAGTAAACGACCTGATAACAAAACTAAACAACAATCATTTCCTAACAATAGGATATGCAGATGATCTAGTAATAATGATCAACGGACTAGTAACAAGCACATTGTGCGACCTTACACAAACAGCTTTGAAAATAGTAGAGAAATGGTGCAAGGAGAATGACCTATCGGTAAATCCAAAAAAGACCGACACCATTCTCTTCACACATAAACGGAAATTGGGTACATACAAAATGCCAACCTTATGGTTAATAAACCTTGGTAGGAGAGAGACCGAGAAAACATTCATCACAATTTTAAAATAAATAAATATATTTATTTTCTATTTATTTTATACAGGTATTTTTATTAATTCTTATATATTATTAGTTATTATTATAAATGATTATTTATTATTGCTATTATATATTATTATTATTATTATTTAGTATTACTTGTCTATAGTTCTAATATTATTTTGGTGTAGTGATAATTTCATTTTAACTTGATTTGATTAAAAAAAATATTTTTAGTTTGGAATTTAACTTGATTTGATTAATTTTTTTATTTTTAGTATGTATTTTTTAATCATTTGTATTGGTGTTCTCCTTAGAACAGGCTCTGCCTAGTTAGGAGCAACACAATCAATGTTAAGTGCTAACGGTGTAATTTTTTTGTGGAGCAATAAAATAAATAAATAAATAAATAAATAAGAAATGGGGACTAGCCCCACACATTATACTGTGGCTGTACAAAATGATAATAATACCAATGATAAGCTACGGAGCTGTAGTATGGTGGCCCCGCACCCAACTTACTACTGCAATCAACAAATTACAGAAAGTGCAAAGGCTAGCATGTATAGCAGCGACCGGCTGCATGAGAACAACTCCGACAGCGGCGCTGGAAATCATGCTAGGGCTTCTACCACTACACTTACATATACAAAAAGAAGCAGCCGCAATGGCTACTCGTCTAAAGAATCTAAACTTATGGACCAAATAAAAAACACCGCACACGAATATATATGATAATATACTGTCAAGCTTTCCAATGCTGGATGCGGCAATCGACAGAATACCCAAAACTATGATCTTCTGGAAAGAATATGCCATATCATTAACAGAAGACTCAAAAGAAGCACTGAATCAAACGGACCTAAGAATCTACACAGATGGATCAAAAACCAACAAAGCTACAGGATGTGGTGTCTTCTCGGAAGACCTAAATATACACATCTCCAAACCACTCGGAGCACACAACACAGTATTCCAATATGGGAATAATAGAAGCTTGCAACGCAGTGAAACAACGACAGCTAAAACACGAAAACATATGTATTCTATCGGACAGCAGGTCAGTGCTACAGGCACTGGGAAGCGATAGATTTACATCCGGGCTCATATACGAATGTCATCAAAGCCTCCTCGAGGTATGCGGAAAAGGCAATAAGGTGACACTGCAATGGATCAAGGGACACAGTAACTCAAGAGGAAACGATGCTGCGGATGAACTAGCCCGTAAGGGCTCAGACACACCGGCATACGGACCCGAACCTATCGTGCCCCTACCATACTCGCACATAAACAACCAACTTGACAACCACTACAAACAACTACATCAAACACACTGGAAAGAGATAGACACCTGCAGACAAACCAAAGAAATAGTAATGGAATACAACCACAAACTTACCAAAACACTTCTAAGGACAAAAAGGCCCCAACTACGCAAACTAGTGGGACTGATAACAGGACACAACACACTAAACAAACACCTCTTCAAAATGGGCGGAACAAATAGCCCTATGTGCAGAGCATGCATGGAGGTGGAAGAACCACAAAACACATTCTGCTAGATTGTGAACAGGTAGAAGTATACAGGACAAAACACCTTGGGACCCCAGGCACCCTGCGCGAGGCGGCAGGAAACCTGAAAGCCCTGCTGGCTTTCGTCGAGGAACTGGGGTGGGTGGAATAGCGCTACCCCCGTTACACGCAAAATAGGCACACTGGATGTCGACTTGCGGAGGAACGCCCAGTATAACTAACTAACCGCCAGCCGAGAAGGCGCTCATCAATTTTATTTATGCAATTAATATTCAGATGAAATCAGTCCTTGGCTACTTGCCGAGTAAGCCTTGGGGAGACACTACCGATTTTATTTAAATATGCTAACTTAACATACTGCCATATAGGTTTTTTTGAATCGTTTTTAAAAAAACTAACTTAACCTATCACCATATTAGTTGTTTGATGCTTCTTTAACGGGTCGGAAGTCAGCCTTCGCGCGCAAAAAACTGCGCCGCAACTTCTTGGTCGATTTTGTAAATAAATACTGACAATATCGCTTTTCATGAATTCCCTACTCTTGTTAGTTATGTATATTATACCTATATTTATATAAGTGACATTAGGGTGCAATCACATTCATCAACAGATTCAAACAACAAACGTAGATAAACATATTGCATACCTGGAGGAGAAGAGTTATTAGCAGAGTTTATTTTTCTGTAATTCAAGCGACCCTCAATGTCTGCTTTGCCCTCGCTTAAAAGGGCGAGATTCCGATCGTTACATTTCATTTTTTCGAATACCTATATTATGAACGGTAAAAGATGCACGTTTCAAGATCCATGTTTCCTATAAATGCCGCTCTAATAATCATATCTACAACAAAACTATGTAACGGAAGAAAGGGAGAAAAACTACAGAAACTAAATAACCAAACTGAGCACTTTCGTTTTTAATTCATAAAAACATTTTGACATAACGCGCGAGTGTTGCCATGCACGCAGCAGCCATTTTCCAAAGATGGACGTTAGTGCTACTTTCTTATAACTGGTTTCATTAGCTGCTAAGAATTACAATATTAGTTAAACGTAACCTCTTCACGCATACATGTAAATTCCCGAAATTCAAACTTTCCTTCGCTGTAAGCGACTATGTACGTCAAAAACAGTGAAAACCATAATTTTTAAATGTTTCTAAATACATCCATCGGTTGCAATTGAAATTTTATTATAAGAATTTAGCACATACTGTGTTACGAGGAATTTGCTAGTTATTTTAAATACAACTGAAATAGCAAGTTAGTTTAACATGGACACGTCTTCTGTTGTGAGGTAGTGCAGATTGTATCACAAGTACATCTCGAAGTCACAGCATCTAATACAAAATTCTGGTCTTTTATATCTGAAGATAAATATCCAAATAAAGCAAATCGCCCTTCAGTTGACAAATAAGATAATTATTAAGTGAAAATATCGCAATCGACTAACTGACGTACATATGTCATCATGCTTGCGATTAGCACTCGGTAATAACGTACCATCTTATGAAAAGTATGCTGAGGATATGCAGTGCCACGCTTTAACATCCAAAGTCATTATTTAGTAAATTTCAGAAACTAGAACTCGTTTGTTTCGTAAGTACTAATAAACTCGCGATTTTGAATAGGTATGATATTTTTAAAAGTCTTTTTATAGCATGCCTACGCTTACCTTGACTAAAAAAATGCATATTGCGGAAAACTAATTTCTGTCGTTCCTACTCATTCTACGTGGATTCATGGCCATGAAATTCCGCCACGTCCCTATATGCTTATACCTGCGCCACGATACACCCTACCTACCTAGAAGACAATCCTGCATCACACATACCTACTTGCAGCCTCTCAAGAGTCGATCGATCGGAGTCTAACAATATTGAGGTAGATCGCCAGCAGTTCAAGTTTAAGCACCCCTGCTCAATACAATTTAGTTCTGATCCAGTAGGTAGGCTTTCCTACACTTGGATGCGTCATTCTTAAGTATTAATGTGCTAAATTACTTACAATATGGGTTTCAAGTAAGTCCGCCGCACTTAGCATATATTATAACACAGTGTTCCACGACGTGCAATTCGAAACGTTACAAATAGCTGTGTCGTTTTTCATAAATCGTGTGTCCCTTTAACCGTTAATGTTAACGGTTATGCTCTAATGGCAACATTAATGGGAATGCAAGGCGAGCGCTGTCGGGCAACCAGGGCAGTGTGCGTCTCCCAAGGTGTGAAGTGAGCGACGCTCTCTTCACACCTATACCCTGTTATGGTATACTGTGCCTATACGGTATCCTGTCTCAAAATAAAATAACAATATAATAAAGTAATTTTTAAATCATAATCTCTTATTATTTTAATATTATTTTCATAGGTATGTCAATCTTAATCTGCTATTTAGGTCTCAATTCAAAATCATTAAGCACTTTAATGTTCAAATTGTCTAATAGATGGCATTCTAATCTCTCCTTATTATTTCTGTATCTATATAAAATACAATATCCTTATAGCATCTATATAAAAAAATCCGATAGGTGACACTAATAATTTAATGTTATTGTAGCCGTTGTTTAAATAATGTTTTGTTTTAGTAATTGATCAGTTCTTTATAGAAAACCATTCATTATCAACGTTATTATAGATAGTGAAATAAATAGCTATTAGTTTCGCAGGACAATGCTATCAGCGCCACCTGCATGTCGCCGGCGCAGAAGAGTTACCAAACATACAGCCTCGTATGGACTTGTGAGAGCGGAGTGGTGAGCGGCTCAGCTTGCATGTCGATACCTGTTTGCTTGAGTCGAGCGGCGCAGAACGAGAGTGACTCAAAGCGCGTTGTTCCGTGCCGCTCGGCTCAAGCAAACCGGTATCTAAATACGCGCTGAACCGCCCATAGCGCTTGCAAGTAGATACGAGG
Organism: Micropterix aruncella; assembly: GCA_944548615.1. Lineage (NCBI taxonomy): Eukaryota > Metazoa > Arthropoda > Insecta > Lepidoptera > Micropterigidae > Micropterix > Micropterix aruncella. Next base: position 21,782,009 of record OX155952.1, on the reverse strand, counting down.
CTTACTATGGCACTGAGCAATCTAAGTACCCTATATGATCAATAGCTTAGCCAAAGTAAAAGCTAGCAAAAGCTTACGTTATGACGCTGAATGCAAACTGCTGCCAGAGGGTATGGCTGTTATATTAATTCTGGCTCTTTGATTAATTATGTGTCCAAAATTAAATGCTAAAGTGCTGAAAATTTCAAAGATCCTTTCCTAGTTACATTTTTCACTCAGTGCAGTGCAATTACTTAGATTACATGAAAGTGAATACCAAAAATAAAGTGTGAGTGCCATAAATGAGCAGTTAACGGATTTTATAAAAATAAATGAGCACTTAACGGATTTTATTTATGTAATCGGTATTAATCGCTAAGGTCAATATTCTAATGGGATCTAAGTGCATCTGTGACTATCCTACTTGGCGTGTAACATCCACCACATATCATAAAAATAGATATGACCGAAATATCACCGAATAAAAAATGTGAGGTACAAGCATTTTCTATAATTTTCTTTGTATGATTATTGGGCGAATACCATTATTTTAATTTATGAATTATACTTCATACGGGTCCATCTCCATTTTTCGTTTTAAGCGCTTATACCCTTTTTTATTTCTGATTTTTAAAGTAATGCGGGGAAAATGCAATCACTCTTTTCCATAAACAAAAAAATAATTAAATGTCTGTACGAAATGGTAGCTAGCACTTGTGTTAGATACACGAATTACGAAATCGGGTCTTACGGATTTTTCGCATCTAGTTTTGTGGCATCCAGACCTGCTACAAAGTGAGACTTCCAGATTTTTATGGCATCCATATTTGCCAAATCTCATTACGCAGCGACAAATTTTTCCACGCTTTAAAATCCAGATTTGCAACTTCTATATTTGCTGCAACATGGAAATGTCCACCAGTATGGTCGGATAATGTAATGAAAAAATACCACATCATTTTAGAAAATACCATTCAGTATTATGGACTGGCTGAAATACCCCCCCATGCTAGTACCTTCAATAACTATTGAATTTTTTTAATTCTTAAGGGTAGTCGTCCCCAGTGCCGTGCACACTGGTATGCTCGTAAAAATTGCAGACATATAGGGATCTATGTTATTTAAAAAAAACCCTCTTTATCTACGCACCATTAGGGCTAAGTACCGCCTTGTGAATGGACAAAATTTACTGATAATTTGGTCTAATTTCTAGTGATTTTCCATGATAAAGTGCATCGATAAACCGACTCAAGACTTCGTAAGATTCAGGACATTCCCTTAATACAGGGGATAATATTATAGGGGTCTGATGTTATCCGGTGAGCCGGTACTGGTCAAACTCCTTGCCCTTTCTCCGCGTACGAATCGGCGTATGAGTCGAATAGCCTTTTCGGGGTAGGCCTAGCTCAATCGCAGCCAGGGTTGTGCTGCTGCCCTTCTCCTTTGGTGTGTCGGGTGCAATCAATCTGGGTGCTTGCTGGGTGTCAATCCAGTCGATCAGGCAATACACTCCTTTGGTTTTGTGGGTTGGTATGGGTTCGGTTGCCGACCGGAGACACCCTCCACACCCGCGGTCGGCGGCAGTGTATTGGTCTGCCGGAGCAACTAAGAGCCGCTCCACACGATGCGGCGCGGCGCCTGAAGGGTGCTGATGCGGCGTCCTACATACAAATATCCATGGTATGCCACACGGACCAATATAGTGATATCAAACCATTTGATAAAGGACCTCCACGAGGTGTTAATCAAGATGATCAGTGCAGTAATTCGTCTGGTTTCACAACGATGAACTGAAAGGAAGCTGTCAAAATCTGGTAAATGCTAGCCTACAAGAGTGAAAGGTTTTATCAATGCAAAAGGATGACACATTATATATTAAAACTAACAATCTATAACTACCAGTACTGTTTTTGTATGTATGTCGAATAAAGCACTTTTTGAAGAAAAATACTTTGTTCCAATTAATTCACTCGTTACTGTAGGTATGACAAAACATAGGTACTTACTTATGACTGTAATTATGTATCCGTGGAAAAATGGTAAGGTTGCCACGCCGGACCCACACCCACACATTGACGGCATGCCCAACCTTTGCTCGAGTTGGCTTTTAGAACAATGTACACTGTACAGGTATCTTTAGCATTAAAGTTTGTCAAATAAAAGTCCAAGTAGCAGATTCAAGTATTCAAGAATTGAATCAACACATGGCATTTGTTGTAATTAAAGGGGTGGCTCACCTCCCAGACCCCTAATTATGACAGTGTTGTCAATGGTTATTTTGTATTTGACTAATTTTGATATTACTACTGGCCATCATTAGCTCATACCATAATACACCTCAGCTAAGACTCCTAGATAAACTAAACTTTTTTAGTCTGTAATTATCCAGATTATTGTTAGGGTTCCTTACCGAAGCGTACGAACGGAGCACTAGAAGAACGACTGAAGGAACTTCGCAGGAAACGGATTTCTATCGGTGGGACTGCATGGCACCGTCGATTATCTTGGCAAGTTTTATAGCCATCGCAAAATGTATACAGCTCTATGGAGAGTATCTCACCTGGTGTCCGCTTGGTTGCGCAACCGCTTTGGCGGCGTGACCAGCACGGACATGTACATAGATTATTACTGGCAGCACCACCAGGCTGGTCGCGCCATTATTAATTAGTATAACGCTGTATGGCGTTTCACTCACTCGGCCGCCAGTCGGGCTGCGAGTGACCAACCCTTTCCCCGCACGCTCCTCTTTTGCACGCGTACACTGTTCTGCCGTCATAAATGAAAACACAGTAACTTCATTTACTGTGTTTATAGAAGTTTGGTTCTTTAAAATCACGAGTTGGAGTACTATAAGGCAAATTTTTCGGTTTGTCTGTCGATGGATAGTTACCGAGATACCTTAGATAAAAACACAGTATTTATTAAAAAATCAGAATATTTTAAATAAAAAACACAGTATGTATATTTTTTAAAGTTAAAATACAGTAACCTATTATTTACTGTGATCTTTTTTAATACCTGTAAGCATTTAAGAAATATTTTTGTTTGGTTACAACACGGCTTCTTCAGATACTGTGGTTTTAGGTAAAATTTTGTTAAAAGTTAGTTTATTAATACGTGAATTAATCACAGTATCTCAATTACTGTGTCCCCTAGAATGTGTAACGTCCCTTCCGGGATGCAAAAGGTACATCCGAGATTTTACTTCACAAGTTTAGGGGTTAAGGTTCCTGCAGTTTTTTATTTATTTAAACAATATATATTTATTTTATTTTAAAATTTACCTATAACACAGTAACCACTCAGTTACGGTGTTATAGCTTAAAAATATAAAATTTATCAAATTTTCTAATTTAAAACACAATATCTAATTCAATTAATTAAACAATTATAATTTAATATATATTTTTATGCAGAATTGAAGTTCTAACTATTTTTTAACATTAAAGATTAAAAGAAATAATCTATATTGATTACTTTGTTCATGAAAACAAATATTTAACAAGTGAACTTTGACCGCGTTTTTCTCAAAACGTCTTTTTTCAAGTAACTTTGTTTTCATTTACGACAGCAGTGTTGTTGTCAAGATGTTTTCGATACAGTAAAGTTTATTATCGAAATTCAAAGCAGACCACCTATTTGGGATAGTTCCTCACTGGATTATTCTAATAGATTTGAAAAAGAAATGTCGCGATTCTGGCGTCTATTTGGTGTCTCGACTTGGTAGCTCAAAGACACCGTTGGTGCGCCACGATGGTGTCCCGGTGGAATAGGGCCCTAATAGTAATGCTTGCCTGCATATACAGGGTGTTCGGCAGACGGTTGTACATACGATTATGACGGACTAGTGAGGCCCTCACCTACATGCTTGGCCCCAAAAATTTAACCTAGGCCTCACAATTTTTTTTTAATGATTTTTTTTGTAATATGGCGAAATTTTTCATTTCAATGGCTTTAAACTCCATTAACTTCATTTAAAACTGATAAAACAGTCAACATTTTTTTTTATTCGTATCTAAATTAGTAGCAGATTAATAATGAAAAAAGATTTGGCTCAGATAATCACCATTAAAAAAAAAAATGCCCTAAAGTACAAAAACACTTTAAAAATAATCTTAACCCATTTTGGCCCAGACGGGCAGTTTTTGACCCCTGTACTAGAATAGTTATTTCTATGAAACTAGGTACAATAAAAATTATTTGTTGATAGGTATCTATTCTCTGGAATGTTGGCTATAATTTATCAACATCGATAACCTTGGCCCCTACCGACCCCTCCCCCCACCCCCTTATTTCTGAAAGTCTCCAAAAAGGCCTTTTTTGAATTATTTTTTTTAATAAAAATATTAAAAATGATTACAATACCAATAGTTTCGTGTAGCCAAAGGATGGTACTGTCGATATATGTATAAAGAATTCACCGCGTGGCTGCCATACCTGTGTTACCGGACGTAGAAAACGCATGGGTAGTTTATGACCCCTTGGGCCGATGTGCTAATACTTTTCGACATTTTGACAGATTTAACGAAAAGAAGCCAATTTTACCGCGCAATTGATTCTGTTCACTGTTAAATTATTTGTTTCTGTATTTAATCTACTTATTCTACACCTGTTTCTATCCGACAACAGATGACTGATGGTAAATTGGCGCGTGTTGTCGACAGGTGAATAAAATTAGGTGGGGTGAAATAATTGTTTGAAAATATATATCTACTGAAGAGTCATTACTGTTTTAATTATACAATAAAAGTTTCCAGATCTTGAGGGCTCTAGCTATTGCAGTAGTGCGGAACATAATAATCAAGAGTGTTTTGGATTGACATCTGCATTTGTAAGTATAATAATTATTAATTAAACGAAAAGTGTTTATCTGTAGCATGAATTGAAAAAGAAATAGAGTGAAATAACAGCGATTAGTGATTGCGATATGATATGATGAAATTATTATAATATGTTTTTGCTTATGTACAGAACATGAGGCGACACAAGGCGATCACAATCGATGAAATTATGACGATATTACAACAATCATCTGATGAAGAGGATGAGGTGACGACTGCAGTTCATCGCTCAGCCGATGTGAATGTGGTGTACGTGCCACCGGACGTAAATGAGGCAAGCGACCAGGAAACAATAAACGACGAGATTATTGAAGGCGATGCTGCGCTTGCTATGGATGTTGCTAGTATGGTCGAATTAGAATATGAGACGGCGGCGGCGGACACGGCTGGCTACGAATCGGAAGAGTACGAGGCGGATGAACCAATGCAGCCGTCGAAAAAAATCAAATCTCTGACCGAATACGGTCGTACGACTTGGCGGAAGCGTGTCTTTCAATATTCCAAGGACGCATCCCAAATCGGGGGCATCGCAAGGCAATTAGCTAGAAAATCGCCAGCAAAATTGTTCAGCCTTTTTCTTGTTGGTCTACAGTCAGTGATTCCCGCTCGCCACAGCACAGCGTTATGATCGCACTCAAAAGAAATATATAAACATCAATGTTCTCCGAATGATCAAGGAATACAATCAAGGCATGGGAGGCGTCGAACTCCACGACAACGCCTTGGGGAATTATCGTATTGGAATCCGCAGCAAAAAATGGTGGTGGCCACTTTTAGCAAATACGCTCTCGAAAATAGTGGTAAATGCCTGGAAGTTGCATTGCTTGGTGGCACAAAGCGAAGTGAATAAACCGATGTCCTAACTGAAATTTCGATCCGAAGTAACTCGATCTCTTTTGTCGGCGGACAAGCCTGCTATCGATGATGTTCCTGCTTCAATAGTGCCACCACAATTACCCAATCAGAATGCATCACGCCATTTTCCGAGTCAACGCGAGAAGGGCATTCCACCGCGTCGATGCAAATTTTGTAAAAAAACCAAAACTTCCTTTATTGTATCAAATGCGATGTTAATTTACATCCAAAATGTTTTGCTAAATATTTCATGCATAAATAATGTTCTCAAATAAACATGTTGTAAAAATAATGAACTAATATTGATTTCCAATAAACGTTTCTCTCCTTGTTCAATAAAACTATGTATTTCATTTATTTATATGTATTGGCCCAAGGGGTCATAAAATACCCCTGTCTTATCGGGAAAACCGTATGAGATAGCCGGAAAATTTCAACGGAATTTTCTTGATTAGCCCTAAATTAACCTAGGTTCCAAAATTCAAGTAAAAATTCAAACGGAATCTGGTACCGGGCCAAAATGGGTTAAATGTCAATTTCGCATTGCATTAAAAAAAAAAAAAAAAGAGGTAGAGCGCTTTAAACTCTTTCTATTGGTATGCAATTTACGTATTTTATTTCAAAATAACAGGAGGTATTGATCATTTCACCAAAACTGACGTAAATTGCTGAAAAAAAACAGAGCTATTTTTTTTTAATGGTGGTTGTCTGAACCAAATTTTTTTTTTATTATTCTGCTAGTAATTTAGATACGAAGAAAAAAAATGTTGACTGTTTTATCAGTTTTAAATGAAGTTAATGGAGTTTAAAACCATGGAAATGAAAAATTTCGCCATATTACAAAAAAATCATTAAAAAAAATCGTGAGGCCTAGGTTAAATTTTTGGGGCCAAGCATGTAGGTGAGGGCCTCACTTGGGTGTCATAATCGTATGTACAACCGTCTGCCGAACACCCTGTATACTAAGAGTCCCCGAACACCCTGTATACTAAGGCAAAAGAATAATTGTTTATTATATTAAGGGTGGTGACAGTTTTTATTTGCCTGTTGAGACGTATCATTTGAAAGAGCTAATATAATACTACTAGTATTTAATACTATCACTATTGTTTTTCGTACGTCCAATTAAAAGAAATCACCTTAGAGTATACATAAGCAAGCTATGTATACTTTAAGGAAATCACCAAAAGAAAGGTGTCAGCTTTCTCCCCCGCCCCCCCCCCCCTCTCCATTCTTACCTTGTCTCCAAAGTTTGCCATCCAAAAAAATTTTTTTCCTTATAGTTTAGTGGAAAAAAATGTTAACATCTTAATGACGAATCAGAGGTGCTGATGGCATGGCATAGGCTTTCACCTCCTCGATTATTTGTATATATTTAAAATTATGTTTTGCATCAATTCCTCTTTAAAGAGATAAAACAGGTATTGGGCTGGCAGGCCACGGGTGCCATTAACCACCGCGTAGAATGTGAACAGTGCAGCCGTTCCGGGACAAGGCACTTGCGAGATCATGGTTTGTTTATTTCCTTCTATGTTTTATTGTGAACATTCACAATAGGCAGGTTTATTATCATACGACATACATACATACACCGTGGTGCAAATTAATCTGAACAGTGGTAATTTTAGTCAAACAATGGTTTTATTCATGAACATCATAACATAGAGCTGTATATGGCGGTTGGTGGCGGCGACTGGTTGCGCAACCATGGTGTCCCAGTGGAATAGAACTCTTAAGGGACAAACACTTAATGTCACACATCCGATAATGTGCATGGCTCAATAGAAATTCATTACACAGATAACCTTTAAGTCGCGCCCACAAGCCGCGGCTGACGGACGCGTCCGATAATATGTTTGCCCCTAATAGGGCGTTTACACTCTCGCGCGAGGCGCGAGGCGAGACGCAAAACCATATCAGTAAACAAATGGAACAGAGGCAAAGCTTCTAACGAGCGTACAAAATGTTTACCTACTTGCTAGAAGCTTTGCCTCTGTTCCGTTTGTTTACTTACATGGTTTTGCGTCTCGCCTCGCGCCTCGCGCGAGAGAGTAAAAACGCCCCATTAAGGATGACAGAAGTTAGTGACATTTGATAGGCCGTTTACACTCTCGCGCGAGGTGCGAGGCGAGACGCAAAACCATATCAGTAAACAAATAGAACAGAGACAAAGCTTCTAACGAGCGTACAAAATGTTTACCTACTTGCTAGAAGCTTTGCCTCTGTTCCGTTTGTTTACGACATGGTTTTGCGTCTCGCCTCGCGCCTCGCGCGAGAGTGTAAACGCCCCATCACAGTATAGAACAATGTAGCCACATCAAAACAGATTTTACTTGCCAGTATGAAATATTTTGTAGTGTTCAGATTAATTTGCACAGAAGGGTGTACATATGGTATTTATTGGGATAGCATGGAGCATGGAGTTTGTACTCATCTTCGGGGATAATTGATTCCCATGGAACAGTTACCGGAGCTGGAGCGGTTACCGCAAAAAAGTATTTAACTTGCAGTTTCTTTATGGTTTTCATATTTTTTGTTAGATTTCCGGATTTGGAGGCAAGATATTAATTATTATTGTATACTCGGCATTGTTAGCAGCAGATTAAAAAAAAACAAACTAATCTAAGACAGTTACTGCGAAAATGTATTGTCTACTAGCCGTTTTTATTATGATTGTTTATATGTTATTTTCTTATATTTCCAGATGTGAGGGAAATATATCCAAGCCAGCTTTTAAACAAGACGTGCCACAAGCAGAGAAAAAGGGTCAGTTCATTCCTTTTAAAAATTTTTGTTGGGTTTTATTTTATATATTTTTTTTCTTGACTAAATAAAGATTTAATATGGTTTCCCCAGTTTTGGTGTATTATTCCGCCTCTTACCTGGTTAAGGCTGAACTCGATTACGAGTTCAGAATCCGTGAGGTCACCCCAACCGTTGTTAGATGTCAAGTTTGACAGATATGTAGAGCTGCGCAGTTTTCGTTTGTTATTGGCAGAAGTCGCTCTATGGTTTAAGAGGTGATACTGGTCTAACACTACGTCTTTATGATTCTGACTAGCTGTCACATTTTAAGGGGGCAAACATATTATCGGACGCGCCCATTAGCCTTACCATTAGCCGCGGCGTATGGACGCGACTGAAAGGTTATCTGTGGAATGAATTTCTATTGAGCCGTGCACATTATCGGACGTCAGTCGCAGACGTGACCTTGAGGCTTCGGACGTCCGATAGAGATCTGGCAAGCCGCGTCCCAAAAGACTGTGCATAAAGAATGTTCAGTCGCGTCCATAAGCCGCCGCTTACGGACGCGTCCGATAATATGATTGCCCCTTTATCCGTGCGAATCCGGGAGAAAAAAATGGCGAAAAGGGCAGTGTGCAGAAATCTGCGTGCGGGACAAAAACCGCTGTGATTGGCGGAGTGGTGTAGTTTTTAATCGGGCGGAGTTTTTTTCTTTTTTATGTAAAGTGTTCGTGATATTTCTGGTAAGAATTTTCTTGCATTTGGGGTTATTTTTCAAGTATGATCAACGCAGTTTTAACGGATTTTTTCTCCTTGCACACAACCGGTGGCATCTCTGTTTTTATGTAATTGCTGCTAACGTGACGTTGATTTGTACAGTAATGTGAGTGGTTGAACTTACAAGTCAGTTTCACCGAATTTTTTACCTCCATTTGTAGGAAATCACCCACCAGTCTTTGGTGGGATCTCGTGTGCTTTCGGCAAGCGCGACACGACGGGAAAATCACTATCTGAGATCGAAAAAAAAGACGGCGGCGTCCACATAATATATTTTTTTGGTTTTGATAATTCTTGTCGTGTTTCATTACAACATCGTTGGATATAACTTCCCGGTTATACTGTGTAACAAAAACCGCATATTTTATTTTCGCGCCTGTGTGCCGGTATGTTCGCCGAACCTGTTTTTTCAAAGTTTCCCGGTGTTTTTAATGTTTCCTGGTGGGTTTTCGTTGTTTTCGTGCATTCCTCCCATATTTTGACAGTAAAAAAATGTGTTCGCGAAATTCGGTAGAAGTTCGAGGTTGACAGCTGGTGACGCACTAAGCTCTCACATGATTGGTCGAGACCGCGGCTTTGTTTTTTTAAAGGTGTTAATGCTCGATCTGAACGCCGCTCTATAGGCGGCCAACTACCTTTTTACAATTAAAGATGGCGAGATCACGGCCGTGGAAAATTCGACACGAGGCTCAAAAACCACTGTAATCTGCCGTAATGCAGTAGTTTTTACCGGGAGGCGGTTATTTTTAATGTGAAGTGTACATGATTAATCTGGTGAGTATTTACTTTCATTTTGAGTTGGTTTTCATGTAGGATCAGCGCAATTTTAACGGATTTTTGTTTCCTTGCACACAGCCTCTGTATTTTTACGTAATTGCTGCTAATGAGACGTACATTGTCACATAATGTGAGTGTTTAACCTCACCCTTCAATTGCACCTGGATTTTTGCCTACATTTGAAGGAAATAAACCCCAATCTGTGGCGGGAACACTTTGGCGTTCGGCGCACACGTGATACGAAGGGATCTAAGTGGTGGTGGTGCCTTCGAGGCGTATTAAACGCGATTTTTTTCATATATGCGTGTTTCTTTTTTTTTTTTTTTTCTTCAATGAAAACCAACGTAGCCCTACTTTGATATTGGTTTTTTTGTTAGGGTATCTGTTATTTTTTTTATTGCTATTATTTTTTAAAAATTAGTTTCCGTCTTTGTCTATAAAAGAACGGTGGCGTCCATATTTATTTTTTTTTGTTTTGGTGATTCTGGCGTGTTTCTTCAAAACACTTCTCGGTTATAACTGTATAACGCTTAGGTAAAGAACTTTACTGCTGAATATGTTAAATATTTTGTGGTATTACAAAAAAACGGTGGCGTCCACATATTTTTGTTTGGTTTTGGTGATTCTTGTCGTGTTTCATTACAACTATATGGTTGTTATTTAATAACTTCCCGGCTATAAAGTTGGCGCCCAACGTGGGGCCTGGAAATTTGATTTCGGCTTACAGGAGATTTTTTCCTTAGCTATAAAGCACATCTTTATACATTGTTTAAAGTGTATTTAAAAATAAGCAGCATTTATTTTTGGGAATGTAAATCAAGCGGTAATTTTGCTACAAAAAAAAAGGTGGCGTCCACATATGTATGTTTTTGTTTTGGGGATTCTTATCGTGTTTTATTACGACACGGTTGGTTATAACTTCCCGATTATACTGTATAACGCTTAGGTAACGAACTTTACTGTTGAATATGTTAAATAATTGTTTTTTTTTTCTGTGGAAACATGGCGCCGGGTAAAGAAGTAGTAATAACTCTTTCGTAACCTACTCCTGATGTTTGAATTTTTGTGGGTTTTTTTTTATTTAGTATCCGCGTTTCACCTCCGTTTTCGGGGTGGCGCCCATTTTAAATTATTTACCTGCATTTTTTTATTCCTTGTTTAAATTTTTTTGGTAAATCCGTTATAAATATCGACACTGATCGTTGAAATTTGACCCAAATAAACCATTTGAACTGGTGATCCTTAAACCACGTCCAAATCTAAGGGCGTCGTAAAGCTAAATACAGAGAACCGCTGGCCTAATTCGGATGTGTAGTTTTTGTAGATAACATGAAAGATGATCACAAGACGTAATGTTGATTGATTAATGCCAGTTTATTTCCGTACAATATAAAACTAATACACAGGGATACACTTCAAGCCTAACCTTTCACAGATGTTCATTAAATTTATCAAGTCAACGTGGAACTTATTAGAAAATCAGTAAGTCTTCATATTTGTACTATTTTAGATATCAACGACAATCGCATTGCTATTTCGCCGATTCGCACACCGCCAAATAGATTTCAGGCATGAAAGCGATAACTGTAAATAATGAAAACCGATTGAAATTTTCTCAATTTCATAAAACCACTGCTCAGTCAACTTCTTTCAGTGCTTTTATTTGAACTAATTTGTTTACGTCGAAACTTCGAATTATTTTTAAAACCCTGATAACATTATGAGAAATCCTTAATAAAAGAGATTGTCATTATTAAAAAGTTAACTCTTTCGTCGAAAATCTATTACGGACAACGCGGCGTTTCGTAGTTTTCTTAATTTATTTTAAGTATAAAATAATATACATAATATAACAAAAAAAACATTTCATATATATTAAAAAATAACAAATCGTCTTACATTTGAGGGTGAGGAGAATCGATCACAGTTTTAATTTACGAAGTTTACGGTGATTTTTTAAGAATAATTTACAGTCGTCTCGATTGGCAGTATCGTCGATTTAAATTAAAATTTAAACTAGAAGCCGCGGGCCGGAAGCGCGGCCGACGTCGACGCGCGCCGCGGCCGTCGCTTTCCTAACTTATCTAACGAATTTAACTATCCGCGCGAGGGACCGAAACGAACGAAAGAGCGACGGCCGCCGACGCGCCGCCGGTCGGCGACGTCGTGCCCCCGGTCGAAAACGATAAATAAAAACGGAGCGTAGAACGAAAAATAAAAGGGACGATCGACGCCCGGTTTGCGCGGCGAACGATGACATTTTCTAAGCGAGCGCGCGTGCGCGATCGAATAGGAGAATCGCGCGGCGCCGGACGGCGCGGCGCGGCATTAGGCGAGGCGGCGGCGGCGTCAAATGGGGCGGTCCCAGTCGGCGCGGCGCGCGGGCGGCGCGTCGTCGGGCCGCCGCTCGCGCCGCGGCTGCCACGCGCCGCACGCCTCGCGCCGGAAGAACTTCTTCTTGAAGTGGCGGTCGTGGTGCGCGCGCGGCGGGCTGCGCGCCGGGCTGCGCGGCGGGCTGCGCGGCGGCGGCGGGCCCGCGTCGCCGCCCGCGTGCCCGATGCCCGAGTCGGGCGACGTGTTGCAGTTGCCCTCGTCCGTGGAGCGCCGCCGCTTGTCCTCCATGGCGGTGTGCGCGAACGACACGATCTGCTCGAAGCGGAATGCGATGCGGTTCTGCCACTTGCTCTCCTCCACCTCCTCGCCGGCCTCGGGCTCTGCGGACGACGAACGAACGAGTGAGACGGCGATCGCCCGCCCGCGACGCCCCGCCGCCGGGGAGCCCTTCGCGTTCCTCCGTTTCGCTCGGGGTCGATTCCCGTCGAAAGCGAAACGCCCGTCGCGAAGGACTCCCCGACGTCGGACGATCGGCAGAATAGAAAAGAGCGCTTCAGCGTCGAACTAATGCGGCGTCGAAGAGGGGCTCGGGAATCGTCAGCGCCCGCGACGAGGATAAACTTCCAAGCGAGAACGCGAGAAACAATTTTAAACGGTAGAAAAGAACTACGCGTACGAAGTACGCGACGCGCGCGGTAGTCTCTCCTCTTTGTTATTATGGCGTTCGCGATTTCCTAGTCCCGCGAGGAATGAACTTTAAAATGAAGGTTTTTTTGTATGAATTCATTATCTACTGTGTGAAACTTACCGTTTTCAAAGCGACCGTAAGGCGTTTGCGTAAACCAATTAGACAGGTAAAAAGATTTTGTGGCGCATATCATCTGGGCAGGTTACAACGACGGGGCCCTAAAGACACCAAGCGCCATTTGAAGTAAAACGATCACCGCATTATGCGAGTACGGTCGACACGTTCATTTAACGGACGCTCCTTCGAGGCGCTTCATTCTAATGATATTCTCTCAATGCGGAAGGACTCTTTCTATTCTCGATCGATTCGGAGACGCGGCATTAAATCAACACTGTCGACGCGACTACTTAATTAATTAAAAAGCAGGCAAATAGAGAAAGCGAGTATGAAAAAATAGATTCGAGGTACGCTAATATAGAAAATACAGACTTTGCAGACCTAAGGTCGCCAAAAGTGCAAGAAAACCAACCAATTTTTAAAAGCGATATACTACGATCGTCAGAGAGAAACTACATACAACGTGCATAATGAACCGCGAAATCTAAAAATGTGCAAGACGTGCCGTCAAATTTACATTATAATAATATTATACAGCGGGCACCCGATCGAACGTCGCCGGTGACCGTCGATCGCGCCGCTGGGAACGGACACATGCGATCGGTCGACGGACGGTCGCGACGTCGCTCGTCAGGAGGGCGGACGGAAGAGGAGGCGGGCGGGCTCACCTTCGTCGCGTCGGCGGTCGTCCGGTCGCTCGTCGGGACGATCGTCCGGCCGGTCGTCCCGCTCGTCGGGGCGGTCGCCGGGGCGGTCGTCCGGGCGGTCAGGCGGCGGGCTGCGGTCGCGGCGCCGCGTGGGCGACGGCGGGCCGAGCGCGGGCGGCGGCGACGGGCGCTTGCGGTCGCCCGGCGACGGCTCGCGTTCGGGCGCCTCCTCCTTCACGCGCCAGTACTCCGACGCCAGCACGCGCTCTTGCAGGCAGGCGGCCAGCCCTTCGAGCGGCGCCGGCGGCGGCGGCGGCGGCGGCGACGCCTCCGCGCCTTCCAGGTACGGCTTGACCTCAGCGCGCGGCAGAGGCGAGCGGCCGCCGCCCCGCCGACACATCTCCAGCGAGCGCTCGATCTCCCCGTTGACGAGATCGCCGATGGTGCGCGCGGCGAGGCCGCCGCCGCCGGCCGCCGCGCCGCCGCCGCCGCCGCGCACGAGCTTCTCCTGCGAGAGGTGGCGGCGCAGCGCGAGCTTGGCGGGCGAGGCGCGCGTGTAGTCCGGCCGGCCGAACCGCGGCGACGGCGATCGGCCCGACTCCGACGCTCGCTCGGGCTGCGGCCGCTCCGCGTACCCTCGATCGCCGTATCCGCGCTCAACGTAGCCGCGATCGGCGCGGCTCCGATCCGGCGGACCGCGCTCCGCATACGCTCGTTCCGCGTAACCGCGCTCGGCGTATCCGCGTTCCGCGTATCCGCGCTCTGACTGTCCGCGTCCCGCGTAACCGCGCTCGCCGTAACCGCGCTCGACGTATCCGCGCTCCGAATACGCTCGCTCGGAGAGTCCGCGTTCGACGTAGCCGCGTTCGGCGTATCCACGGTCGGCGTAAAAGCGATCGGCGTCGCCACGTCGACCGTCGTCCGTTCGCCGGCCGCAGTCCCGGTCGTATTCGTGCTGATATTCCTGCTCGAATTCGCGATCGAACTCGCGCTTGAACTCCTGCTTGATCTCCGGCTCGAACTCGCGCTTGAAGAGGTGGCGTTCGGGCGCGGGCGGGGGCGGCGGCGGCGGCGCGGGCGCGAAGGCGACGAGCGGGCGGCGGTGGTCGCGCGCGGGCGGCGGCCGCGCGCGGCAGGCGGCGGCGGCGGCGGGCGGCGGCGGTCGCGCCGGGGCGGCGGCCGCTGCGGCGACGGGCCGGACGCTCGCCGCCGTCGGCGCGTTCGCCTGCTGCGCCGCCTTCCTTTGCTCCTGGTCCTCGTTGAGGACGAGCGTTATTATGCTCTTGAGACGGTCCTCGAAGTTGATAACCTTCGGCGACTCTTGCACTTTGCCGACGACGTCGAGCGATTCGCTCGACCGCCGGTGCGGAGAGGCCTCTCCGCGCGCGCGGCTCTTCCGGTTCGGCGGCGACGCCTTGGTCGCGTCGTTGTCGCGGACGTAGCCGTTCGAGTGAGTCTGCCGCGAGGCCATCGCGGCAAGCTTGCCCGCCTCGATCTGTCTGCCCTTCTCGAGTATTTTCCGAGCGAGTATCTCCGGATTCTGCTCTTCGATCTTTCCGAGATCGGGCACGTCGGGCCACTCCTGCGACCGCGATCGGTTCTCCCGCTGCTTTCTGACGGATCGGTTGGCGACGGCGTGCGGCTTGACCGTCGCCACCGGCACGAGCGGAGCGCTCTTCTTCTCCTCGCCGGCCTTCTCTATCTGCGTCGCTTCCGACTCGAGCTTGCCCACTTGTGAATGCAATCTCTTCTGATACGACAGCGTCGCCGATATCTCTTTCAGAATGCATTCTTTCGCGAGGGCGGCGGTCATCAGCGCGTTCTGCGGAAAGTGTCCCTGCTTGCGATACTTCTCCGTTATCTCGAAAGTTCTCGCTTTCACCAAGTCGGTCTGTTCCATCTCTATGTTGCTGACCTGAAAACGATAAAAAATTGCAGTCGAAATACGCACTTATATGGGGAGAAAAAAAAACGCGAAGGCCGTACCTGAGCCTGAAGCTTGCTCGCCTTGCTCTGGAGCTCCTTGTGACGGCCGACGATCTCCTTCGCTTTCTTCAGCAAGTCGACCGTGTTGGTGGCGCTTATGCCGAGTTCGCTCATTCTCGCTTTCAAGAGAGCGACGCTGTCGTCTATGAGAACTTTGATCTGCTTCTCGAGCTGGGCGTGTCTCAGCTTCAACTTGCCGTTCCGTTCCTGAAACGAAGAGAGAGTCAGCGTCGGAGTCGGCCGTCGAAGCGTCGCCGGGACGCCGTCGAGGCGAACCGAGAGCGCGATCTCACCTTCTCTCTCTCGACCTGAGAGCGGACGTCCTCGGCGTAGTCGGGTCGACGCATGAGCGCGATCTGGTCGAGCAGCTGGCCGCGGTAGCCGTCGAGCAGCAGCTGCAGCGAATAGGGCGTCGAGTCGGGGTCGGCGGGGATGTCGAGCTCGTCGTGACGCGAGCGCGGCCCCTGCAGCGAGGCGAGCGCGCTCAGCCGCTGGTCGACACAGCCCGCCGGCGCCGACCGCTCGCCGGCGACGGCACCGTCGTTGGTGCTCGCGACGGTGCTCGAGTGCAGCACGTCGAGGCCGTCGATAGCGGCGGGGCGGCGGCGCGCGCGGCCCGCGCGGCGCCGCGCCGACGCCGCCGCCGCCGCGCCCGCGCCGCGCCGCGCTCGCTTGCCGGCGCCTCGCGACGCGCGACCTGAACGCCGACCGACACCGTTAGTTCCGTCCGCGAGCGGATGACTCGGACGAGATCGACGTCGAAAGGAAAAATCGGAAGAGCGCTCACCGTTGGAGAGGGAGTCGTCGGAGCGCGAGGAGGCCCAGGGCGCGCCCCAGCCGCCGCGTCGGCCGCCCGAGTCCGCCTCGGCCTCGGCGTCGCCCTCGCTGGCGCTCTGCGTGTCGGAGCTGGGTGAGCGCGAGCGCGGCCACGCCTCCTGCGGCCGCGGCTGCGCTGCGCGACGCGCGCGCGCCGCCAGCGTCACGCTGCGCGTGCGCCCACCCGCCGCGCCCGCCGCTGCCGCCGTCGCACCGTTCTTCGACGCGTCCCTGCGCGACCATAACCGCTTTTGACACTCCGACGATGCGACCGCTCCGGGCCGCACGCGGGCATGCCGAGTTAAACTAATACTAACGATACTAATGATATATTTTTCACCGCACGAATGCAGTCATGGTGCAGAAGAGAGCGAGCCGCAAGGAGACGGATCGCGGTCTGTTCGCCGCGCGGTCTGTTCGACTTTCGAACTGCGACAACGCTAGAATGTCTCGGCGATTAAACGATGAGCTCATTCATCCACAAATTCAATTATGTCGTCGATAACGATCGGAATCCGAGCGAGCGTTTGCGCTGCGAGCGCTAAAATTCTTATTTTATAAATGAAAATGGTAAAATTGACAACCGATATTACCAGACAAAACAAAAAACGATATTACTAGACGATACAAGCGAGCAAGAGAAATATTTATAATCGATGAACGTTCGATGTAAACTTGCTTTGAGAAATTACAACATTTATATACAGAGCAAACGCGTACAATATTTAAAACAGCATTTGTATTTAATATTATAATGCCCCAATAACCATTATTGAAAACAAAATCATATACTAATATTCGCACCGACCAACGTAGAAGAATCGCCAAATCTACTCGTATGACCTCTCGGCATTTATACTATAACGTATCTCGGGCCCTGTGAATATGGGAAATGACTCGGCGGAAGACAGATAAGATATAGCGGCTTACCCGGCGGCGACGGCAGCGGCGGCGGCGGTGGTGTCGGGCGGCGCGCGCGCGTTGCGGCGCGCGAGGCGCTTGCGGCGGTCGGCGGGGGCGGGGGCGGCGGCGGCGGCGGCGCGCGCCTCCACGCCGTTGGCGCCGGGCTCGGGCGTGGACTGCCGCGTGCGCGACACGCTCGAGTTGGCCGAGCTCTTGTCGCCGCGCTTCCGCCTCGGCCGCGGCGTCGGCTCGCCGTCCTCGCTGCCCGCGGACGCGTTACCGTTCGTGATCGGAGCGCTCTGGAAGCGAAGAGAGACGGTGACGTTCGGTCGCGACTCCGCCGCTCCGTCGGCGAGGCCGACCCTGCGACTCACCTTGGCTTTGGGATTTTTCAGTCTTTGGAAGTATCTCTCGAGTTTGGTCCTGTCGATAATGTGCAGGTAGTAGGACACGGGCTTTCCCGTCCACGACACGGAGCCTCTCAGAGGCGACATCTCGCTGACGTGCATTATCGTGCCTATGTCGCTGAGATTTCTGTCGGTTATCCTGAAATTGAGCGGGCAGAAACTCTTCGAGGAGACTATTCGAGCGCCGTCCTTCAGATCGGCGAACCTCTCCTTCAGCTGGTGATCGACGTGAGGTCCGAATGCAAAATTGTTCACGAAGACTATCGTAGCGGAGTTTATGCTCTCTCTGTGCTCGTCCTGCAGGAAGTCTCCTTTGATCAGTTTGTATTCTCCGAATTTCTTTCCGTACCATTTCATCCACGTGCGAAAGTTCGAATCCATACACTGAAATTAAAACTTTATTGAAAAAAAAAACCGGACGGTTTTTTTATTTCCAAAAAACACAATACCTACCTCTGCGTATTTACTAGGAACTTCAGCTTTCTCCACTCCTAAACATATTTTACATTTGGTGGAAGCGGCCATCTGTAGCACGACCTGCCCGACCCCCGAACCGAGATCGACGAACACATCATCGGCAGTGATTTCTATTTGATCGATCATTTGGCATATTAATTCATAAGATGTTTCGCCATAGACCTCGGGCGAGAATGGTTCGTATTGATTTAGCTTGTCAGGGTCGGAGACGGCCTGGTTGTAAGTCTGCTGTAGAACATGTTTGAGAAGACCCCGGGATGGATTTTTGTTGAGTCGCTGGGTTGGTAGTGATGTTCCTTTTTCCTGGAATAGAAGAAAAGAATAACATGGTTTTTTTTGTCATTACTACATCTTAAAAAGGTCTAAGTCACATTTTTGGTTGACTAGAGTTATAAATCCCATTTGGTTGTAAAATCTGTTATCTAATGTAAAATCATATATTTAAACTACGAGTTTTGTAACAAAAATCCAAATTTGCGTAGCATGTTATGCTTCAGAAACATGTTGCACGCATTGCAACATGGTTTGCGTGCATTTCTCGTGTTTTTTTATTGGTTTTACTCAGGTTACTCAAAAACGCCGCACTTCTAGTGCACTAAACTTCGCGGATGACTGGTTTTCACCAGGTTCTCAGTCTCCCAATGCGAGTGAGCAAAAAGTGACTTGCGCCCAGTGGCGGTCTCTTCATATAAGCCGAAAAGCCCGGCTTGCCTGTTCTTCGTAAATAACAATTAAATAAATGAATAACACAATTCGTAAAAAACCAATTAAGTAAATTAATTTGCTAGCGCAAACGAGTGCTATCTAGCGGACGCAGCTCGCTCCACGCGGCGAAATTCGCAGCAATCGCGCGCCGTCGATAAAGCAGCGAGCGATTGCTGCAATGTACCGAAGTGTCTTCGCTCGCTCGCATATATTATGGGCTTTTTCAATGCGGCTTTCAAAATCGGTGTACCTCTCACTCTAACCAGTGGCAAATTACGCAAAACAATTATAAGTATATAGAGGACTTTACTATGCAAGCCAAAGCCAGGCATGCCCATAACGTTGAAGCGAACGTCTCAAATTATCGCAACGTGAGAGTAACTTCACTTCACTGTAGTTAGTTGGTTGGTATTATTGCAGTATATGAACCTCTTCTGTATTGTTGATTTTTTAACGTCACCAGACTATATTGACCACGCTGATTCCGAATCTGCAATAATATTTATTCGGTCTTAATAAATAAGCGAGATATAGGCATTCACAAAAGCGCCAAACCCATACATTTGGTAGGTTAGGTTTTTTTAATTTTAAATAATACATAAACACCTATTTGGCGGTGGGTTAGATTAGTTTTTTTTAAAACAACCTTAAAGACTAAGTTAAAAAAAACTTTTTTTTAAATTTAAATTTGGTTTTGAAATTTTACGCGTCCGAAGCTTTTTTCTTTCACATTTATAATTAAATGATCGAATCTAGTAGTATTTCTTTATTTTTTCGATTTCTGAGAAAGGTTCCTATACTGCAATAATTCCTCTTTGAGTTTTGAGCTAAAGAAGTTACTAATTTCTGGACCTAAACCTACACCCGATTTGTCTATTTCTCAGACAAGTAAATGGCATAAAAGAGAATTTGATAGATCAGTGTATAAAACTCACTGGGTTGGATGCTCCCATTTCAATAAATTGTTTTGTTACTGCTGTATTTTTTTTTTCCAAACGACTTAAATGTTTGGAATTCGTACGGGTATGATGATCTAAATAATTTAGCCGGCGCGATAAAAAGCAGTAAATTTCAAATTGAATATTGAAGAGGAAAGAGGTACCGCTTTTTTTTACTATCAAAACAACATAAAAAAGCACAAAAATGTATGTCGGGCTTGCCCCATTCACCAACCCCGGGCACGCCACTGCTTGCGCCCATCTTGGAACCAATTTGACACGCCGGAAGTGGTAGTATTAACCAAACTTTAGGATAACAAAAACCTCATGACAACTCACGTTCACAATAAAATAGTAATATTTTTGTAATATTTATAACATTTATTAAAATGTTCTTTGGATAGTTTTTAAACCACGCAGATCTATCTGTCTGGAGATTTTGAGGTTAAACATTACATCGGTGTTATTCTGCTGTAATCGGTAACATCGCCTTAACTGCCTTTTAATTACGTGAGTAATCGACTAGCCGCGTGTGCAACCTTTCAGAATAATATCGGTACTGGCGCCGCGCCTCGTCGCCATGTCAGGATAGCGATTTATAGGTTATATTAACAGTCGCGGAAAAAAATACGCATGCGGTTTTATGGTTTGAAATCACAAGAAAAGAGCGATTTCGGCGCGATAAAAAACATCGCGCACGGGATTTAAAGGTTAAACAAATATTTTCGCTAAAGGTATATATATCGCAATGTTTTCCACTGTCAAAACAGCCACCAATACGACGGTCCTGGATATGTAATAACACAAATATCGGAGTAGTTTACACATAACATAACGTGTTTTCAATGCTGGCGAACCCGAGTATAACGAATGGCAGCGTTCGCATGGAACCTGTATAGTTTGATAAAAGCGCATAAAAAACACTTATAATTACAATAAAAACTATTTCTCTTTACACATCGATGAAGGACGGTCTAAAAATAACAGTAATGTCGTACACTGTTACCAATATAACGATTTAAAACGAGTAAATCGACAGATGAAATCACGGCGAGCTGCAGTAACCACGTCCGTTCGCATCGAGTTTTTCCCGCGGATTGTCGGTAAATGAACGGGCGTTGGACATGTATGTTTTCGAAAATATTTTTTTTTAAATAGGTAGGTTTATTAGCCAATATTAATTTGTTAGAACAACATCAAATTAAACATTAGAGTATGAACAATAATATATTTGCTTTAATATTTAAATAATATCTCAAATTCAGCTTTAATATATATTATATATTATGTTTTAATATATAATATGTAACATGTAATATGTTAATATATAATATGTTATATAAAATATGAAATATATACGGGGCGTTATTACTGCACGGGCATTTTTTTTGTGGGTGAATCAGTACAACAAAGTAAGCTACTTTTAATAAAAAAAAATAAAAAAACTGAAATATATATATATATATATATATATATATATATATATATATATATATATATATATATATATATATATATATATATATATATATATATATATATATATATATATATATATATATATATATATATATATATATATATATATATATATATATATATATATATATATATATATATATATATATATATATATATATATATATATATATATTAATAGTATAAAAAGCAATGATCACGATGCGCGATCTACCGGCTGGTAAAATGTCGCTGATAATGTTTATTTTCGACTTATTACCTACCGCTAAATGGCGCAGCGCCCAAACGCTTCTCAACCCTTTATTTAACAGTCAACTTCTTCAAATTAAAAATTTAAATAAAAACAAAAAAAAAATATTTTTTTTAAAAAAAGTATTAAAAGTTGCTTACTACTTTGTATTGATTCACCCACAGAAAAAAATGCCCGTGCAGTAATAACACCCCGTATTATATATTTCATATTTTATAAACCATATTTCATGTTTCAAATCAGCTTAAATTTTGGAAAAACGATCCTACTTTTTAAAAAAAACTTTATAGTTTATTAAACATTTTGTACTGGCTGTTGGACGATCGCCCTAATTGTAGTTATTTTGAGAAAATAACGACGACTTCTACACGTTATATTTTCAGAGTCTTAGAATACATATTTCAGTGTTGATGTACATTTCTCATAGCTGCCGTAACGGCATTTTGCGTGACTGCCTTCGCTTATTATATATTATACTTACTATTCTATAATCCATAACCACGACAGGAATTATCGCTGTAAACTCGACGACAAGCGCATTTCAAGGCCGTCGATGAGGCCAAATTTACTATTGTGTAGTATAGATTCTATAGTACGATTGTAGACATATTTCACTACTTTGTCACGATAAGGACCGCCGCCATTATATAATTTGGGTCCATTTTTATTGCCGCGTAATTCGTAATGATGGATTGACTCTCGCGGTTAAAATGTCATGGACCGCATGCGATACGCGTCTCCGAACTAAATCGGTTTTACATAGAAGAAGATAATAATATAGCTATTTCCTTCAGCCGCGTGAAAAAAACGACGTATTTTGTCTAACAGGACCGTTAAACCAAAAAATTAAAATGATCCTATTTTTAAAATTTTCAGCGAAATGTTAAATATATATATTTTTAAATAACTTAGGACTCAAGTCCACGACCCTTAGAGCTCATCTATTCAACCTTGGCTTGACTGAGAGCAAGGATTGCCGAATATGTGGCGAGGAACCTGAAGACAGCATACACATTGTTGGTCGCTGTCCAGGGCTCGCCGCCAAAATACACAGTTTACTGGGACGAGCCTTTCTCGAACCCAGCGATCTGCCCAACTTGAAGGTCAGTGATCTACTTGGACTGGTAAGAAGTACCGGGCTACTAGCTGACCACTGACCTAACCACACAGTGGGTAGTTACAAAAGACCTCACAGATCTAGGTGACATCAAGGGCTGGAAACAAGCCCCCCACTCTATCTACTACTAGGACTCAAGTCGACCGACCGCGCTTCTATACAATCGTACCTTCCACGATTAATCTGTAATCTATTGGTTAGAATTAAAAAAAAATCCTTTCCATCGTTTTTACTACTAAATTTCCTTGGTGTCCAATAAAATACATTTGTCAAAATCATTTATATAAAAGTTTTAGTTTCTGAAAGTTCGTATTTTTACACGACTGTCCAACAAAAAAGGAGTGTAATGTGTTCAGGGTTCATCTATGTACGTTTTTCGTTTCTCTATTCCACTCCACCATAACTTGGATGCTTGGACCGATTTAGAAGTGTATGGTATTGTTAGAACCATTTATTTATTTATTTATTTAGTATAATAGGTACGCAAACAATACTCTAATAATACATGGTTATCGCTAATATTTTTACATTATTACTAATTAGAATATAATATTGTATGCGTACTCATGCTTAATTAATAATTGCGTATGCGCCGTATATCTCATGATTTACAAAAGTATCAGTACAAACATTAATATCCTTAAAAACTATCAAAACAAAAATTTAAAATTTTAGAAATAAGTTTACAGTTAATTCTGAAGACCGTTATGTCATGCCAAGTGTTATAGGGTACTTTTACTGTCCAAATATCAAGTAAGTAGTTGTCTAAATGACCAAATGTCCAAATGTCAATAAATTACCATAAATATATCGTGTTTAGTGTCAAATGTAAGGTCTGATTGAGTACATAACGGAAATATGCATATATCATGGATAAATACATAAATTACAAATATTTCATAAAAAACCGTCATGAAAATAATTATAAATACAATAGTTCACTTCCTGCAATGGCAGTCGTGTTTTTTTTTAATATATTTACTTGTTACATATACATATTTTAATAAAATTGCGGATATTAACATTAGTCTGAAATTTTAAGTATTTAATTTTATTCATGACATAGATAATAATATGGAGACTCAAAATAAACTCCATTCATATAGGTATTTTCATTACCATGTCCATAACACAGAAATTGCGGAAATACTGGAAATAGGAATGGAACTGGGGCCAGCCCAAATATACAAGAAATTTGGAGCCCAGTAATCTTCAGTTATGGTTGCAAACTTTGTTTGTAACAATATTTCTTGTTGTGAATCACTAGAATTTTCGTACATAATGTGAAATAGTAAGCTATCAAACGACGCAGACTAGAGCTTCGATCAGCCACTAGTGGTATTACATTATATTCTCTTAGATTGACTTACAGATCACTGCACGGATAATACGCAGCACTTTTGGGATTTTCAGTTTCCATTTTCTAAGAAAATGTCTTTCCATTGTCTTCCAAAAAATCGAGAAAATCTCTGGATTAGCGAAATTCGACAGGGTCCGGACAGTGCAGGCTCCTTTATAGTCCGAAAGTGAACTCCGAGTAACGCGAACGTAGACGTCACCTATTGATTTTATACAGGCTATGTAAACGTACGCGTTTTGTATGTAGGAGAGTCGGTGGCATAGACCGCGCGAATGGAAAATCGATGGCACGAGGCGGGTGGGTTGGGCGATGGGTGGCCCGTGTCTGCCTGCCTGCAATGAAAACGTATTTACCATAGCAGCGTATATCATACATATAACTTCGGCGTTATAATCAGTTTGACAGAAATACAGTCAGCGAGCCAAAAAAATTGCAAAAACGAGTTTTCAATGTGAATCAAATTCCAGTAGTTTCAACCCATTCCTTGCAATTTCTAAAAATGGTTAAACCCTTTTAAGACCTCATAAAATGTCATCCAGCAAATAAAAGACTGAACTGAACATACTCATAGAATAAATAAAATATGCAAAAACTCATCACAACATAAGGAACACCACGAAGTGGCCTTTAATTAATTAGAATACGTATTAAAGTACCACATAAACTTTAGGTCAGACTTCAGAGAAATCCTTACACAGAAAGTGAATTCCTTTACAGTATGTAATGTGTTACACGCCATAAAACTTTCCTACTCTCTAAGAAAGAGCCTGAACATGCATTGAATACTAATGTATAAAAAACAGGTGCGGGGAAAATCGAGTAATGTTCCGAAATTCGAAGTATTGGGTCCTTACCTATGTAATTGCTGTTTTTTCACACTGGCCACTTTGAAATTGGATAACTTAGGTTTGAGTTGGAATTTCAAATTCAAATAAATTTTATACAAGGCCATGTTATTCTTTTTTAAGAATCAGCTATTTATTTGTCTTTCCGTCGTTTGTTTTTGTTCAAATATTTTCGTTTGCCCAACCATGGTAAAGTTGAAAATTTGCAATATATTCAAATATGAGATCCTGTGCCAGTTTTTCTATTACAGCTTCATGCAGTCTGGCTATACAGTTACCGTAAATGTGTACTGTTACGAACTGCAGACATTTATGGAGATGCTTGTGATTAAACAGCCAAGCCTGGTCAATCGCTCATCAACACTGCTTCTGCATGACAACGTATAACCATAGAGTTCACTGCAAACAGTCGCAAAGTTGCAGGAGTTGCGGCTGGAGACTCTTGGTCACCCACCGAACTTGCCAGACCTTGCTTCAATAGTTTATTATATTTTTTTAATTTAGATAACTTTTTACAAGGTAAAAAAAACAACTTTGAAGAGTCAGGGAAAAACGCCCGTAAAAATTTCATTGGTTCCTGTCCACGAGAGTTTTACAGCAGAGAAATTAAACAACTCCCATTAAAATGACAATTCTGCATCGATAATAGATAAAAGAGGTCAATATTTCTATTAATTAAATATATATTTTCATACAAAGTTTTTGGCCTTAAATTTCCTTTATACAACAGCAACTTCATCGGTAAGGACCTAATACTTACCTACAGTATTTTCCATAGATATTTTTATTTTTTCATAGTAAAGGATTCGTTTCATGCGTAGATAGGAAATAACAAACAGAAAACATATTGTTTCTAGAAAACTGGAAGGACATCGTAAAGTTCGACAACAAAATAACGATGATTTGGCGCTTGGCGTAATGAATTGCTTAGGAAAAACAAAGACCAGGACAATGCAGACGAAAGAAGATTCTCGACGAAGCCAAGACTCAAGTATGTTATTAATTCATATTTCCTAACTAACCAAGCTATCTTTACTTCGAAATCGCTATGAAGGTTCAGTTACTTGGGCGCGAGTTACTGCACATGCAGACAGAATGATACAATGAGATGCCATTTTTTGTATAGAATCTATGGCGCATTTATACCCCGTCATCAGTCGGCATAGGCACGCCTGTACATTTAAACGAAGCAAGGGTTACAATTTCAAATGCGATAATCTATGCTCTATGCAATCGTATGTAGATACGAGATGCAGAGATGCAACTGAAGCCAATCGGGGGCGAGAAGTGAAGGGACAAAAAATCAATACAGCGCAAAGCAAAAAATAAAAGGGTTGCGAGAGTGTATAATAATTATGTAGGTACATTGTCTTATTTTATACGTGGTTGTGACGAGGCCGATGAAAGAATTTCAAGGCAATGAAGAAATATGATATTTCTTTTATTTTAATTAATCAATGATCATACATAAACGTTGTTAAGTTTGCCTAACTAACTAGGCTTCGCCCATACTAAGGCAGGCTTAATAATAGTCATGATAAGTATCTACACGAAAATATGTATATTACAATATAAACATAATTAAATCAATTTTTAATAGTCTGTTGAAACTACGTAAAACATTTGTTTATGTAATGGATTATATAAATAATATATTAATTCAAAAAAATAAATAAACAAAAAAATGTATTTGTTGTTTCGTGCCATGTGTCATTTTTCCATTGAAAGCATTTCTGCCTATTTTATTCAACAGTCGAGAAGTTATGAAGCAGGAACGTCGTCGTTGTACGTGTCGTTTCTGCTCCAGTTCTCGAAGATTGGTCTAATTAAAAACGTTGGTCTTGGTGATTGAGGCGACAGGATTACTTTCGCATCTCGCATCTCAGGCAACAGGATTACTTTCGCATTAAACTGACAGTTTGTCTAATACTTCTCCTGGGACAATTTATTTGAAAGGTAAAGGAAGTTTTTTATTGATTACCTTTAGAATTGCCGTTTGGGACCCAATCGGAAGATCTTGAATATTCTAGAACTACGAAGGAAGCTCCGACCCTAGCGATGATGCCGAAATGAATATGCGTATAGTAGCGGGATATTGCAATAGTAGCCGGCTAGTGCAAAATAAAATGATGTCATTAAATTTCTTGGCGTGACGTTCTTCAGCAGTTTAAAAGTATGGAGCATCTTCCGAATCTTAGTAGTTCATCATATCAATATACCCGATATTGATATGATTCTCCCATCTCATTGTATTCCCCAAATTTAGACCTAGAACTTTTCGACCACTGCACATGCACTTGGATTTGAAAGCCCACTATTATTGTTGGGCTTTCAAATGTTTAACAGGTATGTATTTTGTGATTTTGTGAACTGAGCCGGTCATTGTCGGTCTTCAATTTAATTTACAAGAAAAAATAAATTTCTGGAGAAACAGAAGAGCATGCCGCTGTATTTCTCTATTGCCACTGAAAAGTCTATATTAAAAGTATGACGTTTTAACAATTAAAATGGCGATACTTTGCAACTGTATACGTCTTTGAAGGAGAGACGATGTCATCATGACAATGACATGCATTTTCGCCATTACTTTTTTTTTTGCACAGAAATTAGGCCACATCGCATCGATTTCGCTCGGCGACACATACATTCATGTATGTTGTTGTATGCATACAATCAATATCGGCAGGGACCAGTATTTATCTAATTACACAGTGCGTTTGCAAGGTTGTGCGAGAATTCATATGATGACCATGAAGCAATGAGTGGCCATTTGCAATGCCGTCGCACAAACATACCACCACACACTGTCCATTCTGCAGTTACATAACGCGAACGAGCGAAACGCATGCGCGACCGCGTCGAACAACACGCATTCGCCTCGCCTGCGCCGCGCCGCGTACCAATTTACAAGTCTATCTATGTAACTTCTGCACTGCAGTACAACAACATGACAACAGCAGTCCAAGAGTTCGGTCCTGGTACCCTACATTCATTATATAAAAGAGTAGGGATAGTCATGGAACAAATACGCTGGAACATATGGAACACGCGGAACATATGGAACATATAGAACACGCGGAACATATGGAAACAAATACGCTAAAACAGTGACAGCACTAAATTTTAGAGCCCCCGCAAAATGTTAATACGCAATATTCTATAATCCCAGCGTTTCTACGATTTTGCTTCACGCCCCCCCCCCCTCGGTACATTTCTTCGTCTTCTTTGAGTTTACTAAAAAAAATCGGTATGGTATGGCAATTTCATAGGCACTATGCATTTACCTAGACAACCTAACAGGCAAATGTTACATTTTGTAAAAAAAATTGGCACGTCCCCCCACCCTTCCTCCCTTTGCTTCTTCGGGATAGTTTGAGGAAATAGGAATATTTTTATAGAGCTCTGCAGGCATTTTTTCTCACATTAACGATTGTTGGACAAATTTTGGCAGCCCCCCCCCCTTCTTTGGGATGGTTTGAGGAAATATGAGCAAGTTTCAATGCACCGGCGGATTTTTTCCCCGAAAATTAACGATTTTATTTTACAAATTTGGCAGCAGCCCCCCCCCCCCCCCAGGCAAATTTGGTACCGCCCGTGTACGCGAGGTCAGTTGTTATCTAGTTGTCACTGCGATGAACAATGATTTTAAACTGGCACAATTCACTGAATCTAAGACATTGAATTCATACGACTTAATTAGTCAGACATAAGAGATAATAAATAATATTATAAATTCCTCCATTAGAAGATACTGCTCTCAAATCTAACATTTAATGTGGATAATTAGGACAACAGTCAATGCGACAGTGAAGCTTGCACGTTCTGAAAGAGAAATCAATCAGCTTCTTGTTTTCGAAAGAAAAGTCACAATGGCACAGAATCTTCGTTTCTGTCAAATTGATGAAAGACGCATCGTGTTTTTTTAATTTATTTATTTCATACAAAAACTACATAAATAATACACACACACGTAGACTAGTGATTTTCTGAGGGTAATTGACCTTTAAATGCATATTTTTCGAATGCAAAGCCAAATCATTATTATATTTATACATCAGTGGTTTAAATGCAAAATCCGTCATAAGTGTCCGTTTAGTAAAACCAGACTAACTTCAATTACACCTAATTGACTATTTCAGTTAGTTGCAGACTAATGACAGGCCATAAGGCTTTTAAACACCGACGAAACGGTGTAATTGATACCTTTTCAACTATGCTATTCATGTCAAATATGGAGAACTCGCTATCTCGTAGAGGGTAAGGGTTACCTTCATCTTTCAATGTGAATAATTAGCAGAGGTTTGGTATGTGCCAAGTGACAACGATAAAAGTAGCCATGAATCGATTTATATTTTGAGCGATTATACCTTTAGCCGCTCTCGATTTGCATTCGCACGCTATAAATTCAAGCCGAAATGTTGAACGCCACAAGGAAAAAATAAACACATCGTGGTATGTTTTCATTCGGTGAACTTTCTTCATCATCGACCGTCGGCCGGTCGCCCGCCCGCCGACCATTTAGAACCGGCTAGGGACGATACAAAAGGCGCAGTCACCTCAGACTCTCCTCTCCCATCCACCGCTCTTTACGTATAATACGTATACGTATGTAGCTGCATAACATCGATGCAGCCATTATAAGTGAGCGGGTGAACTCGATCCAGTTCATCGAAAAACGCACGAGGTTATTTAATTTGAGGAATGCACCCATTACGTTATTTTTTACTCACGGGTTAGAGACTCGAGCTAGCGTTTGGATAATCTACTCAACATTGTACTGACTCATTATTAGTGGGAATATTTTTTAAAAATCGGTTGTCACCCCAAAACTTTCCTGAAAAGTAGCCAGGGACTTATTTCATCTGAATATTCATTTCATAAATAAATTCGATGAGCACTTGGCGAAAATTCCTTTTAATATGCGACGCAACGCAATGAAAATTTGAATTTCAAACGCGCGTCATCTCATTCAATCTAAAATTCAAATTGCAAACGCGTGGCGCAGTGAGCCTTCAAATTCGAGTTTCGAACGAGCCACGCATCGCAAGCGGCGCCGCTTTTAAAGGCCTTACTATTAAATAAATTTATGGCGGTCTTTATTTGTTTTTTTGCTTGTATATAAGATATTCCAACCGAAATTTCACAATGTGATTTCGGCCCAACAAGGCACCTTCAGCGGTGCTGCGATGTGTGCGGACGCGATGTGTGCGGACGCACTAGTCACATTTCGAGATCGAAATGTGACTAGTGCGGTGTGGTGCGGTGTGCTGATTTCAACCACAACCTTTTTAACTCTGGCCATTATCAAATGATGCAAGCATGCCAAATTTCAGCTCAATTGGATTAAACGTTTGGGCGCTGCCGTTGAGGAATACAGAGACACAGTAGGGCGGTGTCGACTACAACGGGCGAGCCCGTCAGCCCAGGCTGGTATAACGATATGTGATCGTTCTTTCAGCCGTGGGATGAATGTAGAAGATTAGTCAGGTGATACACCTTCAATATGGCATCAGTTCAGTCCAGGACCTTGATCATGAACCGACTAATAGACTGATAGAAATTATCAAAAAGTTTGAAAATCCATCAGTTCAGACCGTCAGTCAACGCGATAAACGATTAGTTTCCCGTCAGTAGGGCGGGTATAACCATATGTGATCATTCTTTCAGCCGTGGGATGAGTGTAGAAGACTTAGAGACAAGACAATATACTGCCTAGCTCAGCCAAAAAGCCCGTTAGAGGCCAACGCCTTACAGCGAGGCACCGGGAAATATAAACAGCGGGCAGCCTCGCCCCCTAACTACCACTTTTGGTAGGATATCTCCGTTCAGAGTTAATTTTCAGGATACCTCCGTCCTCCCGACTGGATACAGGTCCGAAGTCGCTTACGCGGCCTCTACCTGCTGTATTACAGTGGTAATTCAATTTGAATTTATAGCGGACCTGGGCGGCCTTTACCCATAGTGCCACTAGGGATCAGGTGACTCAAGGTAATGTCAAGAGTGGCATGACAGCAGGTCAACATCCACCCCCGCTGCTAAGGAGACAGTATATTTCCATAGTCTCCAGACTCCTTCAGCAATTAGTCACAGTGCATAACCGATTGGCGTCGCCGAACGGTGCCTAAACCGTCCACGGATGCAATCCCGCCAGGATAAACCGGTCCACCAGCTTGTGAGGCCTGAGACGCGAGTCTTACCCGGGGTAGCCTTCCGCACGAGGAGGCTTCTGAATAGGAGCTAAATCGTCAGTTGATCTGAGAACAAAATGGATCTTGTGGCCCAAGCTGCACGAAACCGTTCGCTACCAAAAGGAATACACACAGAGACACTTCAGACTTCATCTGGAAATGGTCTTAATTGTCTTAAGGTGGCTCAAAATGTATATGACTCTTCATCTACAGGCCGAGCCAGATTTCTCGGTCCCTCGCCCACATGCTCAGATCACACGTATTGCGTTTATTGAACACCAATGCACTGAAATCAAACAGGGATAGAAATCTTTTAAAGGATTAGGATTTTCACGCGATGAAGGACGAGAAATTTGGCGCGGCATATACTTTCCCTCCTCGTTGGTTGGTGGGCCGGGAAAGTACATAACGTACATAATTAAGCCTACCTTGTGGTCACGATACACCTTTGCTGATCAAATCTGCCGTATTTCAGGACGCAATCATCGATCGTGCTCGATCAATTATAAACGTCGCTATCACCGGCGGTGAACGCGCCGATTCTATAAATATATAATGCCAAAGTCACACGCTGCGAATGTAACTTAAAAATAGCGCGTTCACGAATAAAAGCAGCGACGTTTGAAATATTCACGTTGTTCTTTGTGCAATTGACGGACGGCTTATTTTCGTACGCGGCGCGCGTCCCTCGTGACAGCGACACGTTCTCGACGAAGACGAAGTAATTTTGCCTATCTGCACTATACGTTTTAGTGCCAAATGCCAAGCGCGAGGCGACACCATCGGACTGCGCTCGGAGATGCAACGAAGCGATCTTTAAAATATTATTTAAATTAGAAACAAACATGACTGTTCGAAAAATGCACGAAAGATATGCTAGGCGAGCTGATGCAGAATAGAATATTCTTTGTGTTTTTTTAAGTCAATTATTTCCCGGGGTGAGAAAGATGCTAGGCAAGCTGATGCAGAATATATTGATTAAGTTGTGTTTTTAGTTAATTATTTCCTGAGGTGAGAAAGATGCCAGACAGGCTGATGCAGAAGAGTATTCTTTAAGTTGTTTTTTTTAAGTCAATTATTTCCTGAGGTGAAAAAGATGCTAGGCAGGCTCTGATGCATAATAGAGTATTCTATAAGTTGTGTTTTTTAAGTCAATTATTATTCTCTGAACTATGCAAGCTGATGCAGAATAGAGTATTCTTTGTGTTTTTTAGTCAAGTGAGAAAGACGTTGGCAATCTGATGCAGATTAGTTTATTCTTTAACCCTTTGACGACCAATGGGACACCGGTGACCCTTTTACCTTCGATTTTTTCCTGGAAAAACTATGAAATCGATTTTCCTCAGCTAGGTATCATTCAATAGGGTATGAATGTGTCCTTCAGAAAGTACTTCGTTTTCAAGGGTAGATTCATCCCTTTGCCTCCCACACCACCTCGAAGTCGAAAAATTTGGAATTTTTCTCCCCCTTTTTCTTGCTACAATATTTTGGGGGTGGGTGGACTTATAGGTCCAGAAATTGAGGAGAAGTTGCGGGCAGCCTTCCTCTTCATAACAAAAACATAAAAGAAAAGATAGTCCACTTCGACCACCCACACGACCACCCAATCTGACGGGACCTATATGTCCCAATGGTCGTCAAAGGTAAAAATCAATGACATTTGTAATTTTCTTTATTAGAATATTTATTTGGAAAAAAAAAACAAACTTGTTTACATTTTTGATCGTTACATTAAATTTTCATTTCTTGTGATAAATTTCGAAGCAATTTCGATCATTGGTGAAGCAAAATGGTTTTTTGCAAAAGGCACACATAGCATTTGTTCGGCGGTCTTTGCCTTGTTTGGAGCAGACAACACATCTCTTACGTCCCGTTTCACTTTTGCGGAGATAATGACCAGAGAGAGTAACGGTCTCCGCAACTTTGAATCTCTTAGGTCCCTCTCTTACAGCTTCTAATGATAGTCTCTTGCGGTTGGTGAACGAATCGATCAATTGAGTAGCCAGATGCGCGCGGAATTCCAATGCAGATATAGAAAATGGATCATTATTCGAAGTAGAAATTTTGTTGTAAACAATGTAAGCATTATGCACACTCAAATCAAAGAGATCGTAGAAAAGGCGCAGGTAGAATTTAGTCTTTGATTTCCGATCGTGTTCGTAGTAAGACTGAAAAAAAAGTAGGTAACGAAATCAAAAACAATTTCATTTTCGGGGAAGAATTTCCATTGACCAACCTTTTTCTGATCCATGAGATCCACTCCTCCCATTCCTTTGTTGTAGTGTTTGATCGCACCTGGACATTTGACATCGATTTTTGCGGCAGAGCCAGCTTGGCGTCGTTTTACGTTGACCGATTCAAGTGGAGGTAGAAAGTTAGACCCCAAAAATACAGCACGATTATCCATCCACTTCATCACAGCCACACCATTAGCCACCAGGCAGTGGAAGTCGCCACGTTTGAATTTCTTGTCCGCATCAAATTTAGGCATTTGTTTACGGTTGGAGCGAAGAGTGCCACAGGCTCTTATGTCTTTCTCTTTTAGCGTGTACAGCAATGTTGGATTGTTGAAAAAATTATCAAAATACAATTCGATACCCATGCCATCGAGACCTTCCGCCATATATAGAACAATCGATTCGCCAATGCCGATTTCCGTCTGCTCTTTCTTACCTGTGTAAATGTCAAATTTGTGTAGGTAACCAGTCTGCGAGTCGCATCGGCACCACAATTTGAAACCCCATGAAATCGGTTTATCCTTCATATACTGCTTCATGATGTTATGCCCTTTGAATTTGACCATATGCTCATCGATGGCCTGGCACTTGCTCTCGCTCAACGCATCCGCGAATGCTTTGTTTATATGTATGATTATTGGCCGAATTTTAAATGCTCGATCGTAAGATGGATCATCTCGGGATGGCTGTTCAATATTGTTGGCAAAATGTAAATAAGATCGGATTTCTTCGAATCTTTTTCGGCTCATTACATTCGAAATGATTGGCACCGAGTAAATGGGCAACGTTGACCAGTAAAGTCTAGTGTCTGGCAGACGGTGAATTGTCATGCACAAAATAATGCCGAAATACGCCCTCAATTCTGCCAATAAAATCGAGAAAACAATGCCTTTTTGCTCAGCGTATATTTGCGACTGTTGCTTGACCAATTTGAGCATCGTATCAAAGTTGGAAACTGCACTGAACACTTGGTAAATACTCGGCACATCGCTGTCGGGTGTCGTAACTGGCAATAAAACTTTCCCGTAATCAAAAACTGGATCGGTGAACGTTGGTAGAGTGTAATCGTCTTTAGGCTTTTTCCACTTGAAAGTTACTAGCTCAGGTGTTGGTGGCTGATCGCATGGAACTTGCGCTGGTGTTGGCGGCTTTACGCAAACACCAGCACTAGTCGACGGTTTTTCAAGCTCAGCAATTACATCCTCGATTTCGATTTCGGTTCTGGGCTCTAAGACGGCAGCGTCCTCCTCGAGAAATAGAATATCTTCGTTGTCCAATTCGAGTGCACGTTCATCATCATCGCTATCCTCGGCATTCATCAATTGAATGATTTCTTCCTTTGTGAGGTAGAAACGGCGCGATCTCTGCATTGTGCGCCTTCAAAAGTGAAACGTTCACAATATTACGAAAACACGACAAAATAAGGTAATAAACTCACGAAACTTCGAAAACAATCCAAATAATAATACTTTCCACTTCCTTCGATATGCTCGCGTGTCAACCACTGTTTTTTTCCACCAAAAGTGACATTCTGTCACATCGTAAGGGGAATTCCTAATTACTCCAAGCGCCCTCCATCGTTCAGGAGGATGCACTGCGTGGTTTCCTTATTGGCGGAACGGTTTGCGTCTTCGCTACGAGTGGCGCGGATGATGAATAATGCGAATGAATGATAATGATATCATCATAGAGAGATTGCAGCATATTTCGAAGTGTCTTTGTATCGATTAAGTGAATTAAAACCATCTTTATACGGATTTAGTTGTTTTTGCGCGAATAAATACCCTAAAAATAATGAGTAATGGAATGCGTTCGCGTACTGCCAAAGTTAGAAAAGTCGCATACATTTTTACCGTTGACGACCATTGGGATATATAGGTCCCGCGATTTTTCACACCCTTGCAGGTGAGAAACATTTTTTTTCGCGGCACTTTTGTTTAGTAATTTGGGGTCGCTGAACATAAATCCGGTCTTGGATTCGCGAATTTCCCAGCGGTTCAGGAGCGGTCGTCAAAGGGTTAAGATGTTTTTGTTTAATTCAATTATTTTCTGAGGTTAACGTTTCCAAAATCGCCTATCCGTAAAATAACGTGATTCGTCGCCATTATGCTGTGACGTCACGGGGCACGTCAGGTCTGCGACGCGCAGGGTCTTACGGGTCTTGCGATTTATTATTTGATCAAGCGCCTTGATTAATAACAGCCTTTGGTGAATATTATAACATACGCCCATGTATGTGTTTTCTGTTTACTCTGCTGAATGAAAAGAACTTAAATCAAATAATATTTTGACGTTTCTATGGTGAAGTACTGTGACACCGTAAGGCAACGGCCATTAGACGTCTTCAAAGGAGAATTTACAATAATTTGAAGTTGGGTTTCAGAAATTTGAATGAAAGAGAATGCGATGTCCACGTTTGCAAGCAATAAAAATAATGAAATTAATCTTTTGTTGTTCCCGTTTATATTCCGCCACTATTTTTTTCAGGCATATTGAATATTTCTGACTAATTCTCTACTGTTTAAGACTTATCATAAATTTCAGACAAATTATACCCGAGTTTTCCAGACTTTCAAGTATGACAATGTTTCGGAGTACCGAGCTAAATTACAATGGCTTCGGATACGGTTCTGGGGAAATCTGCACATCCTTTCTTTTCTATACATGCGCATGGCATAATCCTTCATTCTCTCCTGCTACCACAGCGAGGCTTTTACTAGGTTAGCAAGTCATGGTCTCCCACCATGGGCAGAAAAATCACAAAAATGTTTCGTGGAATAAGTCTCCTCCAATTCTTAGATGCACTAGCTCGCTTTCCACCTTCAAGTAATCATTAAAAAAACACTTATTTTCACAACCACAATTTCTCACCTTTTCTTTATCGCTTTAATTTCCTTACCGTATCTTGGCAGCTAATGTAATTAATGTATATAGACATGTTTTCATTTATTTTTGTGATATTTATTAAGAATTTAGGAATTTATACAATGCGTAGCAATCTCTATATTTTAAAATGTAAATTTAAAGCACCAATATCTTATATTACTCTAGTCTTGCCGTCACTCTTGTTAAAACAATATGTCGGTTGACTGGAATGTAATGTTTAACGTAACAATAGCAATACGCAGCATGTCTAACATAGCAATAAGTCCGCCATTGTACTAAAATGTTTTTTATTGTGCAACAAAGAAATTATATTTTTTAAAATTTAATTTCTAGACAGCCTGAAACACAAGTTGAAAACTCTTGAACCAACTGCTGCGCAAGCATTTTGAAATAATATCAGATATCGTATGACGCGTCGAAGTAAAAGCGTCGAAGGAAAAAAACAATAACAAACTGAATGGGCAGACGGTAAAGTTGAACGGCCTGCGATGACGGCTGACCGCTTCCACGGAGCAATATAACACATTTGTAGTAGTTGGGGTCGATTAGTTCATCGCCGGTTATGATCAAGAGTTAGTTAGCCATCGTCATCATAGAGCGTTGGCCTAAAATTGTAGGTTGTATAACTATCTTCAGCTCTCTTAATATTGCAGTACGTAGTTATTTCTGGTCCAACGGGTGATGGACGATATGATCTTCCACGATAAGCATAGGGTAGGACTGACCTCTGAGGATGCGGCCAAGCATAAACATATCCTCTTGGTGATCTCCTTCAATAAGCCTCTATTAACACCTCTTAATCGTAGCACCTCGATATTTGTTGCGAAGCTGTTCCACTTGGCCATCATTTATCGCAGCATCCACATCTTCAAGACCTTCCACTTGTGGACAGTCTTGTTTCAGGGTCCAGGTTTCTCAGACATGCATCACAATTGACCAGACATAACCGCTGGCCGACATGGCTGCTGCGAAGGCCCTTTCCTTCATCCCATTAAAGCTGGTTTTTACCTGGGAAATCCTAATATGAATCTGCATTGCAATCACGAGCATCAAAACCCGTTACATTTTCTAACTTTTTGTCGTTTAGTTGGATGGATATATCGAGAGATGGTCATACTCTTGAGATGGTCTTATCATGGTTCATTTTTAGACTATAATACTGGTAGCACGCTTTGGTATTTATTACGGTAATCGGCAATTGCAGGTCTTCTTGAGAGCAGACGATGATCATCTGCGTATACAATGTGCTTTAAATCGTAAAAAGTTTCTCTTCAATCTCTACGCATTTGTAATAAGAAGGGGATATGATACAACCTTGGAGTACATCTCATTTAATTTGTGCCCAGTCGGTTAGCTCGTCGTCGACTCTTACCGCAGCTTCTTGCTTCCAGTAATAACTAAAGAAAGACTAAATAAAATAAGTAATAACTATCGAATAACGACCAAATTTAGGCATGTAGATAATTTTCCGTATCTTTCTCGCACATCGTGTAAAGGGCATAGGTATATTGAAATTTAATCGAAACCTGAGCAGCGTTAAACAAGACATAAAACCACCGGCTCTGGTTTATAAACAGCGGGCGAACCCACTGCATATAAATACGTAGTAGATACAAAGTATACACGTAAACAGGAACGGGATCGATACTGACCGTGGTACAGGCCGCCGTTCGCGGTGCGACGAGGAACGCTAACTTTCTGGCATGAATTATTGAGAGGATTCACGCATACTTAAGCGTGAGACTCGCTATGAAATATTTATTACGCGGAATCGATAAAGGACGAAGAGACTGAATAAGCGAAAAGAGAATTGCATTTGTTTTTGGTAGAAGACAATATGTTCTCATTAGAAATATTGAGAATCGTAGTGCGCTGACCATGACAACATAGTTCTGCAGTCGACCTCGTTCGCCTCGCAATAATTACTCTATCAATATCTTTCCAAGTGACCACCATAATTACAATAATTAATTTTATTATTATTGTCTCATTGAATGAATATTTTAAGGAAATGTAATCAGAAGGAATCGTCTTCCGCTGTGCAATTACTTTCAAGAATAATATTTATTTCTGTGTTGATGTAAAGTTGCCTGCAAGTACATATTCAAAATAACAAATGTAACAGCCAGCATTTAAAATCCTTTAAATCTTTTTGTTTTTTTTTATAGGTAACCTAAGTACTTACTGAAACCACGAATCCATCACAGACGAAAAAAAAACGGGTTTACTTTGCAAAAGGTCGTGTGTTTTTTGATTTTTGACAGTCTTATAAAGTTTGGTCTGAGGGTTAAATAGAAAATACTCTCTTCTTTGATATTGCATGGAGGGGAGATTTTGCCTCTTTCTTATTTTTATCCATCGCTGTTCGCGGGCGCCTGTGTAGGTTCGCCTAAACCGCTCCTTCACTGGCCAATGTTTACTATGTGGTTAACTCGAAACTATTCTGCCAAAAAACGGTGAATGTATAAATGTATAAATTTCCCCCCTCCTACAATACTATTTCCCTACAATACAATTACCTACAATTTCTCTACTATTTTACTCATACTGAGCAAAAGCTGATTTTGGCCGCCATTTTTCCGAGATAACCAAGGCAACGCGAGTGAGGTGCGGGGAAGGTGAACATTCAATACATTATTCAGGAGCCCAAACTTTATAACCCTGCAAAAAAATTTAGACTTATATAAAAGACGAAATTTTAAGAAAAAAAAACCGACTCCACATTTTTTATAGGTGCAGTAGCCATGTCATGGTGAGACTTAGGTTATCATAATTGATTGCGTATACAAAATTTCGTGTCTATGCTGTGCTGTTGACCGTTAAGGAGCTCCCTCGTTGGAAACCAAATCTGGGTGCCGCAGCCCTGTCTTGGTGAAACTTAGCAAAGGCTGTCTTAATTGAATGCATATACAAAATTTGATGAGCGTTGAGGAGTCCCCTCGTTGGGAGCCAACCCTGGGTGCAGCAGTCATGTCATGGTGAAACCTAGAACATGCTATCATAACTGAATGCGTATACAAAATTTCGTGTCCGTTGATTAGTCCCCTCGTCGGGAGCCAACCCTGGGTTAGGTAGAATCAGGTCATGGTTACCATAAAAAAAATTGTCATCGGAACTGAACATGTAAATTTTCAACTTCATATGATAATATTTCAGGAGTTCCCTCAATTTCTCTTGGTTCCCATTACCAGACCAGGATTTTGATAAAAATCGGACGAGTTTGAAAGTATATCCTTTCAAATAAAAAAAGATTTTTTTCCAAATCGGTTCATAAACGACGAAGTTCTGAGGCAACAAACGCTAAAATATACAACCGAATTGATAACCTCCTCCTTTTTTGAAGTCGGTTAAAAAACAGGATACATTATCTTTCGGTATGGATCAGTTGCCTGCAGTAAATTGAAATGCCGAAAAAATGAACTTCATAAAACGTCGAAGACTCGCGGTTGTTTGACATTATAAATAGGATAAAACGAATTTACCGCGTAAGGTTTGTAGCACCCGACGTTTCAGCCGCCAAAAAAACGTCTTTAGCATCCTGCGCCTCATTTTCTGCGTCGAACTAATTGAGTAGTGTAAGAGCGTCAGATATTTCGCGTCTCAAATCCTATATTATCTCCTACAGTTGCGTCACAAATCCTACTCCCGCGCGGTGTCACAAAAATGCCACAATGACGTAACTAGATTCGCCCCCGTCGGGGGGTCAAAGAGCTCCCGCTCTCTTCAGATATAATTTCGGCGACACGCCCGGCGGTATATGGGTTAAAATGGGGCGATCGAGAAATCAATACCGCGCGCTCTACGGCCAGCCCTACGCGCCTGTGTATGTAGGCGGGTATACATAGCGCCGTCTACGTCTGCTAGGGAGGGAAGCTGCCGAACCGCCTGCCCTCGACACCCCGCGGGTACCGCCAGACTTTAGATATTCGGTGTAGGTACCGCGTCAACAAACTTTCTCACGCTGCGCTACGACTAGGAATCCATACCGCAATACCGAAATAGCGGAATAACGGCCTATTTGTACGGTATCAATACCGGTATTACAATACATCAGCAAATATCGGATTTTCGGTGATGAATCCATCGTAATATATTCCATATAAATAAAAAACTTATTCCGATAGCCTTAAAACCTTGGCCAATGGACATTTCCGTGTCAACAATAAATACTAATTCACCGAAGTAACTACATTTACAAACTTCTGTCATAGATAGAGAGCAACGATAAAGTTCACCATGCGGACACGTTTTCCCGAGCCGGCTCGAGTGGTGAGCGCTGTACTCTACTCGGTACGAAAGCTTGAAAAAAGAGCACTTGAGCTATCGCCGAGCGTCGGCTGAGTGCAGCGCAGTATTTATGAACGGCTTCAAACTTGCAGGCTAAGCAGGCTTTTGTGCTTCTTGCTCGGGGTGAAACGGAGGCTTGTGCATCTGGATTTGAGCGGTTCAGTCTTAGTTCGCATAGGTATAATCATAACAGGGGCTAGCTACATTAGATATATCTTAACCTCTCGAGCCGCGAGATAGAATAGAATTATCTTTATTTTATATAATTTATCATACAATTTTGTGGCTCGCCAAGTTCGAGCAGTGATGTTTACATATATGTCTTGGGGTAAGATCTAATGTAATAATATATTGGGCTCAGTCCATATGAGAATTGGCTCATGCTTACGTTATATGTCTTATTTCTATTTCTAAGTCTAAATGATAGGGATGCGAGGAGGGACCGTTCGATTGGAGAGTGGTTTACCTCTTTCTTTTTTTACAAATATAATCAATTTCGCCGGTACGCAGCCCGGGCAACATAGGATTGTGATGGTTCAACTTATTGTATCTATCCTCAGGAAGGGTAAGTACTGGGATTCTTGGTCTTTCAATTTGCGAAGCATGTCTCATGAAGGTCTCTGGCACGTATTTACCAGGGATCCTCATCGAGCATGTCCCAAATTACTTCAGAGCTTGTATTTCGAGGAAAATTTCGCGAGCGCATGTCTTTGAAAGACTATGTAAAATTATGGAAATTTTAGATTCAAAATGGCGGCCGACCAAAATATTAATTTCTCCCAAACTGTTGTTGCACTTTGAAATTGTTGCATATTAGAACTTTAGAGTCCGATCGGTCCCAACGAGGCGCAACTGTGCTTTTACGTTTGAGTCCGATCGGTCCCTCTGAGGCTCGAGGAGTTAATCGCTCTGCGGCTTTAAACGTTGTGTATTCGGTTAAACTTCACAGTTGTGTATTCGGTTAAACTTCACAGTTGCGTATTCGGTTAAACTTCACAGTTGTGTATTCGGTTAAACTTCACAGTTGTGTATTCGGTTAAACTTCACAGTTGTGTATTCGGTTAAACTTCAGCCTGTATTCTCCTGGTTACAATCGTGACCAAAAGACCAACTTAACAATAACAATAATAATAAAACGCTTTATTTGACCAAACAAATCGGCGAGCTAATTGCGTTGCGGCAATATCTTGCAGCTAACCTTAACCGAATGGGACATATTTTGCGGTAATAATAAATAAAAACTATTAATAAATTCAACGTATCAAACGTAGGAATGAAGGCAACTCGTATCGAATTATAGGTACGAGTATTGTACTATTTAAACTCAGCAGAAAATAAAACAATTTAAAAAAACAAAAAACTTATAATGACACAGGGAAGAGAGGCGGTGAGAAAATGAGGGGAAATGTATGAGCGTGAGTTCATGTGTTCTTTGAGCATGCGATTGAAGTAATACAAACTCGGTGCTGTCCTTACAAGCATGCCATTTTATTTTCCTGTTTAAGGAAAGTATTGTGGACGCACTTCTGTGTCTGTGTGTGTGCCTGTGTGTATTCTCCGACGATAGCGCCGAAACGCTTCATCCGATTGTGCTGAAATTTGGCATGCAGACATCATTTGGTCATGGCATGAGCTGAAAACATTGTGGTTGAAATCCATCCACCCAGGGTTGGCTACCGACGAGGGAACTCCTCAACGGTCAACAGCAGACACAAATTTCGAAAAGTCGTAAGTCGTAAAGTCGAAAAGTGGTAGTAGGATTTATGACATTCATATTCAGATTAATTAAGTTCCTGGCTACTTGACAGTCTTGGGGTGACAGAACAATTTTTTTATTGGTAACAAGGCTTGAATCTAAAAAAAAATTATATGATTTTCACCTTAGCTTTTTGGTATAGAATAACTCATCAACAAAAATCTTTTAATATCCAAAAATATAAAAAACTTCATTT
This sequence comes from Micropterix aruncella, assembly GCA_944548615.1. NCBI lineage: Eukaryota > Metazoa > Arthropoda > Insecta > Lepidoptera > Micropterigidae > Micropterix > Micropterix aruncella. The sequence continues at coordinate 21,739,416 of OX155952.1, read as the reverse complement.
AATGGGTAGGTACCCGAATATACAGTTTCAGTTTTTGCTTTTAAATTCGGATACGGTGTATATAGTACGTATGTATTAAGTATTTGTATTATATTACTCGTATGTCTTATGTAATTCCCTTTAATATTAGTTTCAATTTTCGCAGTGAACCGTTTGTTTTCGAGAGATTCCCGGGTCAGGGCAATCTAGGATTCATTTCTGAGTTAATTATTTTATGGTTAATTTGGCATTATATTATTACTATTCTTGCAAAATACGATGATAAATATAAATACTGCATGTAATTTTACACATGAAGATAACAAATATAGATACTAGAACGAAACGTTTAGCAAAAAAAAATACTTTTCAATTGTTTTTTGTTTACAATCGAACCCGTAAAAACGGTTTGCGCAAAGTCCAATTTCATTCATATCTAAAATAAAGCTTATTTTTTTCTCTATTAGAAAGACTTTTCAAATTATATTCGAGCTCAGCTACTCAGAGGGTTTATCGGGTAGTTCAAAAACCCAAGCTCGCGTGCAACTTTCCGCATATGCAAAAAAGTGGTGTTTGAAGCGGATAATATGGACGGGAGGGTCCGGGCTCGATCATCTAGGTGTGATTTCATTTCCTCGTAGGTACAGTATATCTTTAAATTCCCAAAGATTCTGATGTGATTCAGTCAAAAGCCCTCCAAAGGCTGCAAAAAATTGCGATAGGATTGCACGTATGCGGTATCATAGTGCACGTTATCCAGGGCATTCAAAGTTTTTTTTTATTAGTTCTCTAATTTGTGTAGATCTAACTTTTATGAAAACCCATACTGATACGATTTCAGATGGTAAATATAATAATATTAATAGAGGCGGCTCCAGTTTCTTAATTGTGATGTTAACATGTTTTTTCTTAATAGTGATGTTAACATGTTTTTACGAACACATAATAACTTAATTCTTTTTTAACCCACATTACTACTGAATTCCCTGGGCGAAAAGAACAGGGTAATTTTAAGATGGGTTCCCGGCCATGCAGCAATCGAGGGAAATGAAAAAGCCGACGAACTTACTAAGACGGGAGCAAAGGGAACGTTATACGGCCCAGAACCTTGCTGGGGCGTACCAAAAAGCCTTGCAAACCTAATGTTCAAAAATATGTTTAGAACAATCCGCCAACCACTGGAACAAAACGCCAGGTTAGAATAATTCAAAAGCGCTAATTAAGGCTTACGACCGTAAGATGCCCGTGAGGCCTTATCGCTAAATAGGAACAATCGACGTATACTGGTAGGGTAAAGGCCCAATCATTGGACCAGTGCCACAAATGGACCGGCGAAGTTTCTAAGAAACCACGTGTCCCCTAACGCGCTGAACTAGTTGCTATGGCGTCCGATAGTCCCCTCTACCCACTGCACGCTTCTCAGTGCCGCTCGCGCAGCGATCGAGGTAGGCCGTGCGTCCGAGTGTTCACGAGGCCGTCCATACAACGTCGATGTTCGAGAAACTTGAGCGTAAGTTTTACTTTATTCATTTTTTTAATATTGTTTTTGTTTTTATATTATTGATGATAAATCTTCTACCCAATGTGTATGTACTTTTTTCCATAAAGTTTTTGGATTAGTTGTTAAATAATCTTTTTTCGAAAAACGGCAATGGCACCTTTGTTGGACCACTTTAAAGGACTACCAATGGACCGGTCCAATGAAGGCTTATTATATATTACTTTTATACAAACTAGTAGTAATTTATAATTTTCTTGATTATCAGAATGTCAACGCGCGGCCCATACTACGCATGGAACGAGCCAAGTATGCGCCTGGCCCTTCTTGCACTTCGCAACAAAGAAGTTGGCCTAAACGCTGCCGTGCGTACGTTCGGCATCCCTAAGGCAACTCTTAAAAGACGCTTGGATGGGTGTAACAAGTATTCCAAAGAAGATATTAAGATTCCCGGATCATCTTCCGATTTGACAGCAGAGTTAGAACAAGAACTCGTAAAGCATGTGCTTGAATTAGAGGCATGTTTATTCGGGGTAACGAGAGATGATGTTTGCCACCTTGCTTTCAAACTCGCCAATAAGTGTAACATCAAACACAGATTCAACCAAGAAAAAGAAATGGCAGGCAAAAAATGGTTTGTTTCATTTATGAAAAGACACCCACAGTTATCTCTACGCCAGCCAAGGGCTACTTCTTTCAATCGAGCCACGGCATTCAACAAGAAATCTGTCAACGATTTTTTTGATAAACTAGAGAGCGTTCTAGAGAATCACAATATTAATGAGGCACAGAGAGTTTTTAATATGGATGAAACGGGCCTGTCTACTGTTCAGAAGAAACCACGAAAAATCCTTGCTAAAAAGGGCAAGCACCAAGTAGGCTCCATAACAAGCGGTGAGCGTGGAACCACAACAACAGCTGTATGTTGCGCTAGTGCTGCCGGTGCATTTATTCCACCATTGATCATATTTAAACGAAAACGAGCTCTGGTCGAACTTCAAGATGGAGCACCGCCCGGTACGACAATCGCTTACAATGAGAAAAGCGGTTATATAAATAAGGACATATTTTACTTGTGGCTGCGAAATTTCGTTGAAGCTGTAAAACCATCGCTGGATAAAAAAGTGCTTCTTATACTCGACGGACACTCCACCCACACCAAAAACCTTGAAGCACTAGACTATGCTAAGAGGCATGGTGTTGTAATGCTTTCCCTACCCGCGCACACTTCGCATAAACTGCAGCCTCTAGACGTATCATTCTTCAAACCTCTAAGTACTTACATGATAGACGAGACAGAGAAGTGGCTTCGAGCTAATCCAGGAAGATGCGTAACTCAGCATCAAATCTCAATGCTGTTTGGTAAAGCATATGCAAGAGCAGCTTCTGTAGGTACGGCAATTAACGGATTTGCAAAAACTGGCATATACCCCTTTGACAGACACGTTTTTAAAGACCACGATTTTATTGCAGTAGAGGAAAGAGAAAATATGTCAGCGTTCTCTAATCAAAATCAAAACCCTGCAGTTGAAAAGGCGCTTAATGAAGGACTTGAATATATCGAAGTAGGAGCCTCTCCAACATCATCTGTAGATGGCATGCTCAGTCAAGGATTAGAGTTATTCGAAGCAGAAACATCTTCATCATCGAATATTGAAAATACTTCCAGTCAAGATATTGAATTCGTCGAAGCTCAAGTATCGTCGCCATCGCTTTTTAAAAAAAATAATTCTATCACTCTCACGCCTCTGGGAATCACTGATGAGTCCGATCCTCTGTCGAATAAATTACTATCATCGTCTACATTCACCACTCCATCATCCCCTAAAGCAAGCACAAGTTTTAATTATATGATATCAGAAATCTCCCCTGGAGCTAAGGAAATTGTTTCACGATTGAAAGAAAAGAGCCGAAAAAGCCAAACATCAGTCGAACTGACGTCGTCACCGTACAAAAATGGCTTAGAAGATACTCAACGTGCGAAAAGAATTAAACTTGATATGAAAGTAAAATTCCAAATGAAAAAAGATGAAAAGAATTATAATGCTAAAAACAAAAAAGAAGTCAAAGAAATTAAAACTAAAAACAGCCAAAGAAATAAAAATAACTCTACTAAAACAGAGGAAGAAGAGTGGTATTGCAAGTTGTGCCAATTTGCTGCAATGGAAGGGATGATACAATGTCTCACATGCAAGGATTGGGTACATGAAGATTGCGCCGGAGTGAAAAAGGGAACGAAGAAATATGTGTGTCCAACATGTAGGAGATGTCACTAGATGGCACTATGTTCAAAAATACTATTTTTTTTGCTTTTTATATATTTTTTGTGAGTTGTTACAACTAAAAATAATGATGAAACAATATGTTACAACTCGAAGGGGTTGATTCTTTTTCCTTTTAAAAACTGTTGCCAAGCAGACTTGTTTCAAAATTTTTATTGTTATTGAGTAAGATTAGATGTAATTTTATTGTTTAAATTGTTAATGGAACCATGATTGGACCCATAGTTTTTCTATTTCCATTTAAAGTACCATTATTAGAAGTCCAATGATAGAACTTCACTGGTCCAAAGAACGTGCCAAAGGTCCAATTATTGGAACCATATTTCTTTATGTTTTCTCTTAATATATTTCATTGGAGTAAGTATTTTGGTAAAAATTTCAGTAATTGTAATACAAGAATAAATACTTATTCTAAAGTCTTACTCAGTTTTATTTTAAAAATCTAATCTTAAGAAATATAACAATTTGAAGTTAAGTGGTCCAATGGTTGGGCCTTTACCCTAAGGGCGCTCACGGGGCATTGTGGCCTGAATAAACACATGTACAACCTCAAGCTCCGGGACACGAAAATGTGCAGGTTCTGCCAAGAGGCAGAGGAAACTCCCCTGCACATCATGTGCGCTTGTGGCCCGCCGATGCGTAAAAGATACACCCACTTGGGTGGTCATTACCTCCAACCTGAGGAGGTAAAACAATCTGGCGCCAAAAGCCTGTTGCGGTTCTTAAATGACACGAGGCTTAGCGCAAAACTATAGCAGGTGAACACAATAGATCAGCAATGGTCGCAGTGTTACAAGGCTCATAAAGGTCTTAGAAAAGCCCCAAACAACAAATAAAAAAATATTTAAAAACCCACAGTTGTGGGGCATTAATGATTTGGCCACAAATCTTTCAGCTTCAATAGATTCTCGTCGAGTTTTCTCCTGGACATTTCATTTATTATATTATGGACATTTCATCCGATAAGTATGCCGGTGTTTTTTATCTCTAAATGAGTCAGTTTCTGTTTTGTGGTATTTCATGTAGGCGCTTAATGTCGGCTTCTGCCTAGGTGTTGCTAGAATGATGCCACTATTTAATAATCACTCCTCAGACAGTGGTCATTAGCTATGATGATTAGGACACATTCACGCGGAGCTTTTCCCACTAGGGCTAAGGGTTCAAAGGCCGCAGTGAGGTCGTACCTTGGGCTGATGATTGGAGGATAATATCGTGTCGCCTGTAGCGTTCATAGATACGGGTATATAGAGGTATGCGGGCATCGAGGCGCCCGCTTTGTTCGTTCTTCGTTCCAATACAGCGAGCAACTTTCTCGAACGAACGAAGTAGGGAGGGAGAGCCGATCGAAGTGGCTACAACGTCACCGAGTGACTCACCCGTAGTACACGAAAATAAATAGAAGGCCTATGATTTTATTAACCCATTCGAGATCGACTGTACACCGTGGGTGCACTGCATTTCCGAGTCAAAAAGACCGGTAGCACACCGTGCGTGGGATGATATTGAATTGCAATTATCAGTCAGTATGAAAAAGCCGCCGCCAGAAGAATACTGGTTTAAAACAAAAAATATCTTTGAAGTATAAAATGAAATTTGATGTTGGTTTCTAGTTAGCCCCTAAAATGAGTGACAACGCCAGGACCATCAGCATTGCAGAAAATGAGCAGTGATAGTGAAAGTGATGATTTAATGTTTGCAGAAAAGAGAAAAAAGAACCGAAAAGTTGTTATTAGGTATGGTGAGTAATTCGGAATATGAGAAAGACATAAGTATGAATATATAACAGTTACATAGATGATACACTTAATTATATTTTTGAAAATAAATAATGGGAAAAATTACTGCTTCTTAAAAAAATATGTTACTAGATATTGGAGATCAAAGCATCGAGCAAATTATATGTAGTGCGGACTTTTTAAAACTTTAAAGTGACTTTCCTGAAAGGTCATTCCGTAGGAACGATTGCTTTGATTTGATTGATAAGACGTGTGTATGGAAATTGAGAGTGTGGCGTTATTTTGTGATCGTTTAACGTATTGGTGTATGGACAGCAGTGTCGAGGCAGATATGTAAATAATATGGGATGCGGATAGATAAGTTTAGTAACGTGTTAAGTACACTGAAAATAAAGATCCTGTAAAGTGTAGTTCCTTATATATCAGTATGTCCGATTAGGTCGATTATCACAACTAAAGTTTGAGCCACTTTTAAACATCTCATTAACTTTAAATTTGGCAGACTTACGCAGATTCAAAGGCAATACCATATTATATGTACGTTTATAAACATTAAAATATATACCGTGGGTCCAACACAGGCAACCAAAAAAGCGTGTTTATGTGCCTCAAAAAAGTGTTTCTTGGTTGGTGTATATTTCCTAATTTAATTTTTTTCAACTAGCCATAACATAATTGAAGGGTTGCGAGGAAGAACGATCAGTCAGTTTTAACTTTTTTTTTTTGTAATTCCATTTTACAAATTTACTAACTTAAAATAGGCCATTTTATGCTTGGTTTGTTTGAGTGAGAATAAATATATCTACTTATCTGTAAACCAAATAAAGTTGAGTTTTAAAAAAAATACTTAAACTTATGCCTCATAAAAAAGCATCTTATCCTAAAAAGTCAATTTGACTTTGATCGTTCTTTACCGTAACTCTTCAATTGTAATTTGATTTTTCATTGAATTATAGTGCTTAGATCCGATGACGTGGCTGCCACGCTAACACACCCACATCTATTTATTTATCTGTCCGTGGTTCTCTCTGGGCCCGCTAGATGGAAGAGTGGCACGATACGGAGCTCGGCACGTGTGCACAATTCCACCTCTCCCCCCCCCCCCCTCTCATTTCCTAGGGCGATTCGTCGCCGCGTGACGTCACAGTGCGGCGCGCGCGATATTTTACATGCGAGTACGTGCCGATTACGCCAGCAGCCGAGCCGAGGTCGCAGCGCGCCGACTCGACTCGTTCCGTGTCGTCCTACTTCCGCGCGTTGTGCGGGAGTGGGCGCGGGTCGTTGCTGTTTTACTCGCATGCACTCCGCAAGTACCTACGCAACTACAACGACGAACTGCAGGCTAGGAGCGATTAACTGCTACTTCAAATGACCTCAGGCAAAATGACACCCGAATAGGTAAATCATAATATTCTGGAAAAGGTGCAGTATACATTTGGAAGGTTAAGAAGATGATTTTTTTTAAGCACGGAGAGGGAACCCAAAGCTACCCAGCAAAACAAGTACCTACCTAACTGCATACTGGTTCCTCAATATATTTTTTTTGGGGATGTTGTCAAACAGATTTTTTTGCTATCTATAGAACCATGTTTGCCCTATGCACACATTATAGTTTCGGAGCTATTTTTTTTTCAAATAACCTACTCCTTGACCAATTTTAGTGAATATATTTATTTATTTATTTATAAGTACTTATTGCAATGGTTACGACTAATTATACCAAACAAGTTCAAGAATCAAACATAAACAGTTCAGAGAAACCGTCACATCGTGTTTGGCACCTGCCTAAAACTCATCTAACTAGGTCAACTAAGGCCTGTATCTAGATGAGCTAATTACAATACGTATAATGACAATGATAAGCACGTCATATCAGGTAACTACATATAACTAAACAAAATATTTACTAGCTATAATATCTATAAATATATATATTAGGTAAATATATACAAACATACATAAATATATAAACATACATATAATATAATATAATAACATAAACATACATATGACACACACACACAGATACATATACACACACAGATACATATACACATACATATATATATACAAACATACATAAAAATACATACATAACCTTTCAAACAGCAATGTTCAGTAATTCGTCGTTTAATTTTGATGGGCCCAACTCTAATATCCAGGAATTGATTTTCTGTTTAAACGTACTTATTATCTTTATGTTTTTAATATTTTCATCAATACAATTATAAATTTTAGGTCCCAGAAAATAAATTTGTCGTTGAGCAAACGTCGTTTTAACATGTGGAATTAGATAGTTTTGTTTTTCTGCATTTCTTGTATTACGCGTTTGCTGGCTTCTAGGTTTTAGGTGTTTGTTTCTATGGAAATTAAGCAGTATATTCTTCACAAAAAGTTGTTGGATATTTAGGACTTTAGCTTCAGTAAACAGTAGCTCCGATTTGTATCGCCTGGGCTTCTTGTGAATAATGCGAAGCAGATGCTTTTGAACCTTCTGTACTGTGTCAAGTAGTTTTTTGGTGCATGTTCCCCAGGCAGTTATGCCGTAAATCCACAAACTTTGGCATAGGGCCATATATACCATTCTAATAATTTTTTTTGGTAAAATATTTCGGAGATCACAAAAAACATAAACTAGTTTTCTGCTTCTGTCAGTAATAGACATTACTTGATTTGACCAATTTAGATTTGAATCAATAATGATTCCTAAATACTTCATGTCGTTCACTTTCTCAAGTTTAGGGCACAGGCAAGGCACACCCCCTCCTACACATGTGGGTTTATGAATTGTTAGTAAGTGTAAACTTGTGTCGATGTGTCGTAGACTGAAGTTGATATATTTCGTTTTAGAGGAATTAAGAGTGAGGAGGTTATTGTCAAGCCAATTTTTAACCAAATTTATGTTGTTTTGTGATTTATTGATTACTTGATGCCATGTATCTGCCTCGGCTAATAAAACTGTGTCATCGGCGAATGTTATTATTCTGCCGTCTAATCGAATATTGCACAGGTCATTGATATATATGAGGAATAGAAGTGGTCCCAGTACGCTGCCTTGGGGTACACCATAAACAGTGCTGCGTTCAGTACTTAGATGACCATTTATGGAAATGACTTGCGGTCTCATCTCCAAGTAACTTTGGAACCACAACAGTGAAGGTCCTTCAATTCCAATCATTTCTAGTTTTTTTACTAGTATGGCGTGAGAAACAGTGTCAAAGGCTTTAGCTAAGTCCAGAAATACCGCCGTCACCTTTTTTGATTTGTCTAGATTTTCCGATATATATTGATTTAGGGTATTTATGGCGTCGTTTGTACTCTGACCTTGTCTAAAGCCAAATTGGTTTGGTGAAAAAAATCCTACTTCTTCAAGGTTATATGTTATATACATAACAATTAAACGTTTTTTTGTATATTTATCATGGACGCCTTGAAATAGCAATACTTTAGTAACAGAAATAACAGTAAAATTGCCATAAAAATGAACTGCCAAGGGAAAGAGTTCGGCGATCAAAATCGGCATTAAAATGTCTACCTACAAATACTGGTAACGCTAACCTTGGCATTTCTTTTTTATCGCTTTATTTTTATTATCACTTCTTTTACTAAAGCACATCTATTTGACGGGGTCCGTGATGGATATAAAAAAAACTTTTAATCCTTATTTTAAAAGTCGCTTAAATAAATCATGGAGTAGGTCTTTTGAAAAAAAACTCCGAAACTATTGATTTTTGCAGAGGTAAACTTGGCTGTATAGATAGCAAATAATCTCTTCTATCCCCAACAGTATTTATCGAGGTACCAAGTAACGCTGTGTAAATATATAACCTACACTACACGAACGGTAACGGCCGGGTGTAAAATAAATGAAAGATGACAAAAAATTTTAAAAAGGGTTACCAAAAGTGCTGGTATGGTACCTAATAATAATATAAAAAGTAAAATATATATGTAAGCTAGATATCTAGGGGAGACATACAAAAAAAAACTAAATTAAATGGCGTAAGGTCGTACCTACTGCGGCGCGGCCAGTATCGATCCGTTGAGTCAAGGGCCTGTCTCAGGTGTAGCCACCAGCAATGCCTATGTACACCACTACACAGTAAGGTTGGCCAGCCTATGCCTCGCAAGGCACAAGTAGCCCCCAAAGGAATATTAGTTAGTCCGCAATAATACCTTGTAACGCTCTCCGCGTTGTCCCGCTGATTTTATTCCATTTTCCCATCCAACTCGAGTTCCACATAATTCGCGAGCATGTTTACGAGCTGTCATCCGGCGACTTTTCACAATCGAAAGCGGCGCGAGCGCTATTTAATCGTTCGGCGCTCGACTCTATGCCGAGCGTACACGAAATCGGCCGAATAAGGACGATAGTTTTTCCTGGTAAGTGCTCGATGTATTTTACTCTGTTTGCGATCCTTTCGGATCGGTTTGGCGGGGGTCAGAATCAAACGACTGGACTTGAGCTATTGCTGTTCCTGTTCCGAGATCTGTACCTTCGTCCCGGCGCGAATATTCTAAAATAGGCCCTTTCTGCGATAGGGATCTTCTGCGAGGGATCTACATATCGGATCCTTATTCGGGCAATACTCGTCGAAAACGAGCACATCCGGGGATTCCGTATCTGCGTTTTTGGATCGTCGTTGGGGAAGGTCGTTGAGCAAGCCCACTGCCATTCCACGGCCGTTAAGGACCGTCATTTGGAGCCTGGCTGCTGATCTGAAGCCATACGACCGCATCGGGAATCGTAGTTCCGGCGAGTCTGCGCGGCTTCATACCTACCTGCTCCAGTCTACGGCTAGTACGAGAGTACGATCATCGGAGTACCGTACTCGCACCTCGGCGGCCGCGACGAGCTGCACCTGACGTCAATCGCAGCGGAAGGCGCGAAGATTCGAATGGCGGAGCGCGCATTTCCTATTCCCCAATTGAACCGTACCATTATATTTGAGGAGCAAGAATCGACCTCCGTAACCCTGAGCTCTGCTCGCCGCTGACTAGCGGCAATTTGAATTGTTCTTTTTAATATTGTTTTGTTTTAAATATTTTCACTCTTGTTTACCATTTTTACTCATTGTTTGTTTTGAATATTAGTTTAAATTGTGTTTTATACTTATAACGTTTACTTGTTTTAACCTATTAAGGTAATATTTGAAGGATAGGGTTTAGCCATATCCTTCACCCTATTTTATATTTATCCGCACAGACCTCCACTGTGCCGAGTGTGCATAAATTAGGCAAAATAAAGAATTTAGAAACATCACTTCTTTTTAGTTTATAGTTTCTACATATTCTATATATATAGACCTTTTTATATGTCACAACCTATACTGTTATTTGCCCTAAAGGCCGCCACACACTAGCTGGGCGAGATAAATTTAGGGAGATTTCAAATAAATTTCATTCGTAAGTCTTTTGATAACTTTTTTCAAGACACTGAAATTGGCTAAACACTGAGAATGCACATGGGAATGGGCGCCAGTTATTAGTTCACAAATGAGGCCACCAGAACCAGGGTGGCCCAAGTGACATTTTGGCGATTTTGAGGTCCATATAAAAAATATTATTTTACAAATCCAGAGTCGCCCAAAATTGATATCTTCAGGAAATCATTAAAATAAAAACTATGTGCCATACTCCTTTTTTTAATTCCCTTTAACTATGTTGGCCCATATCCAATATGATTTTGTATTTGGGCTATAAATCATTATAAATACATTAGTTCACATTTTGTAACGGCAGTAGTGTTTTTTAATTCCTTTTAATATATTTACTTCTTACATATTGGTTCGATTACCACCTCAGACTCTTGGCAGCTATTTGAACAGTTGTTATCAGACTATCAGACTATCAGTTAACATACTATTGGAAGGTAGGACTACTGGGTTAATTGCGCTCTGAAAAGTTGGTTATTATTGACAATTCAGTTACATATTATGTAACTCCTAGGGTGAGCTTTTAAAACCAACATGCATGATATTGTTTCGTACTCGGTCTCGGAGTGAGATGCCTAGCAATGTCGTTTTAATACAATGGCAAATTGTATTTAGCCTGATGCGTGAGGGCCAGTATCCAAGTGTAGCACAATGTACACGTGCCCCGACCCACGCGACGCAACGATACGAAAGGTGTTTGCAAAGAACGAAGCGAAAAATTCAACATGTTTACAACATGCCGAATGAAAAAAGACGAAACTGGAATGACGAAGTGGAAGCAGGCGGAGGCTATTTTTTGTCGGTAGAGCGTTTCCCTCCGCTGACAGAAATAGCGACCGCCGCTGTTAAACGTGACCCATTTCCATTCAACGCAGCAACGCTGCAAGAAAGTGCGATACGAAAAGCAAACACCGGGCCGCCGCACATAGGAGTATTTCAAGTTGAAAACCGGCCAGAATATATTTCTCCATTGGAAAGGTTAAAAAATAATCGTTGCTGGTATAAATAAGAGTCCACTAAACCACTGACTAATCTTCGTTTAATTTTTTAAATAATAATACTTAAAAGGATAGTCACTGCCTATATGACAAAATAACTAAATCTATGTAAAAATTCAATTCCTAATAAAATTCAGAGCAGCAATCAATTCATTTGTATAAAATATAATCCACAATAATACACAAATTGTAGAATTCGCCATCGTTCGCATAGCGAAATTGGCCACGCAAATCACAAGTGCCGCTCAAAAATTTTATATTTATAAACTCGCCTTGTTTCAAAATTTCATAAATAATCAAATTTTAAACTATAAACTATAAAACAGAATATAATAGAATAACTGTATTCTGCTATTAAAACCTTACTTAATAAATATTACACTTGTTTTATAAAAAAAGGCAATTTATAAATAACAATTTCACGCATTCAAGCCTGTGTGGTTGGGATTTTTTTCCGGGTGATTCTGTACCTCAAACTAAACAAGGAAAGTAATATTTTTATGTTTTAGATTTTTTTGTTTTACTTTTTTATCTTAGGTTATTTTACTTGAAAAAACATTTTTTTTTCTAGGCGGTATAGTTATTGAGAGAAATCATTTTTACTTCCATTTTAAAACATATTTTTTTCTTTTTTTTTTAATTGCCCCCAAAAAAAAATTTTTTTACGTTCAATTCGACACACAATTGCCCTACCGCCCAAATTGCTCAGATTATAAATATTCACCCAGGTATGGTACGCTGACCTAAATAGCTATTAAACTCTTGAAGGTAATATTTTTTATGCAAAATGACTTTTGGTCGCTTTTTCAATGCAAACAATCCAAATAATCCGATGTGCAATTAATGCAAATATCCCGATGACTTTTCTGAAAGGTCATTCCGTAGGAACGATTTCTTTGATTTGATTAATGGGACATGTGTATGGAAATTGAGAGTGTGACGTTATTTTGTGATCGTTTAACGTATTGGTGTATGGACAGCAGTGTCGAGGCAGATATGTAAATAAGATGGGATGCGGATAGATAAGTTTAGTAACATGTTAACTACACTGAAAATAAAGATCCTGTTAAGTGTAGTTCCTTATATATCAGTATGTCCGATTAGGTCGATTATCACAACTAAAGTTTGAGCCACTTTTACATATCTCATTAGCTTTAAATTTGGCAGGCTTACGTAGTTTCGAAGGCAGTACCATATTATATGTACGTATAGTGTAAACATTAAAATATATACCGTATGTCCGAACACAGGCAACCAAAAAAACGTGTTTATGTTTATTTCTTGGTGTATATTTTCTTTTTTTTCTTTTTTCTAACTAGCCATAACATATTTGAAGGGTTGCGGGAAAGAACGATCAGTCAGTTTTATCTTTTTTTTTTTGGTAATTCCATTTTACAAATTTACTAACCATTTATCTTTTTTTTCTAGGCGGTATAGTTATTAAGAGGCCTATTACAAAATAGCGTAGGTATTCTTTTAAAATGACTTTAAAAAATGAACGCATTTTTTTTTGGATGTAACTATAAAAGATAGGATAAATAAATAAAAAAATAAATAAATAACTATTCAACCCTGGGAGAAAACCGCGGCACTGAGCGCTCTTCTCTTGCGCAAGCAAATATATACACAATTTCTAATTGTTTTTTGCAGTGTTTTCTCCTTTCTAATGACACAATAATTTATATTATGTCGTATTGCTAAAAGAGTGAACTTTAATATAGTATAAGTATTATATAAGAATCTTATTTTATTTCTGAGAAAATTAGAATGATACAGGAAGTTTTTTTTTAAATTTTGTGTAATTGTAAGTAATGTATACCTTGGATATGTGGTCAAAAAACGAAAAAATAAGGCCGCTATGGTCAACAAGAATACATGACGGACATAAAAAAAAATAGTATACGGTTTTCGTTGTAGTGATATTACTGTATTAAGGAGCTCAAAGTTTGCCTTCCGAGCGTTTTACGAATAACGACTTTCGGAAAATGGGCTGAATAAGTAAATAATATTCGTTATATCTAAAATTAAAGGCCGCTATGGTCAACATCAAGAAATGGTCCAGGTAATTCAGTAATTAAAGTTTGTAGAAATCTCTTCATTTCTTGGAATTAGAACGCCAAAAATCCACTTTTCTTGCCTTTCTGGAAAAAATATGTGATAGGGCTCTTAAGAGAAATAATTTTTACTTCCATTTTAATACATATTTTTTTTAATTGCCCCAAACAAAACATTTTTTACGTTTAATTTGATGCACAATCGCCCTACCGACAAATTGCTCAGATTATAAATATTCACCTAGGTATGGTACGCTGACCTAAATGTCTATCAAACTCTCGAAGGTAATATTGTTTATATGTACGTGACGTTTGTGCAAAATTACCTTTGGTCGCTTTTTCAATGCAAATAATCCAAATAATCTGATATGCAATTAATGCCAATAATCCGATGTGCGCCGTCTGATGTGGCTAAAATGCGCAACGGGTTCGCCACAGCTCGGACTCGGCCTCCTAATCATTTCACTTGTCTACTTTATTGGCGTCAATTAAAAGGTCGATGGCATAGTGTCATTTCCAAATATGACTTCATATTATTTCAGTCAAGAGTGTATTCTTCTAGTCCACAGCGGCCACAGCTTAGGAACGGGTGGAGCACTGCGTTTCTGTTTTTTTTTTCTGAATAATAAGGCGCAGTAGGCAATATTCGTTCCGCATGACAACCTCTCGACGTTTCATTGCACATTTTCTAGGTGTCCTTTTTATCAATTCTCTCCAAAAACTACTTTGAGAGAGGAAGGAGATCATTTTTCACAATTAAACTAGACTAGAAAAAAAGCTTTCAAAGTACATTGTTTTTATACATACTTATACACTGTAGTCCTAAATAACGTTGTCAACATTTTAAAAAAAGGGAATCCGTTGCGTTGACGTTTGTTTTATGTATAAAAAAACAGACTTCGCAATAAATTAGCATCGTTCGTATGACCAAAACTATTTAAAATGGATTGTTTTTGCTATGTATTCGCAACGAGGAGCAATAATAGTGTTATATGTCAAGTAAATATATTTTTAAAAAATAAAAGAAAACACGACAGCCGTTACAGAAAGTGAACAATTGCATTTATAATTTTTTTAAAATACGGTTTTTTTTTAATATTCGTGGTTTATGTATTTATCCATATAGATACATGTATATTTCAGGAATGAACTCAATCAGACCTTTCATTGTATATATACACTAAACGCGATATATTTATGTTAATTTATTGACGTTTGGACATTTATTAGACAACTACTTACGAGATATTTGGACAGTTAATGTACCATATGACACTCGGGATGACATAACGATTCTAACAACACCACACACTTCTAAATCGGTTCAAGCATTTGGAAGTTATGGTGGAATAAAGAAACGGAAAACATACATAGATGAACCTTTTTGTTGGGCAGTCGTGAAAAAAGGAAAAAAAAGGCAGCGTGAGATAGTTTGCATTCTCGGCGTCAGTTTGTATCAACGATTTTATCACCATGGTAACATCGGGGATCATCATAGGAGAGGAAGAAAAATGACTGTCTAGGAGCCGACAAGACATCAAAAATCGCAAACCACAGACCAAGGTGAGAAAATTGACTGCGGATAAGTCGCTCTGCGGTGCAAGGCATTGTCAAATCTGACCTTAATTTGATGCCACACAAACTGAGAAAACGCAACTTTTTCAGAACAAACATAAATAAGTTAGACTCGAAAGATTCGTTAGACTCGAAAGACTCGTTTTCTTAAATGACGCGCCACTGCTGAAAGTTGAAAAAATATCTTATTTACAAACGATGTTCAATTTTCGATTGAACAATCCCTTTCTCACGAAAATGATAGAATATCGTAAAAGGAAAATGATTAAGTACAAACAATTGTCGTAAAGGAGCAGAATAAAACGAAATAAATTAAATACAAGAAAAATCTCAAATATAAAATAATTTAATTTTCTATTGCAAACATGAAATTTGCATCAACGTCATTTGCATCCCAAGTCAAAATCCTTCGTTTTATTCTTACTCCTTTTTTGTCCATGCAGAGCGATCATGAACCAACTCCTCCCAAATATCAGAGATGTACAATCGCTCTTTGTGTTCAAGTTACTTCTGAAAAAGCATTTCTTTACTCACGCAAAATCTACCCCCCCCCCCCCCGATCCGTTTTACTGTGGCTTAGTGTTATTTGTATTTTTAGCTTTATATTGCTTAATTGTTTACCGAGACACATGGTACTGAATTTATATTACTGTATTTCAACTAATAACTGTACATGTACATAGGTATGTATATCTAGTATTCAATGTGGGTGAACTAAACGCCAACTCTAAAATCAACACTGGTTGGCTGTAAGATATGTGTCATAAGCCCAAATTTGTAAAAATATATTTTTTTCATTAAAGAATTTTATTATTCAAATTAACTCGTTCATTTTTAAGTATTCTTCTATCTGCATGTCGCTCTTCTTTTAACACTCTTATGCTGTCATTTTCACTGACAGTATAAACTAAAACCTACGTCTTAATGTATGTCATTACCAGCGACTGCGGTTCTATTGGAAGGAAGGGAGCGTCAGTCGCGGCTGTGCGAAGAGAACAGTCGCGAGACGTCTTTCAGCTAGGCGGCACACGTGACTCGAGAAACTTCCAAAGTTTTTAGAGTAGTTAGAAACCGCTGACAACCTGGCACTCCTGCCAGTCGAACGTCAGCGAAGATTAACAGATGGCACTGGCGCGGGTGTGGCGCCGAGTTAGGCCCGTCAGAATTCCCTTAGAATTCCGCTTCCCGTTTAAAGCCCGGAACTCATCTGCGAGACTGCAAGTAACACTCGATGAAAATATTGTAATGTATGTCATTACCAGCGACTGCGGTTCTATTGGAAGGAAGGGAGCGTCAGTCGCGGCTGTGCGAAGAGAACAGTCGCGCGACGTCTTTCAGCTAGGCGGCACACGTGACTCGAGAAACTTCCAATGTGATTTATCAGAGTAGGGGCAAAAAAGGACATAAAACATATGTCTTATTTCAGGGAGAAACGAGTGCGCACTGACGTATGTACGCCTGTGACCGAGAGGTATAGGGCTTGGCAAAATCTTTTTTTTTAATTAGAAATATTTAAAAAAATATCAACGCGCCATCGCTGAAAAGGACATTTCTCTATCTGTCGGAATTATATTTCGTCTAACAATGCGATATACAAATAATTGTAATAGTATAATAATATGCTATATTTGTACTGTTCAATAAGTCCCGGGACTAAATTTTTGACGAACTAATATAAGTGGGGCAATCGCTTGGGCAATAATGGAACTACGTAGATAAAAGCTTCTTCTATTAACCGTATTTGTTTTGTAGCTGTTGGCGGTACTGCGTGTACAATTTTTAGAGGTACACGCGATAGAAATCGAGTCAGCAACTCAAAATTTGGTTAAAATATTAACCTTATAAAGTAAAGAAGGATTTCGCTAGACGCAAATATTTTTATCGAAAGATCGATTGTTGAGGGATTATTTAAAACAAAAACAATTATGTATTAGCAGTATCGACTTTTGCGCTTCTTGTGTCCGCACGCCACCACTAACGTTTATAAAAAGTGTTATTCATATATGAGCAGTTTCGTTTTAAAAGGTAATTGTAATACAATTACCTCGCTGAACTTAATTATAATATACATGTTCTAATTTAGTTTGTTAATTCTACAGGAACATGCGCTACGAGCATGAAAGGAAAAGGATTATAAGTTAAATGAAATAAAAAACAAATAACACTTTACACAATATTGAAATAAAATATCCAGCTTATATATTTATAACCTCTATTTTATTATGTATTATATTAGTTTTTTTCATTATAGCACTTTTAGTTTTTCTTGTGAGATTTTGTTCGATACTGTTACAACTTGTTCCTACTTCATTACCATTATGCTTTGAGTGCTATAACATCCACATTACTTCACATAATACACGTCCACGTATGTATTTCGTTTTTCAGTAGTCATATTATGTGTTTTTACAAAAAACACATGTTTATATGTACAAACATTGAAATTTGTAACGCTGTATGGCTTTTGTAATATATCAGTAAAATATAAATACACATCAATGAAAATGATTTGGGTATTTAAGTTCACGATGAGTATTATAAATAGGATAGAAACGAATTTACCGCGTGAAATTTGTAGCACCCGACGATTCGGTGACGTTGCAGCCGCCGTTATCCAGGGTAGACTGACAGTGTAGTCTACCCTGGACATCGACGGCTGCAACGTCACCGAAACGTCGGGTGCTACAAATTTCACGAGGTAAATTCGTTTCTACCCTATTTATAATGTCAAACAACCGCGATAGTCTTCGACTTTATATCACGATGAGTATGTTGCTCACAATAATAGAAATAATTTATACATGACGTAGTCTAAAATTGTTGCTTTTCTCTGACTAATAATAAAATGTGGTCTCTGACACCGCGCGCCACCACTCTGCGATAACGAATGTCGTCACTGTTGATTGCGAGATTCGTTTTTTTGTCGGGGCACCGACGATGTGTGCCGCCAGCTTCACAGGCTTCGTAGCCGCGTAGAGCTCCACGCGGAGAAGAGCGCAGCGAAGCAGCGCGCGGAGTGCGAGGAGCAGAGCGGGGCGAAGCGGGACGAGGCGGACCGCGCGCTCGCTGCCGAATTGGGGTCATTAACCGCGGCGGCGCGGCGACGGGCTGCTCTTCGCCCCCCCCCTCTCCAGACTGGCGACCGATCGAAGAGCTCCAGTCCAGCCGATCCAGTCCACCGCTAGGCCACGAAAGAAACCAAAACAAACCTATTTCGCATCACATCGCACACGCACACATGACAATCCATTCACAAAACGAAGAAATCAACCTATCTGCAATACTATTATTATCACTTGGGCCCGGCCAGACTGCCGCATTGAAATCACGCGAAACAATGTTTTTTATATCTATTTTTGATTTTACTGTATTCATTTCCTCGCAACATTTACAGTTTCCGGGAAAGTGATATCAGCCTATGTGTATATAAGCATATTTATTACGCTAAGGCAAATAACAGTACCTACTTTTCACCGGTTACTGTCCAGTGAAGTATAAAAACATGTGAATGGCTGAGGATGAAAAGTGAAGATTTCCAAAGAAAAGGTTGCGCCTCAGGAAGTGTTTTTTTTTTTGTATTTTACTTTCTCGGCCCACCAACCGACGAGGGAAAGTATTGTGAATACGCATTTTTTTTTTCGAGATGACGATGGAAATATTGTATTTATTTGATTGTGATTGTAATATTAGAGTTCGATTGTAATATTAGTCCTGTCCACCCTACAACGGGCTAGTCCCAGTTGGGTACAGAATCAAATAAGCAATAGGTTAAGGTTTTGCCATTTGGTTCCTGTTATTTTTGTAAGAAAAATCAATGTTTAATAGTAATTAATTCTTAAATAAATTAAAATAAAATAAATTTTGAGCCCCCCCTGAGACGATTAAGACCATTTCCTGAATGAAGTATGTATGTGAGTCTATGTGTGTGTCTGTGTGTATTCCTCTACGATAGCGCCCACGCGCGTAATCCGATTAAGCTGAAATTTGGTATGCAGGCATCATTTCGTCATGAGTTGAAAATATTGTGGTTGAAATCGGCTCACCAGAGGGCGCACTAGTAATATATCAATCTCGAAATATTGAACTTAGACTTGAAATTTGGTAGGTACACAGATGCCATGGTTACATTGTGGAATTTTTGGTTGGAATATCTCATATAAAAGGTACACTAATAATATTGAAATTCCGCCATACATTCGAATTAAATAAAATCTGTTGGCTCTTGGCCCAACCCCGACTTTAGCCGAAAAACGAACCGCGCCGCTTGATGCGTCGCAAGAAAGCCGGCGCTCATCGATTTTATTTATGAAATTAATATTCCGATGAAATCAGTTGTTGGCTACTTGCCAGGAAAGTCTTGGGGTGACAAAACCGATTTATTTATTTCTCTTTTCAAAACAAAGTTGGTAGGCATTATTGAAATGTTTATGTAGCATATTGATTGGCTGCTATTCTGATAATTTCAACTACGTTACAAGTTTGACCTGCTTTATCGAGTGTCTCTCGATTATGTGAATGCCGAGTCACCATTTGAGGTCGAGTGGAGCGGAGCACTTGCGAACGGGTCATCGCGCTTCAAAAAGTACAGAAAGTACCTAATTTGGAAGTATTCGAACGTAATCGTCAGGTTTGGGTAAAATATCAGTTTTATGACCTACTACTGTCAAACTAAGCAACGCTTCATAACGTTTTCAAAATGCAGGTTAAAATCCGTGAATCGCTGTAGCAGTCAGTTTTCAAATTTCTCTACGCGAGAATGTCTTGCAGTTTTTGTAAAATTCGCATCGCAAACAACAACGCAGACGAGGCCTACAGTGGGTCCGATTGCGTTTCTTTGTGAACTAAAACTAAAATTAGTCCAAGCAAACGAGACAGAGCAATCGGACCGAGACAGAGCGGAATACGAACGATCGTCGGTAAATACTATCTGTCGAACTTATTTATACTCACCCGAATAAATTCGAGCATATTTCGTGCGGTGTAAGATTTGACCTGGGCGGGCAGTTTTAATGCGAAAAAGTGACAACCGGTCATCTCACACTCCGCTGTAGCGTATTGCCCTGTCTCGTTCACACGGACCAATTTCCGATTTTAGTACACGAAGAAACGCAATCGAGCCCAGTAAAATGTTTAGCACATTCAGCGCATAAAATGAACGCACTGACGTGGGTATACGGTCTCGCAAAAAGTTAATTTACAGTTTGTTAGGTAGCAAGCGCAGGTGTTAAGTTATTAGTAAAATAAACGTGTAAACAGTTACACTATTAAGTGATAAGTGCAAGGGTGGAGTAAGGTAATTAGAAACAGTCTATTTTATCTGCTAAGTAGCTTCCCCCGCGCACCTGCGTACTAGCCCGCACTCACCAATAAAGCTGCTTTGGATACTGTGACAGCTCGTAAGTTCATCGTAAGTCATCCAGTATTAATCATATACAGAAATATTTCTAGTTTATTTCTTGCAGATATAGCACTTCTCATAAATGTATCCGATTTAGCTATAGTTGCCCCAGCAATTGCCAATAACTCATTAAATTTATCTTGTCATATGCGTTGAATTTTAAAAAGAAACAGCTTGATCCTTATTAATCAGGTTCTGAAATGTTTGTCACTAGCTCCCCGCTGAAGTATTCTGCTTATCCATAATCTCTTTTCTAAGGTTTTTCGATTTCAACTAACAATTCGTGTTCGATTTCTGATCGTATACGACTATCGTTTAAAAAATCTTTCTTAATTCTAACCGTTGTTCAGCCTCAATTTTGCCACTAAACACCGGGTAAACGTTTCGTTTACTCCAGAAAAACGTGAACTAATCAATCTCCCTTGCACTTGCTACTAATCAAAATGTAAAATAGCCTTAAGGGACCGCGCTGACGGGCGCTTTTGCCAACCAACGCCAAAACTAATGTCAAATTTGTCGCGTCAAACAAAGACTAATGCCACTAAAGGGATAAACAAAGACTAATGCAACTAAAGGGTCATAATGAGACGTTTGGTGAAAAAGATCATTTTTTTGACTAAAAATTAGAAATTGGGCAGCGAATGAAGTTAGTGTTGAAACGAGATACATACTATGTAGAAGTAAGTAGATAGAGTCTAGGAATATAAAACAGCTATTTTGATTTGAGCGAAATAAGAGCATAATAAAAAAATATATCATAGATAAGGCGGCGTTGTGTTTCATATATAATCGGCATAGATAAGAGTCCATTGAGTTTTTTGGTCGTTCATATAGCAAATATTGCGAATTCTTAGAAAATTTATATCATCGAATTCTCAGAAGTTATCGCAATGTTATTTTATTAAACAATGTTACGGTTTAATCGCATTAAAGGTTATTTTTTATCGCCGCACGTTAAAAAGGGGTACCAGTAATTGCAAACATTTTATACAAGGTGAATAGTTAGATAAAGATTTTCGTGTTACTACAGTTTTACTTAATAATATTCTATATCTTAAAAAGAAATTTGTGGAGAAGTAACGAAAAAACGAGTTAAAAAAAGTAATGATTTTCATAATCCGATTTTTAACATAACATATCCCAGTGTTAATGTATAAGCCAATAAGTTGACGAATCCTCTAAACTAAAGGGTTGAAAATCTTTCCTAATTCATTAGTTTTCAGTAAAATTCAGCAATAAATAAGAACTCCGCACCCAAATAAAATAAGTGTTTTGTTTTGTAGAATATAGAAAAAAACTTGTAAAATTCGAAAGGTTTTTTCTTCTCGTGTCCTTTAACTCTTTGACTCTGAGATTGTCGAAGAATTTTATATCTCTATAGCGATTATTATGATCCTCCTAGGAAAACCCTTTATAAGCATGTTTACCGAATTTCATCCATGGATTTTTCACTACATAGAACATATTTCGGTATAAGTTTTTTGACGCACCTTGGATCTTTGGCTACCAATCGAAATACATATAATGTATAGAGCAGTAAAATGCTAATATTGCCGACACGGGCAGTGCCTTTTGTCTGTCTGTGGGCCCGAATTAAATTATTGTTTGTTTCTACTCTTTATTGTGAAATTTCACAATGAGCGGGCTTATTATCGACAATCTCTTACAATCAACCCTACTATGACGTGTTTATGTGTATGTGTGCGTTTAGCATGTGCGTAGGTGTGTGTATTGTTATTTCATTCGATCGATACAAATTAAAGGAGATTCCATTAATTTTATCCCAACTCAAAATGGCAACCACGCCTAATTAAACCCGGAATCTCACAACGTAAGATCAGGCGACCTAACTACTATGCCACGCCACTATGGGATGTGTGTATCGCTCGTCTACGATCGTCTTAAGTCAGATGGCGTGTTATTTCGCTGCAATATGCATGTTATGCATTCTGTAGATACTCATATGCATAATGACCGTGTGTTCGACCTCCATGTACCTACCGTTGCATATACTCATGCACTGGCGGATAAGAATATCGCACCGCAATAGAAACCTTACAACCGGCGATGTTCTACTTTTTAAAGCTGGATAATGTAGTTTTTTTCGTTATCAAGTATCCTGTTCATCGCGAAGGCTGGCGAAAATTCCTCACACTTCCACCGCAAATGAGAAAAGTCTAAGATCGCGACAATGATAAAAATAAAGAATTGACGAATAACAACGCCCTTAAATATGACATAAGGAGGGCAATTGGATGGCTTAGTGACTTAGTGAAAGAAGGGTATGTTACAAATACAACGTTTCGATAAAAATGAGATTTGGTATAAAACATTATATCTCTTCGAAGACTATCGTGGTTGTTTGACATTATATTAGGTATATGAATTGAAAACTTCGTTTTTTTTTGTGATATTGAACATTTATTTCGAAGCAAATTGGAGAGTGCATCTCATTCAATGTATTGTCCATCGCCAGCTATGACGTTCTCCGATCTTTCTGGCAAGAGACAGATTCCCTGGCGGAAGAAGTCTTCGTCCTTGGAGGCTATCCACGAATCCAGCCATTTTTCAATATCCTCGAAAGACTGGAAGCGCTGCTCGGAAAGACCATGGGATATTGACCGGAACAAATAGTATTCGGGTGGCGCAATATCTGGGGAGTACGGCGTGTGAGGTAGGATGACCCAGCGAAGCGTTTCCAGGAAGTTCTTGACTTGCATCGCGACGTGTGGTCGAGCATGGTCATGCTGGAAAATCACCTTGTCGTGCCTTTTATCGTATTCCGGCCGTTTTATCTTCACAGCATCGCTCAAATTCTTGAGCTGAGCTCGATAGTGATCGCCCGCGATATTTTTTGCGTTTGAGATTCTCGTAAAAGATCCACTTTTAGTCGCGGGTGATTATTCGGTGGAGAAAACCTTTTCATTTTTGACGGCGAAGGCGCATTTCACAAGTCATGAAACGTCTTTCGATGTCTCTTGGCTTCAACTCGCGAGGAACCCAATGCCCTTCCTCTTGAATGACTCCCATAGATTTTAAACGTCTCGAAATGGTTGAGAGATGAGCATTAAGCACTTCACTTATCTTTTCCTGCGTCAGACTCGAATCTTCATGGAGTATTGACTCCAATTCGGCTTCTTCAAATTTTTGCTCCTGCCATGGGCGCTCTTTGTCTTGCACGTCGAAATCACCATTTTTGAATCGGAGAAACCAAGTCTCAACGGTCCTTTCTGTGGAAGTAAATTTCCCGTAAGCCTCCAGCAGCAATCTATGACATTCTGCGGCAGTTTTCTTAAGATAAAAGCAGAAAAGCATTGCTTCCCGCAAATGACGTTTTGTCGGCTCAAATTTCGACATCTTCGAAGCCAACAAAATTACCGTTGTTGACACTTCAACGAAATGACAGACTGATAATTGAGGCCTGATGATGACGCTTTGACATGAAGTATTTTTCAATTTGGTAAATGACTAGAAATATAAGTTACGGCATTTCTTAGGAAATCGAAGTTTTCAATGCAAGGTCCTAATAAGTTTAATAATTTAATTTAATGACTAGATTTAATATTCAATACCTAAATATAGGAGTTTGAGATTAGGCGAGTAACTGTAATTCACTGGGCATACGCCGCTAGATGATGATTGGTATCGGAATCGGATTTTTGATTGTATTTTAACAGGCATTCGTTAGTGCCTTAAAAAGTCACGATTAGTCTTACCTAGATATACTAGTTTGTTTTCTTTAAATTTATCCGCAAATTAATTAAGACTGGCAAGCAAAAAACCGAAACACTTGTCGTTGCTATAATAGTCTTAGCCATTTTTATTAATTCCGGAAAGCATTACACTGCAGAATACACGTGTACATATTTACATGAAAATAATCAAAAATGCAATTGCAGCAAGTTGCACACGCAGTGAATTGAATGAAATGCACTTTCCAATTTGCTTCGAAATAAATGTTCAATATCACAAAAAAACGAAGTTTTCAATTCAAAGACCTAATGATTAGGTTATTGAATTTGGTTATAGAGAGAATCGATTAAAGCTTGCCCTGATTAATACGTTGGTAGGTAATTACTGTCTCTTATAATGTAGCCAAATTATTCTCCTTCCTGCAGCCAAAAATGTATTAAAATGTAACTACAAATTCGTCGTATTAACGTATGATATGGTCGTAAAGAGCATCGAAGCCATCTCCTTAGTAAAGGTTGTCTCATAGCCGGCTTCCATTTTATTTTTTTAATATCAATATCCAATTGGTGATTGCCAGGCGCTATCCATGATCTGTGGTGTCGATGTCAAAATTCATTGCAACGCGGTTCGTGAAACGTTTAATTGTTGAGAGCGATGACGAAGAGGTGGACGGACGTTGGTTTGCACTTTCGCTTACCGCCGCCATGTTTTCAAGCGAGCGTACCGTAAGAGGACGGTCACCTCTTTTAACATACTGAATTGAGCTAATAGCCTCAAATGTATTGATTACATTCACTAAAACGAGCCGAGATGGTGCGTGCTGTTGACGGGAAAATGTGCGGCAATTTCGTACCGTCTCTGCAAAATTCTCACCATTTCGGTATTTCGTATTCACCATTTCGGTAGTGAATTTTTGCCATTTTCATGCGTTCCCCGATTGTGAAATGCTCCATGATTTAACCTGAAAACTTTGCTGATGGCAACTATGAAATGCCAGTTTCATATATTTGACACAACGAAAGTACATAGTCCAAATTCAAAATGAAAGCCGGTTTTGAAACAGCCATGACAAGAATACGAGAATCGATTACACATAATATGTATTTGTGGGACAAGGAGAACTACTTCGCAACATGGTGCGATCCAATGGCTAGTGGATATAAACTACACACAGCCACAGTATACCAGACAGTAGCTTCTCTTAGAAATAAATTGAAATCAAAGCGAATACGTCTAGAGTCGTAAGAGCTCGGATATTGTCGCCAGATGTCCCGCGACTCAGCCCACGCAGATATCGGATCCAAGCGCTCGAAAAGGCCGCCAGCCTTTACCTGCGCGTAATGATAACTGAAGGCATTCGTCGGATACACCTCTGCCCACATTCCTCGCACCCTCTTCCCGCAATGCCCTGTAGTTCGAGAGTAAAGCTACTGGTCGGCATACTGTGACACAGCTGAGAAGCGTGCCAGGCCTAGATATTTAAAATAATGTGGATACCGGAAGTCAATCGAAAGACGACGGATCAGCGGCATGAAATCTCTAGAGGGGGCGGACATGGTCCCTATTTTACCAAACGCGTTGACCTTGGCAACGGCTGTCGCAATGGCCCAAAGTCAAACGCGGCCAAGAAAAAAGGCGAATACTGGAAGCGATGTTTCATGATTTATAGCCGGTCGCAAAGTTGCCCAACTCCGGGACGCTCTGAACAAACAGGCTATTTCATTCCTAGGCTATTAGGACCCGCCAAAAACACGCGTTGACGGTTAATACAATGTAAAACCTTGGGTATATTTTAGTCTTTTATTTGTTTATTTCCTCCGAGACGAATGTCCTATTGTGGGTGTTTACAGTTGGGGATTGTTGCGACGGTTTCATTGTGCTTTAGAGACGTGGGTGCCGCAGTATTTTGTAAGACGAGGAGCTTGTGGAGTACAGGCGATCTTAGCCAGCTCGAACAATAGCGATAAATAACTATTCTGAAATGGGCACATATTTGCAGCATCGAATATGAATCATGCGAATGTGGAGAACCATGGTCTCGAGAAGGAATAACGGATTCGCCCGACAATAAAAGGATAATTTGTATTTCTGTATTTATGTGTATTACAGATACATGAATAACAATCACAAAACTAATGTAGTTGAGATTTAAGTTTTGGATGATGTTTATTCAAAGAATAGCTATCTATACGGTGTTTATTTCTGGACTGGAATGACGCCACAACAAAACCGTCAAGCCGTACATTTGTCTTTCCCTACTATTACGTGTTTATGATGTAAATACACATTTGTTGTGAAACCAGCTTGCGACTCCATAAGAAGCGAATGCCTAAAGAAAACTTTACTAAGTCAACTAGGTATCTAATAACAAAACTATTGTATGACATTGAGGAAGTTGACGATGGTATATTCTGAAGTTTGGTAGGAAAAATCAACAAAGGAAATAAACAGCTCGGAATGGGAAGCTCTTGAAAAACTGTGACGTAGACAGTGATCGTAGACATGACCCTAAACATGCCACGACTCGCTACTGGGTAAAAAAGACCCAGTAGTAGTTTATTTTGATTATATATCCTTGTGTTTTTATCCGTGTGTTCGGCTATGTAAAGTACCTCCAAAAGATTAATATACAGGTTTCCTTAGCAATCTCATAAAAAATATGTATGAAATATTTTCAAGGTATTATACTTTTTATTCGAATCCTACATACTTAGAATATATCGTAGCTATATATTAGACAATAGTTTTGATATAAGTACTTAGTTATTTAAAAACATATCTAACACACATTAATCTAAAATCATGCCTAAATTTCATAACATAAATAAATATTTTTTATTATTTATTATTTATTTGCTGTACTGGAATGAATTTATGTTTATTTAAGTAGTTATTATATACGTATTATTAATTATTATGACTAATTATTATTTATTATTACTTATTTATAGTTGTAAATTATTATGGCCTAGCGGAAACTAAATTTTTAATATAATTAATTCTGAAATGTTGTTTTGGAAGTTATATATTTTATAATCATTTGTATTGGTGTTCTCCTAAGAACAGGCTCTGCCTAGTTAGAAACGACACAAACTATGTTTAAGTACTAACGGTGTATTTTTTTGTAATGTAATAAAATAAAAACAAATATTTTTTTTAAAATAAAATTAATAAAAAAGAAGCATTGTTGTAATATTAAAATTTGTCATAAATCATAAAAAGAATACATTTTACTCTTCAAGGAACTTTTTGGAAATCACTGGTATAGACGGAGAACTAGCGATTCCTGGCTGGGTCACCGTTTTCCGTTGGGATAAAATTAACGGAATTGCATTTTCAATTCTGTCGATCGAATGCAATGACACACACTTACACACATGTTACACGCACACATACAGATAAACACGTCATAGTAGGGTTGGTTGTAAGAGATTGTCATATGACAGTAAACCCGCCCATTGTGATTTCACAAAAAAGAGTAGAAACAAACAAACAAACAAACAAAGATTTAATTAAAATTGCTACTTTTAATCTGAGAACAACACCAATATTTTTGTTTTTAAAACTGTTTAATATTTCTGATTATGAAGCCATCTCAAAATTCTGAGTCTTAGTAGCAGAGTGCGACTAACTATGTAGGTATGTTCAAAAATAGGTCGCGAGTCCTGAAGTGTCAAAAGACACTGTGACAGTGCGTGCCTCTCTTGAGCCCGTGTCTTCTTTTGTCAAATAATTATAGGGTGGCACGTCAAGAGGCATTTCCCCAGTGTACGATTCCGTAAGTCATTCTAGAATTGAAGCATGCATGATTTAACTCGCGGCAGCCTGATCCCCGCATAAAAACAGAATCTTTCTTATAGCATAGATCGCTGAAGATAACTTTCAGGAAGTAGATCGATCCTCGATAAGCTAGTTATTTAATATCAGTGTTGTAGACTAGATATCTCTGTTGGGCTGTATAGGCTAGAAGGGAAGAGAATCAGCAAGCGACGAGGATTTTATAGCGACGTACATGATTATGTGAGGGATGTATGCGGCAGATAAAACAGGGCGAAGGGACCGCAGCGGTGGTGGGAAGGAGTAGGGCGGGGACAAGGGACTAGGGCGGGCGGTAGAGTCCGATTGAAATTCGGCAATATTCGGCAAAAATGAGTTTTCGGCATGATAAAATCTCGTCAACCGAAAATTAAAAAGTATTTATTCCACAGAATCTTTAACCATCCAGGCAAGAATTAAAAATCATTATAATCACCCCGAACCCTCTTCCAGTTTCATACGTTCTCAAGCTAAACCTTGGGTAATACGCATGATGAGTACCCAAATCATGAAAGCTATTCTAGTGAAGATAATATCTACAAAGCGGCACTAAATATTATAGGCCAATGTACGCCGACAGACGTAACATTATATTAGGAGAATCGCCCAAAGGCTTCTGTTACTGTGTTACAATATTAGATTCCATATTTAATTCGATTATTTTGTTTCCCATTATATGCCGAGTTTATGTTGTGCAGTATACATAAATTTAATACTTTGCTTGCTATAGTTGATGTCATTTAATAATACATAATTATAACAGATAATCATTGTCAAAATGCAATTGAAAAAATGTTTTTTACACGACTGCCCAACAAAAAAGGAGTGTAATGTGTTCAGGGTTCATCTCTGTATGTTTTTCGTTTTTTTATTCCACCATAACTTCTAAACGCTTGAACGGATTTAGAATTGATAGAATCGTTGTCATCCCGAGTGTCATGGGGTACTTTTACTGTCCAATGATCCAGTAAATAGTGGTCTAAATATCCAAATTTCAATAAATTAACATACATATATCGTGTTTAGTGTCAAATAAAAGGTCTGATTGAGTACATTATGGATAATACATAAACCACAAATATTTCATAAAAAATCGCAATAAAAATAATTATAAATACAGTCGGCAGTCGTGTTTTTATTCCTTAAAATATATTTACTTGTTTCGTTTTCGATTTGCATGTAAAATTTAGCATGAAAATGCACAAAATTCTGAATTTCGTTTTAGGGTGTGGCCGAAAAATAAAAGGCTTTTGGTTGGACTCTAGTGGCGGGTGGTGGGTGGGCGGCTGGCGTCGCAGCGGCGCGGCGGGCGGCGCGGGCCGCAGGACTAACAACAGCCCTAAGCGCCCGTCTGCCGACAGATCGATATGGCATACTGCTGGCTGGTTTCTTGCTACATCTTCACTGTATACCTCCCTATAGAAACGCTCCGCTTCGCGCCCTGGCGAAAGTGGGCGTGTGTCTACTCCATAAACAGGCACACAGACTGACAACATTTTGACGAAATTGAGAAATGCCAAGTAAATCATCCGAGTGATGCGAGATAACTCAAGAATGACACTTACCGCCCATGATACTTGCCATGATACTTTGCTGATACTATCGAAACAGTCCTAAACAAGCTGGATCTTTACCTCGAAAAATGACAAACAGTTGGCTGTAATCGTTTTCTCTCAATTCAAGTAAGTTTATTTTCAAAAAACTTGACAGACTGTAGAAAATTCAATGAAAAATCCAATAGCAGATTTTTTTACGATTACTCAATAAAATATACCAAATAGTAATTGTTGATGCATTACACATCAAAAAAAATATTTCTTCAAAACCTTATAAGTAGTTGTTTAGACATTAATTAGTACATAATACTTTGGATAAATGTTATTATATAATTTGCCTACTTGTGAAATTTAAAATTATTGATTACGAGCAAATTAGTGCACATATAAGACTTATGTTACTTAATACTTAATAAGACTAGGTACTTTCATCTCTCGTATGTAACTGTGTTCTTGCTTTCGGACTCGTTTTCGCATAATCGCGAACTAAAAATATCACAAAACACTTGCTTTTTGCACGTACCCAACGGGAATAGCCTCCAGCGATGTGCCAATTAGTTGGAACTAGTGTATTTTCGCCAGATTTCAGGTACTAATCGAAAATCTCTCACATTTTAACTAACAGCTGGATACGGCAGGTGATAAAATTACTTTTTGTAATTGTCAAGAGTAATTTTGCTATAGAGTTGTCCGTCTTAGTCATGTTTCATTGGGTAAAGATATATTATGTAAATAAGTGCTCGAGCTTATGAGACTTAGTGTTTTACAATATTTGTCATGAATATTGCAGAGTCCAAACGAGTGCAGGCTGTAAGGCAGATAGCCGATGCAATAGCCATCAGAAAGCCAGTGTTACTAGGATAATTTCCTAGGAAAAGGAGACTGGAAGATCCACTGTAACTCGGCGCAAAGGTCAATGTGACGAAAACTAAAAACCACGTCGCGGATGATAAAGTTCTACTACAAAATAGTCTTCTGAGCCTTAGGAAGACTAGGGTTGACGATCAGACAGACCTTTTATCATTTGGAGTTCATGTGGATAGGAGCTAATGGGCCCTGTTAAGAGTTGGCCACGAAGACCCATTCGTTCAGGGTCGGTCACACTCACGGGTCGACACCCTTCCGGCGGCCTCTACGCAGAAGAGAGAGCCAAGGTAGGACGCTGGCCTGCCGGCCAGTCTACCTTAGGAGTCAACATTCGGGCGCTCCTGGACGGTTTGCGCACCGTGCGGCGTCAGCCAATCGATTGTGCACTCCGACTAACAGCCGGGGGAGTATGAGTCTATAGAGCGGGGGTGGTTGTTAACCTTATGGCAACTGCTCTTGAAACGACCATTCGGCCACCCGATCCCGGGTGAATAAACCGGGCAAAGGATGCCGTGGTCCGCGATAGATTCGGTTGACACCACATCACCGCTTCATAAGGGAGAGGTGAGCGCAAGCGACCTCGATCCTGTAACCAGTCAGGAGGTAGGAGGTATCCAAAAGGTTTAATTTCAGACGGAGATATCCTTCCAAAATGGTAGTCAGGGGGCGAGGCTGCCCGCTGGATACATTTCCCGGTGCCTCGCCGTAAGGCGTTGGCCTCTGACGGGCAGGTGGCGTAGCTAGACTGTGGATTGTTTTTCGTACCAAGTCTTCTGCGCTCACCTCACAGAAGACAGAACGATACATTTCGTTAAAACTTCCTGAGGTGACGGGTTCGCCCGTCACGTGTGTCGTAAGTTTGTTGTTTTTTGCTACGCAGGATAATCACACGATTCTCGCTGCGATCAGAGGAAATTCGGCTTTTGGCCGCTAGAAGCGACTCAAAACGATAGATTTCGTAATATTGAAAACGATTGCAATAGCGATTGAAATGCGATGAAGTTCGTAATAGGCCTGCTACATGGACCTATTGCAGTAACGCTATCATCTTCAACGACCCGAATTCCGGGATCATATTGACGTTTTAAATTCACCACGCCTATATCTATAGGAAACAGAAATTAACCTAAAATACTAGGAAACCTTCTTTTAGGATCGAAATATAAGGATAAAAGAATACTTGTCAATATATACTCTCAGTCAGGGGACAGTTTAAAGCCAATAAGCTATTAAAAAAACATTATTGTCCCACTTTCTTCTTTTACTTTCCTGACGACCTATCGGAAAGGAAAGTATTGTGATCGCGCTAAAAAAAAATTTTGAGATGAAGATGGGAATATATATTTTGAGACTCCCTGAGACGATTGAGACTATTTCCAGACCGATCTCTGTCTGTCTGTATGTCTGTATGTCTGTATGTATGTATTCTTCCACGATAGCGCCCAGACGCTTAATCGGATTGAGCTGAAATTTGGTATATAAGCTTCTGTTAACCGTCGGAGGAACCCATTAGTTTTTGGAGTCCCTACGCCCTACGGTTGTGGTACCTCCCATACAAATTTGGGGTTCCCGGCGAAAAAATTGTTTCCGCGATAGCGCCCAGACGCTTAATCTGTCTAAGTTAAAATTTGGCATAGAAACTTCTGTTAACCATCGGAAGAACCTATTAGTTTTTGGGGTACTTACGACCAACGTTTGGGGTACCTGCCATACAAATTTGGGGTACTAGAGTAAAAAATGTCGCTGTTTTTTCGCACCTCCCCGGATACTAGTCAGGAAAGTCTTGGGGTGACACAACCGATTTTTTTATATCCTGTCTTAAATAACATATCTTTTATATATTTTTTTTCATCCCGGAATCCCGATCACACCATGGCTCAACGTTCATTATTCTATTAGTTCGGTCCATTCACGCAAAAATACAGCTTCTTTTGAACTACCTACGGATGTATACATACTAGCATTGATTTTAACACTATAAAATCAATGATACTAGTCAGCTGTAATAACTGTGCATACACTACTAAACTACTATATTTGCCCCACTACGTAGCTTTACCGAAATCAGCTGACACTGACACGCAAAATGACACTGTGCCGCGAAGGCTAAAAATAGATCCAAGGATGTAGGTATTATGTAATGCGTGTGCTGACGCCGTTACAACGGGCGGCTCAACGTTTGAGGTTGGCTGAAATAAGGTCCCTATATTTGAACTATCGCTGTTGGCCCAAAGTATACTATTATAGAGATCTGCATGATCAAACATTTAAAGCCAGTTCTTGTTACTTTACTGCGCCGTGGTGCAGAGCAGACTGGTCTACCCTGAACAACGGCGGTTGCAACATCGCTGAAACTGTCATCAATCCAGTCAGTGTAATGTTTGTCGATCAATTGATGGCATTAGTTGGAAACTGCCAAAAATAGTTGATTAGGTCTTTAACCCTGGAATGCTACAATGATTTTACACAGCCTCACCACAATGGCGTAATATCTCAGCAACAAAAACACACAGCCGTACTAACCGGCACAAACACTCGTACTGCCTACCACCAAAGTTAAACTATGCGGGGCAGCAGTGATGCAATGCGCTATACAAAAGAATACTGATAAAAACAAAAAAGAGTGGGGTGCACCTGTACCCCCAGGAAGTATTCCAGGGTTAAAGAATTTATTAAAAGTGTTTCTACTTGTCATTAGGGAGCCAGCGACAAAAAAGTGCAAGAGTGTTTTAAAATCTGATACTTTCATATCACAGTATTTTGGCCATAGAATGCTGGGGTAGAGTCAGCAGGTCAGACTCCGGGACACCTGGCGCTGGCGTACTAGGAAAGGTGGAATTTTAATTAGTACCCCCAAAGTGTTTTAAAAAAGCTGAAAATTCATCACAACTCGAAACAAATGGTCAGACTGCCTATTAATAGAATACGTCATTAATAGAAGTCAGCGTTACTCCATATATGTCACAAAAATTAAGTCCCTGCAAATACGCCGGTGCGTATTTGTCGGTAACTATGTATTAGGCATCGGTCTAATGTGCCGCGCAATATAATTGACCATTTTTGTGACATGTATGGAGTAATGCTGAAGCCACGCATTCTATTGTTAAGCAGTCTGACTATTTGTTTAGAGTTCTGTATTGCATCCACTGTCTACTGCATCGATATATTAGCTAGATATGCCCTCACATACAAATAAGTTGGCTTTACTACCCTTTGTTCGTAAATCATGTGACAGAGAAAGAGCAATAAATTGAACAGCATGCGAGAGAATAGCCTATCACACCGGAAACGGTCGGCTGTCTGCCAGCGGACTGCGACCAAACTACTACTGGCCGGCTTTCAGTAGTGGTTTTGAAGTGGTCATTTTCGAGCGCAAAAGGCCCATCTAGATCATAAATCGGTGGTCTACTGATGAAATTTCAGCTTTTCCAAAACACTTTGGGGTACTAATTAAAATTACACCTTTCCTAGTACGCCAGCGCCAGGTGTCCCGAAGTCTGGCCTGCTGACTCTACCCCAGCATTCTACAGCCAAAATACTGTCCGATCTGACAGTATCAGCTTTTACAAAACTCTTGCACTTTTTTGTCGCTGCCTCTTGGACTACTGGTATAGTGAGGTGCCAAGACGAGGTGCGATATGCTTCAGGAAGCAAAACGTGACGTGCAAGATCCAATCTGTTTACGGCTAAATCGCGTGTCCCGCATGTTTACAATGAAACGAGGCTTCATTAGCGGCGGGCGCGGGCAGTTCCTGTTTCGCAAGTGCAACCGGGTGCGATACGCATTATGCAAGTCATATATGTATGTGTGTACTGCTTCTGTGTGTGGTTTACAAGCGCCGTGCGGAGAAAATGGGTCAAGTTGGCGCAAAAAAATATCAACAGCGAAGCTAAATTCATGTCGACATCGCGGAAGTGGGTCTTTACGCAGAGCGCCATGATGTGGTATTCTTTTCCTCGGTATTAAACAGATGCGAAGGCGGGACAGGCGTCATCGGGTCTGGAAGATCGTTTACGTGAGTGAGAGATGTAGGTATTATAAATTCTAAAAACGGCGCAAGTCATGAATGGGAATCATGTCGCACATCTAAATGAACAACGACGCAACTGCAAAATTTGGTGTTTGAATTAAATATGCATTAAGTATTAATAAAAATGGTCAGTCCATCAAAAGGAACCACGAAGTAATTCATAAGTCGTTGTTCACTTTACCACTTTTTAATTTCATTACTATGCCCGCTCTATACGTTAGCCAATGCTTTGACCACTGCCTATGTCTCTCTCGCTCACTCACTATGCTCTCACTGCCTATGTGCCGACTCGCTTCCACCTTAGTGATGCGGTCAAGCATTGGCAAGCGTGCACTATACAAACTTCGGCGCACCAGCCAGTGGTGTTGTGAATCCGGGAGTGGCACACTTTTTCCATTGCAACATCAAGGGAATTGATTATCTTAGGATTTGTTTTACTCATTTTTCGTTCGAGTTTCACTGGAACAAGGGCGTATATGTTTATTGTGTCATTGTTTATCTACATTTTTTATTTCTGCCAGTGGAAAAATATTCTTTATGTTATTTTTTCGTTCGAGCCATGGGAAAAACAATGACTTTACGGGAAGGTGTCTTTGACTGTTAAGGACTATAACACTGAAATTTGATGTAAACTAACTGAACAAGAACAAATTTACCGTATATAAAATCTGCTGCCATTGCTATCATGTTAACAAATAATTCTTTCTATTAAAATAAAAACACAAAAAAATGCGATTTCTGAGGATTTAACATTTTACAATTACATCGTTGTTCAACAAGATGTGCGATGTGTAAAAAAGGTGAATGTGCGAAGAAGAAACCTCCCATCCTCCTCTTCCTCACAAATAGATCGGGACGTCAATTGCCGGTGTATACGATTCTTGAATAACAAGAAATACATATACAATATCATTCGGATAGGTAAGGTTCAACATAATATTCGGCAATCAATGTGTTGTTACGTATTGACAACAACATATATTAAACGTATGATAACATGATGCAAGCAGGTAATATGCCGATAACATCCACATATTACTTATGATTAAATGATGGCATGACGAGGTTTACAGGTTTACAAAATACATTGTAACATTTGGATTATATTATTATTCTGGTCACTCTTAACAGTTGGATAGGTTCCTCTAAATATATTTAATTTAACGATATTTTTAGTTTACATTTACTAGATATCCCTATTATGTTTAAAAAAAATTGAATATTGGAAGTCCATTACACTGATTCTAATACCAAAATGTAATGCTAACATAGCAAAACATGCCAATATTACATTACTATGTATTAATTAAAATAAATACCCGAGACGCATAAAATCAGCACTCTTTAAAAGTTTATTTATAATTTTATTATTGAAAAAAAACGTTATTAGTATTGAAATTGCGCGCTGAGTATAATAATGTGAGCCAAGACTATCTTAGACGAGGCATTATCACAAGCGACAGCAAGATCCGTAGTCTACGGTGGTTTCCCACATTTTTTTACGACAACACCAGAGCCATTCGAGCAAGAGACACAGATAATAGAAGCATTCGAAATGTGGAGCTGGAGACGAATGCTCCGAATACATGGACTGTCAAATAAATGCGTTGTATTCATCCAGACAAGTACAGAACAATGCTCAAAAACCTTCTTTTTACACGACTACTCAGCAAAAAAGAAGTATAACGTGTTCAGGGTTAATTTACATATGTATGTTTTCATTATTCCAACATAACTTCTAAACGCTTGAACCGATTTAGAAGTGTGTGGTATTGCTAGAATCGTTACGTCATGCCGAGTGTCATTGGGTCGGTACCGTAACTGTTTAAATATCAAGTAAGTAGTTGTCGAAATGTCCAAATGTCAATTATTAACATAATTTATCGTATTTAGTGTCAAATGAAAGGTCTGATTTGAGTACATTTCGGAAATATACATGTATCTATATGGATAAATACATAAAACACTAATATTTCATAAAAACAGCGTAATAAAAATAATTATAAATTCATTTTCTGTAACGGCTGTCGTGTTTTTTAATCTTTTTAATATATTTACTTGTTAATTATTTTCAACTAAATATTGTAAATTGCTAAAAGTCGTCGATGATTTCAACGTTGGTTTCTATTCGATCCGTACCTATACACAATTTAATTTTTAACACAAATCGCGGATCGAAGCGTGGCCCAATTCTTCACCTTTGACGTCATCACAAAACATGCGGTTGCTATTTTCGATGGCCTAGATAATTTTACGGGTAAGAAGTTTGCGTTCTCGCTAAATAATGGTGGACGCGCGAGCGCTCTCGCAATATTGACTGAATTGTTAAATTTAAACGCTAAAGCAATAAAGAATGAATATTCGTTACGTTATCTTATTACTCTTTATTATAAAAGGTAAAAAAAAACAATTCTCTTTATTATAACAGGTCTTAAAACAATCTCTTACAACCAAACCTATTATGAAGTGCATATATCACACATACATACACACACTTCACTTCGTGTAACATTTTATTCAAGTGTATGTCTTGTTATTGCATTCGA
Organism: Micropterix aruncella; assembly: GCA_944548615.1. Lineage (NCBI taxonomy): Eukaryota > Metazoa > Arthropoda > Insecta > Lepidoptera > Micropterigidae > Micropterix > Micropterix aruncella. The sequence goes on along the minus strand of OX155952.1, from coordinate 21,701,952 downwards.
TCAACAGCATACAAATGCAATTCCGTTAACTTTATCCTCACGGAAAATGGTGACCCAGCCAGGAATCGCCAGTTCTCCGTCTATCTATCTATACCAATCGAATCATAGCGGCTGACATTGCGGTTTATATACAAATTGATTAACCGATTGATTAAAATCGATTGCATAACAGCCCCTGCGGTCGAAATCGAGCGGGCTTCAAAACGAGACGCGACCGTTTCGTAACAGATCACTCGGGCGCGGGGCGAATGTCAAAATCGAAAATTACACGCAAATTTTCGTGCCAAGTTCACGACCGTGCCGCAATTCGCTTCTTCTGCGATCAACAAGGTCACGGTCCGAGAGCATTCTCGCTTTCATTGTTTTCACCACGGGGTTCGACTGATAAGTCGTCGAGCGTATATACGATTAACATTGCCACATTACAGTCCAAGTTCATGCTTAGTGTTAACGGCAATCTATCTACAATCTGTCGTGTTAACGTGTCTATCTATCTGTCGTGTTAACGGCAAAATTAACATGTCGTGAAAACCCAATTTGTTTGAAATTTCATGCCTAAATTTGCTATAGCAACAAAAAGGTGAGGTTCTATTTAAATATGACTAAACATTAATGATCATATCTTAAACAGAATATCATATTTCTTTTGTCAAAAAAAAAACCCCTAAATGTGACATTTGCAATTGGATTGCAGTACCATTGCATATATGTCTTACACGCAATTATTTCACGAATAAATAAAATAAGCGTTAAAGATAGGTACATGAAAAACTATACTTTAGTCATAACATTGTCATAATAGAAATGGTTAGATTTATGATATCAAAATTGTTTAGTATCGATGAAGTCAAGAATTTTCCTAACTTAAATTAATCTAAATTAAACATATTATAAAAGACAACTAAGGAAAGATGTACTCATTTACTTCATTACCTACATGTGTAGATTCAATGAAATCACAGTAAAATCAAATAAATCAATTATTTTACATCACAGTAACTCAAACAATAAGTAAAACTCTTGAATTCATTGTTCCAAAATTATTCAATCACTTTTCTATAATATTAGACAACCCAATCAGCAAATACTTACTAAAGAAAACATTGAAACTATATTAGTATAAATTAGCATAAATATGTAAAAGTAGTATAAATATGTAAAGTATTAGCATAACTATAACAAGTAAAAAATCTATTAGACTAAATTAGCATTAACATCACTATGTAGAATAATTAGGGTAAACCAAGATAATTAAGATAAGTTAGGTTAGGTTAGGGCATAAGTATAGATATCTAGTATGAATCATTTTATTAGTGTTATTGTAATTGTAAACAAAGTAAGTATACCAAGATAATTAGTATAGGTTAGGTTAGATTAGGAAGTAGGTATATTAATTTAGTGGATAAGCATTTATTTACTGTAAATATTTATAAGTCTATATTCAGCTAGTTATGATAGGAGATATAGGTTATAGTTAAGGTTAGGTTAGGAAGTCAATACATCTACTTAACGTAAAAAGTTATAATAGTTAATAAAAGTATAATAGGTAATAGATAATATAAGTCAGATGTGAACACATTATGTTAGTTACCCACTGAAAAGGCACTAGCCTTAGTGGGGAACTGGGACATGTAATTTATATCTTTTTTCTGACTACTACCAAACACAAAAAGAAAAAGAAAAGTATTATTAAATGCCACAACATCAATATAGTTTATAGGATAGTTTTTCATTAAGATGTCGAATTTCAATATTTCAGACGTGTATGTCTGGCGATTAGGATAATACAACGACAGCATTTTCAAGCACATGTCGAATTACGATGGTATTCTAAGCGGTTATGATAGTTTTAGATTCGCAAATTTTTGATTCAATATTTTTGTTTTTGATCCACTTATTACTATAAAAGTGTTATATTTTTATATATCTAATTATATTTTTCCGTCATTTAGAATGCTTGAACTAGAAATAGCATTATTAGAAGAGAATAAAATAAAATCTCCGCATGCATCGTAGTGATATCATTACGGTATCATCATCCCAATTCCAAGCTAAATCCGAAAAAGCACGTGCAAACCTTGTCCCCCCTTTAGAATCCCGAAAAAGCAGGTACAAAATTTCAGCAATTTATTCCCCCCACCAAAAAAGCACACGCACACGCGCATAAGCACCGCTTGATATCATCAGATTCTGGTTTGCAACCGGGGCATTTAGTGCACACGTACGTGCGCGAGTGCACGCATACCGATACATGTGGCGGAACAAAAGCACCGATATACAGGTCTGGCTGGGATATTTCACAAAAGAAAGCTGGCCTTGAATGGCACAGAGAAGCGCGTTTATTTGTGGGATGCGTGAGAACCGATCGGCCGACAGCTGTTGCGTCACTTGGCAGCGGTTTCTCCCATATAATTGCAACGAGGAAGTACCACGAGGTTACTATCCTACATTGTGGCCCCTGTCCTCCCCATATGTTGCATTTCGAGAAAGAAGACATAGCCCAGTAAATTTACAAATCTGACGTTGTAAAACGTCATGTAGTATATTTCTTTTATATGTTGTCAGGGCCTGTGCCGATAGCACAGTACTGTACCGATTTTGAGACTAAGTCTGCAGCTTCGAAAGAATGTGTGAGTTGCGCAATGTTCAAAAAACAGCTATACTATTTATTGCACTTGTTTCGGTTTTTGCTCTATGACTTCTAAAGTATGCGTCCAGCAGAAAAATAGTATTTTTTAAAGTAGATTCAATTTTCTACAATTCAAGCCTAAACCGAGCGCCGCCTGTCCAGAAGTTTCCGAGATACGGCTCTTTGAAAATGGGCATTGTTTGGCAATCTCATTAACGCACCATCAGAATTTGTTTTTTGTTTTTGTGAGATTTTCCACATGTTGTCAAAGTCAGTCAAACATTGCCAGTTTTCGAATAGATACTGTACAAACTGCTAGAGATACGGTACTCGGTTTAGGCTTAAATTGAAGCAAATTTAATCGTCTTACAAAATAAAGCAATAACTTTTCTGTAGACCTTAGGAGATATTGAGCAAAAACCTAGAGGTCCAAAAATTTTGCTGTTTTTGAGCGTATCGCAGATTGCACAGGTCTTTCGAAGCTGCAAACTATGTTTCTTACAATTGACAACATATAAAAATTAGAACCACATACGTGACATTTTGCAAAGTGAAGGTCTTTTTCCTAACAGGCTTCTCTTCTTTTAGGGGTCCGTACCGAAAGCGTACAAACGCGGAACCCTGTATGGTGCGACCCGGTATATGTATTATGTCACCGTCGATTGTCTCGGCCAATTTTACTCGACTGGGTCCAGCTTCGCTTAGTTGGGCGACATTGGACAACAAACATCATATAATACACGAGTTTAATTTCTTGCAGATGCAGTAACTTAGTTACATAATATTTTATTTGGTGTAATATTTATTATATGTGAATTGCTTTAAAGGAAATTTTTTTACATATTAAAAACCAATGTTTCAGCAACGTTATTATTTTTTATGGACGCGGTTTGGCTTTGTCTAATTTGTGATTGTTTGTGCCAATGGCGATGATGCTAATTCTCAGAAATGCTATAAAGAAGTAATAAAGGGATCCTAGCGATATGTCGATGTGTGAACACGGGCATCATCCCGATAGAACAACAATGTGTCCGAGAGCATCTTCTAAAAACGGTCTTGCATTCTTTATCTTCTCGGAATCGGCGTGAGAGCCCAAAGTAATAATCATTTTCGCCGTTTGACTGATGATAATTTCTTTCTAGTATTTCTATAGAACTACCGAAAGTTTACGATAAACAAAAAGATCGATCGGCTCGACTCTTCGCCAGCGTGTTACGCGAGAAAGCAAACATTTCGTGGACAATTCAGCAATGAAAGTTGCCGTGATGAAATCGGCTATTGGTGATGTCATTAGCGAGTTTCCGATGACGACATCACCGAGCGCTAGCAAGCGTTCGATGACTCTTGCGTTAACATCGGCCGCACGCTCGCAGGTCGCAGCGCTGCGTGTTAAAGCTGATTTACATTGAGTCAGTTACTGACTTCAAACTCAAAACAAGTCAGCGTTGACCCGATTGTACTGTCATCTGGTAAATTGATTTCAGGTAAGGATAGCGCTGTCGCGTCAGTGCTGACTTCAATCCCCCCACCACATGCGTGCAAACGCCGAAGTCAGTAGTTGGCCATTTAGAGTGTACGCACGTTATTCAAGTCAGTCGGGAAAAATGAGTCATTATCGCTAGCATTTTTTTTAAATGACACGACGTCACCCTACAACGCAGTCCCAGCGACTGACCAACTACTGACTTCGCCGTTTACACGTCCTCAGTACCGCTGGCGCGTGTGGTAGGGGGATTGAAGTCAGCACTGAAGCGAAAGCACTGTACTGACCTAAAATCAATTTACACGATGACAGTACCGTACCGGGTCAGCGCTGACTTATTTTGAGTCAGTAACTGACAATGTAAATCAGCCTTAAATCTTCACTTACAGCTAGCGTAGCGACCGGAAGTGGGCATTTCTTCCAGTCTCACACAATGATTCAGAATAACTAGAATTTCGCAAGGATTGTATAGGAATTAGTGACTCATACACATAAGCGAGGCGAGGAAAACCCGTTTCGTAACGTCAGTTTATTCATCTCGAGATTTACGCGGAAAAAATAAAATATACTACAGACTTCCTGGTCCGACAGATAAGCGAGAGAATAGAATCATCGTCTCTAATGGCGTTTATCATGCAGAAGTGTCAAAACCACTTCGTGTAATCAAACCACTTCGTATAATAATTACAAAGGTTTCAATATACATGTTATAAATACAGTTAATAAGGTCCGTATTGAGGTTTGACGTGGCTAAAGCTATATGTAATTCATCTTCTATGCACAAATACTTCGAGAAATATCGATTAACCTAAACCAATTTGCCTTATTTATGATTTAGATTCGTCATTTTACATTCCCAAAAAAGTTCATCGTGTGTCACGAAGTATGTAAACAGGGAAAGTCTGGTTTCGAGAAAAAAATAGACACCGAGTTTTCACATGAAAACATTCTCAGGATCTCAAATCCTGAGAATCCACTTCCTGGAAAATATCTGTATATCCGTGTGTACCCTTTGTATCTTAGAAACTACACGACCAATTAGGACCAAATTACGTAAAAATAATAGTGCATTCTAATGCCAAGATTTGACAAGCTTGTTTCAAAATGGCGGACTATTCCAAAATTCAAATTGAGTATTACTGGTTCTAGAAAAATTAAGTATTACTGGTTCTAGAAAACATCGAGTATTACTGGTTCTAGAAAAATTAATGTGACAGAATTATGAAAACATTGCCTGTAGAGTTGTAACTCATGATTGCTTCACTTTTCGACATATGTCGAGCGAAGACGAAATCGTACATTATCCATTAAAAGTACCTTATAGATTTTGACAAATAAATAAAATGTATAAATTAGATTAATTAAAATGTATAAAAAGTATAAATAAAAATATTTTTACATCTTTTTTGCGAAGCAGATTAGGTTAGGTTAAGGCGTTGGCCTCTTACGGGCTTGTGACGTAGCTAGATGGTGGACTGTTTTGTCCTCAAGTCTTCTGCGCTCACTCCAGGGAGATAGAACGACTAATCGTTAAATCTTCCTGAGGTGTCGGGCTCGCCCGCTGTAGTCGACAACCCTAGTTGTAGAACACACCATTTGGGACATAAATGAATAAAAAACTGAAAAACTAAAAAAAGGACTTACCTAACACAAGTTACCTCTGATGCACATAATTAATGAATAGTAAATCTAATAAATACAACCAACTCACCAATGCTACAACGCTGTCGATCGCTCGGTTGAAACGATCGCAGAGGGCGCGCATGCTGTCGTAGGAATGCGTATCGAAATCGGTCAGGATGTTGTTTTCCAGTGCTGCCTTCATCTCGGGAAGATCTTCGCAAACCCACCTAGAAAGCAAACAATGGCATTAGTGACTGACCTCCATTGACGGTACATCGGCTCGAAATGTGTCCATAAATAATCCTAAACGGTGTTGACATTTCGCAATACATAGCCAGCAGGTGGTAGTTGTTAACTATTTTACCTTAGATCCATTGAATGTTTCGCTCGGCGTCCATCAAGGATCAATACTTGCACCACTTATTGCAATATTTACACTTATTGCATTATTTACAATGATTACACTGAAATGTGTGTTAAAAACTCGAAATAAATGTTTTATGTCGACCTCGAGATGTTCAGAGAGGGAGAGTGCAGATCGGGTCTAACTCCAGGAGGACTTCGAAGTCACTGCACTGAAAAGAAACTTTCCATTAATCCACTGAAATCAATTTTATAAACACGGCGAATACTAGTTATTTTTTGTAGACATGATATTCAATATTATTATCATTTTATTAAACAAAAATAATCAGCGATTTGTGATTCCTGCATACCTGCATTGAGATTTGATTACCTCTATTCCTTAATTAATAGTTAGGAACACATCCAAACATAACATACCACCTATAATATTGTAGGTATGCGTAATAACATAACTGTTATGATTTTTAATGTTGTCGCCGTAGATTGTAGAATGATGCTTTATATGTGTGATATTCTCCGGCCAACTATTATTTAAGGATATAACGTATTTTATTTTTACTGATGAAGTCTTATTAAAATATGAACAAAAAACAAATGACAAAAAACACGATTTTTTCACAAGAACGTGAAAAAACAACAAAATAATTACCGGAATGGACGCCAGTCGATTTTGAGTTGAGCCGAGACTCTAACGAAGCGAAAGGTTAGTAAACAATAGAAGTGGTAGGATTCCCAAAGAAATAGGTACCTATTCTAATTTTTGTAGCTGACATGTTTATACAAGAGGTTAAAAAGAAAATCGCCTAGATCTTCCTTCCGGTGAGTGGCGATGAACGGATCGCCTCAAAATTTCAAATATAGTGATTTAAAAAATATATATTAAAAAAAGTAAAACGCAAGTCGACGTTTCTATAAGATAAAAACAGCTGTAAGATGCTCGTATACTTTGAATGAAGGTGCGGTAAGATGCCTTGCCAGAAAAAGCACAGTTAAAAGTACAACAACGGTTCACAACAGAAAAAAAATATTTTTTAACTTCTTATTTGGTCTAACTATGGTACTCTACATTCCTTTCACCATCGTATTTCCTCAAAGTCCTCCTCCAAACCATTTGTTCTCGAAACAGCCATTTTTTCGTTGCCTTTCCCCTGACGAATTCTCCGACGTTAGGACTTTGTTACCAAGTAAGAGCATCGATGTTCAACTTTCGGGTATTCAGTATTTTTTCTCGCTATGGCCTACATCAATAACACTTGTAGATGATTTTCGACTTAGTTGTTTTATGTAGAATAATGTCATAGAAACAAAAACATACTTAATATTTAAAAAAATCACTTAAAAATGTTTTAGTTTATGTGTAGAATTACCAACTTAACTGGGGCTCGTCAATAAAAACTAACCCTGAATACCTGAAAATTAAACAATTTACATATATAATATGGCTTGAGGAGATAATTCTAAAGGGCAGCACTATAAACACATAAAAACATCAAAATGTTTTTTATGTTAATATATCTTCTGCTGTTAACAAATCTGCATAAGATTCTTTATGCAGTTAAAACATAAGCAAACATTTTGGGGAAATAGCCGTTTGCTGCAATTTTGGAGCTCCTCTATAGTTACATTAAAAAAAGTCTAAAACCTATTTGATATAATATTTCGGTATGCGTTGCTCAACTGGTCGCGTACAGTTTTGTAATTACTTACAAATTGAGAACTAGCGTAGATTTTGCATTATAACACGTTCTTTAGTGTTCAGAAATGAAGAAAGCGCTAACGCTACGTAATTTCCCTTATCGTTGCTAACAATCGCTTTGGCATTTCTTCCAAACCGAGCGGTTTCCGTTATACCGTGCGATCAAGTGGGTGATCCAGTAAGTGCCTCGAGTTGCTATTAGTTGGGGAGCCAGCGACAAAAAAGTGCAAAAGTTGTGGAAAATCTGATACTTTAAGATCAGACAGTATTTTGGCCATAGAAAGCCGGGATGCAGTCAGCAGGCCAGATTCCGGGACACCTGGCGCTGGCGTACTAGGAAAGGTGTCATTTTAATTAATACCCCAAAGCGTTTCGGAAAAGCTGAAAATTCATCAGTAGACAATGGATGCAATAAAGAACTCGAAACATATAGACAGACTGCTTCATAATCGAACGTGTGGCGTCAGCATCTCCATACCATTATATTGCGCCAAAGCGACCATAATATTGTGCGGCACAAAAGACCGATGCGTCATAGACCGATGCGCGACATGTATAGGGATGCTGGCGCCACGCGTTCAATTGTGAAGCATGACCTGTGTCTGATCTGAAAGTATCAGCTTTTACAAAACTCTTGCACGTTTTTGTCGCTGGCTCGGACTATATAGTCAAAGAGCTCTATTTCTCTGCAGTGTACCTTCATGATTGACGATCGTAATCATTGATGAAAAGTCTATAGGACTTCTTCTTCTTGCTGGTGACAATCATGATTTTTTCGGGAATATTGTGCTTTAGTCTGACAATGTCGCCGAAGTAGAACTGTACACATCGGTGACAATTAGCGGACGCCGGGCATATAAGATAGAATGGGCACATTTCATTACTTGCGAATGGCAGTACAGCATTTGCCTTCAACGCCGTATTTCGTATGCCGCATTTCGTATTTTTTTGCTTCTTTTGGCTAATAGTAATTGTCCATGTTTCCTCGCTCTAAAGAAATATGAGGACCACGAGCGCTTTGACGAAGCGTGTGGTACTTGTTTTTTGGTGGTTTATTCCATATCAATTCCGCTCAAAGTTATTTATGGGCACAACCTACAAATCAGGAAAAAAATACAAACTCTAAGGTTCTCGAGGTTATTCTACATTACATAGCTATTGAAAACACAGATTCTTACCGCCTAGAACTAATTATGTAATTCCCGTTGTGGACGTAGGTAGCACTCTTTGTCCCAATGAAGACTGCAAATGCGACTTTGAAGAAACATAATGAGCTCCACGCAGTAAGAATCTGCTTTTTCATCCAGGAAAAAACGTGTTTCATTCTGAATCATGACCCAGAGGTTTTTTACTTCCACAGATTTGTATGCAATGCTTACTTCGGTAAGCAAGACGAGACAAATAGTAAGCAGTCAGATTACTAAGTACATGGTAACATGTACTTAGTGATGACCAGCGAGGTACAATTAAAATGATTGGCCTTCCTGAAATTTCTCAAAGGCTCATACAGTGTTTGGGGGTCCCGAAGAGACTCCCGGAGTCCCAGGCTATATAAAAATAAAAATCTATTGTAAATATTACATAATATTTTTAATATAATATGCAAACATTTAGTTTCGGAAGAGAAACATATTTATTATGTGTTTTTTGACATTTCTTTTACAAAAGACATGTTGATCTAGGATGAAAACAGGTAAGTACGGCTTAGAAAGTGTAAAACAGTTCATATTAATGTGGTTTTCGTAACAGGTACAGAGATAAATCATAAATTAAGCGTGGTTTAAAGCGCAGTCCTGTCTGTGATTCTACTACGAGGAAGATCTTGTTTGCAATGCAATACCATCATGACTAAAAGTGCCTATATAAGGATCAGGCACCCATACCAGATGCGTGTTTTAAGTATTTTGGAAATAGTAACCAATATTACACTGGAATATAATATAGACAAGTAGGTAGACTACCAGATATTGAAATGGTTTTTCAGTTTGAGTTTACTATTCCACATGAAAACACTATCACTAGCATACTACAAAATGAGGTCCCTCAAGGGGTCTGCAGTGAGCTCTCAGACTACGTAAACCGCGCGGCCGAACCGACATCCACGAGCCAACTACGAGTAAACCTATGCGGCCGGGCGATGTTATGTAATCACGCACACACTATAAAGTATGCATGAACGCCGACGTCTCCAATAGTCATTAATCCAAACATCGATTATAAAAAGCAGCGATAGCGGTAATCGCTACTTACCGACGTGGAGGCTGGGGTAGACAACAATCGAGTGGGGCGGCACAATGCCGTTACGATATGGGAGGTTACCTAGCTTGACGTAATATAAAATCGAAAACTATCGCGGTTGTTAGACATTTAAAAAAAAGGAAATACATTAAATAAAATAAAAAAAAAACACCACTGTGGTTACAGAAAGTCAACTATTGTGTGTATTATGTTTTTTTTTATAAAAAAATGTGGTTTATGTATTTATCCATATAGATAGATGTATATTTCCGGAATGCACCCAATAAGACCTTACATTTGACACTAAACACGATATATTTGTTTATTGACAATAGGACATTTAGACAATTTACTTTATATTTGGACAGTTAAGGTACCCTATGACACTCGAGATTACATGACGATTCTAACAATACCACACACACACGTTTAAATCGGTTCAAGCGTTTAGTAGTTAAGGTGGAATTAAGAAACAGAAAACATACATAGATGAACCCTGAACACATTACACTCCTTATTTGTTGGGCAGTCGTATAATAAGACGAAACGAATTAACCGCGTGAAGTTTGAAGCACCCGTCGGCGAAATTGCTACTGCCATTGTCCAGAGTAGTGCTGCCCTGGACAACGGCGGTTGCAACATAGCCCCAATTTCGGGGCCACATACTTCACGCGGTAAATTCGTTTTATCTTATTTATCGGTAAGTATACCTTAGGCATATTGAAGAGTTAGCTCTTTTGATTGTCGTAAAAGTGACCAAACAATACTAGGTATTACGAGTCTTAAAAGAGAAACTGATACATCTTTTTTCTGGATGACGAACTGTGCAGTGAACGATTTTTCACTTTTCTAATAATCAGCCCTATGATGTATAGTCTCTCGCTTTAGCTATCATGCTTTGTTTTCAGTTGTACACAAAATATTAACAACGTACTTTCATACAGTAAGCGTTTCGCGCCATGAATGGTCAAACTGTTTTTTTTCATGAAATTTCTTTTTTATCGCAATTTTTATTATTATTTCTTTTGCTACGGCACGGCTACTTAATGAGGTTCATGATGAAGATACAAAAAAAAACTTTTAATTATTATTTTTATACTTTTAATTATTCACTAAAATATGTCAATATGACAGAATGACAAATAAAATATGACAGAATGTTACAGCATTTACGCCAACTGCATTTAATTTTTTATCAATATTTGTGAAACAGGAACGCCGATGTCGGAATTTATAGTTTTGTTAGAAACTCAATCAAATGGAGTAGTTTTTAGAATAATTTTCTCGTAGCATTGGTCAAGATAAAATTACGTCATAAACTTAATTTATTTCCAATTTTGCCAATCGGCCAACTCGTTTCCTTGGCTTTGTTTTTTGTCTCAAATTTTATATTTATTTCTTTTAATAAAATACCGCGTTTTCACGAGGTCTATGATTACGGTAAAAGAAAATAAAAACTTTTCATAATTATTTTTATATTTGCTAAAATAGAATATATATATAAAGTATGTTTTTGAAAAAAAAACACATACAATTAAATAACTCCGAAACTATTGATTTTTACACAGAGATAAACGTGGCTGTTTAGATTGCAAATAATCTCTTCTACAACATCCCCAAGGGTATCTATCGAGGAAGCAATAACCCTGTAAATAGATATTTATCAGATAGATAGATAGATCCACATTAGATTTGTATCGTTCCTATCAGAAATGTTCCTACGTTCCTACATATACATTATATTATTTTTTTTACATTACGAAATTTCACTAAAATAGAAAAGGGATGTAATACACTCGACCGAACAGGAATGAATATTAAATGTGGAGGAAATAGCGAATAAAGAAAAGGGATTTAAGTGTGTATGTTTGTTTTAAAATAGCTAATGTTACCACCATTACCTTCTGCAGAAGGCAATGGTTACTACCGATCCTACCGCCTGACTAATTCTTAGCTATTTTAAAACATTAAAACATTGGCCAAACGGAACTCTTGTTATTCGTTCAAAATCCCGATTACTAGTCGTTAAAAAAACTAAGTCATTCTATACAGTTTTATTATTTAAACTAAAATGTGTTCATTCCTTTTTTATTATAGTTATAACTAACCATATTTTTTTGTGATTTTATATTCTTTTAATATAATTTATTTCTGATATGCCAGAGCACAAAATAGTCATGCGCGTTTCGCAGAAATGGTGTTGACTTCGAAAGTAACTTCTTTTATTACTTAATTCTTTAGAAAACTTGTATATAATAAAATTCGTTTATTTTTATCATCATTATTAGATATTATTATAATTAAATGACTAATAATACCTGTGGGGATTTACATGTAGAACATGTAATAATTTGGGTGATTCCCAAAGAATAGTCTTAGTAAAAACCCTTAAATATATATAGAAGGAAATATATCCTTCGTACCACGCTTCATTTCGAACCTTCGGATCATATTACTGAAATTGTTTTCGTCATGTGTAAAGGTCAAGGAGGACGGTATAATCGATCGGCCCTGCTCGGTCGCTTTCGACTTTGTTCCTTGCTTCCGAACACGAACGAACCTCATAAAATGACACGCAGAAATATCATTCAAAATTCTACGTTCAAAATGATGCCAACTTACATGTGAGTTTATGTATTCGAGCCACACTAACTACACGAGTAGTTAATGTTATGAGCAAACACGGCCAAGCGAGAAAAACCGACTCGCCTTGAGGTGTAACGGTCGATCGAACACAAGATTCCTCTTGTGACAAACGAAGGTGAAGTGTTAAGCGTTGTGATGACTGTATTAAAAAAAAAAAAATACATGTAGTTTCGTCTCGTAAATCTGCCTTTTAATTTGTGTTTACCGAAAATACGTATCGAAGTGTGGGCAGTAAGCTAAATGTTCATTTGTCACGTACACTCTTTCCGGTTTTATACTTTTCTTATATCGCCTGTAAGTATCGTAGAGCAAAGGCCTACGTTTCTTCATCTTCTTCAGGTGTCTTCTTCGCTGCGAAGGTCAGAGACCATTTTGGTTATTAGAATTATACAGGCCGTTGCTTTGAAAAAAAAGAAATTGTAAGTAGGTAATCTACAACTAGAGCCCGTCAACTACAACGGGCGAATCCGTCACCTCGGCAAGTGAGCGCAGAAAACGGGACGAAAAATAATCCACTCTCTAGTTACGCCACCTGCCCGTTAGAGGTCAACGACTTACGGCGAGGCACCGGGAAAGGTACCAGCGGTCAGCCTCGCCCCCTGACTACCAGTTTGGAAGGATATCTTCGTCTGTTATTTCATCTTTTTACGATAACTTTAGCCTTGGGCGCAAATGGGTTAAGACAGGATATACTATATCCTGTGCGCTGACAGATATTTAGAAATAGAATTTGGCGAAACGGCCCGACGCGGTTGATAAGAAAGAGCAAACACAGACACAGGCGGACGGACTCAATGCACCTCTGCGGAGAGGTTAGCCGCGTGTCCGTCTGGCTGCGAATCGAAGCGATCACCTTGGCTGTGGGCGAAGCGAAAAGAGTTCGCGAATTGCGCACGCAAAAAATACGCGACAGGGTCAACGAACCGACGACCTTCGCATTTAAAATTGGCGATTACGGCTCTCGTCTGAACCGCGTGGGTTGGGCACATCCACCGCTGCGCCCGCGCTGCCGCTCGCCACATCAAAACATTCGTTGCAAAACGCGTCCGCACCCACCTTTGCTTTCATTCACCACTCGGAGACGTGTCTACGTTTGCGACTGCTGCTATTCTAGTGGCGCACCGAATGGGGGGGGGGGGGGGGGGGGTTGTGTTTTACCTCTGCCGGCCTCTGACGCCTCGATCAGCTCGCCTCTAGCAGCCTCTGGCGCCTTGGGTGGCTCCTTGGTTTGCCAAGCCCGGGTAAGACCCTGTGCCCACAGTCTAGTTACGCCACCTGCCCCTCAAAGCCCAACGCCTCACGGCGAGGCACCGGGAAAGGTACCCAGCAGACAGCCTCGCCTCCTGACTACCAGTTGGGAAGGATATCTCCGTCTGGAATTAACCTTCAGGATACCTCCTGCCTCGTTACAGGATCGAGGTCGCTTGCGCGGTTCTCTCCCTTATGAAGCGGTGATACGGTGTCTACCGAATCTATCGCGGACCACGGCATCCTTTGCCCGGCTTATTCACCCGGGATCGGGTGGCCGAATGGTCGTTTCAAGAGTAGTTGCCATAAGGTTTAACAGCTACCCGCGCTCTATAGAAAACATTGCTATCGGAATGCAAAATCCATTGGCTTACGCCGCACGGTGCGCAAACCATCCAGGAGCGCCCGAAGGTTGACTCCTAGGGGAGACTGGCCAGCGTCCTACCCTGTCTCTCCCTTCTGCGCGGAGGCCGCCGGAGACCCGTGAGTATGACCGACCTGAACACATAGCTCGTGTTCTCTGCTCAATCGCGAGAGAGTAACTACTGGATACGGTCGATAGCCACGTGATTAGGTTTCCTACCCTACCCAGGCTATGTGAGATACAAGGAGTGCTTCCCGGATTTCCGTCTGTATATGCTATTATACCTACTGCTTCTCCGGCATCTACAATGCCGGGGTACGCCGAATTTATTGTCTTGTGACGTCCTTTTCCCTTGCGGCTGTTCCCATAAAATGGCAATGGTCACTACATCTCTAATAACTCGCATGTAACTCTGGCTCTCATAACTACTGACCATCGTATGTTATTGTCCATGATAACAAAAAATGTATCTTCTACTTTCTACTAGTTTTATATTATTTATAGTTACGATCCGTTATTATCCGTAAATGATTATGTAATTGAAATGTAATGTATAAAGAAATGTAATTATCCATATATGAGTGTTATTATGTACTACGTGTTTAGTTAAATAACGAGCAACAGGGTCGATTGTCTGAGGGTAGAAGCCGTTTGTCTGTTTTGCAAATTCGTAAGCCCGGATATATAAAATGATCTCAGTCGTGGATGGTTGGCTTCTGCCCATATCGGCCTAGTTAGAGTACTAAAATTCAAGGTTACTTCCAGCGACCGGCAGCCATCCAGCCAGAACTAATATATTTAATACACAAAAATATACCGGCGGCATGAACACAGTTGTGCCTGAATTTGCAGTGTATCAGTGCCGCAACAAAAATGGCATAATTTTAGTGTGGACAATTTAGTCGGCATATGAATTCCCCAATTGGAAACCCAACAAAAGGAAACACCGATGTTACTACAAGTTACGCAATGGTTTCATATAATTCTAAATATACCTGTCATAATATCAATATTATAAGTCTTTGTGCTATTATTCATATTGAATTGGATTAGTGAAGCATTCAGAGGAAACCTAAGGTTATATAACGTCCGAAACGACCTCCACAACTTTCTTGAAACGTTCAGGAATGAAGCCCTCACATCGCCCCTATTAATAAACACGATAGGACCGCGGAAGGCGCGTGGAAAACTTGGCATCAGACATCGGTTGAAATAGTTATATCATCAAACAAAAATTACCACACAAAGATTCTTCTAAATATTATATGAATTTGCCTTCTATTCGAAAAATATTAAATTTTGAGACAAGGTAAGTTAAAGAAAAAAACAACCGATTTTATACAGATACTAACAGACCCGGCGAACTTCGCACCGTCAATGAATGTCGTATTTCAGATTAGCTGAACTTAATTTATGATTTTATGAAAGTAATATAATACATACAAAATAAATATTAAGTTCACTACTTAAGATACCAACACAAAAAGAAATATAAAGTACAAAAATTAAGTATATCAATCGCGTTTCAGCAAGACATGTTTGAATTAAACTATTTACATATTGTGCAGCATGGGATGCACTCGGTTTAATTCTCTTCATTGAAGCACCTTGTGATATACGACATTTTTTTGTTTTTTTAACAGGCGCAAGAGCAAATAAAGCGGATGATTTGCCGACACGTGAACATGCCATGTACAACAGACCATGAGAAAAACACGGATTTTAATTTTGTATGGGAAAATGATTTTCTTTTATTTTAATTTTTCGCCAACTTTCCAATTTTTGTTTTTAGTTATTCTGCTATTCGGGACGGAGACAAATACTACGAATCAAAAACCATGAAAAATCAGTCCAGCCGTTCTCGAGTTATAAGTGTTTGAACAAACCCGACTTTGTTTTATATATATATGTATATAGATACGGAATCACAGCGACCTAGCTCAATTTGAATGATGTTGCGGAGCGACATAAATAGCAACCAGTATAAATGTTATATGACAACTCTAGTCGTTCTGATTGTTTTTTTGCGATGGCGTGATGTCACGATTCCCAAGTTAAGCACCGTGGCGAGTGGCTTCCATATTTAGAAATCACGAAAAATCAAGTAAAAACCGTGAAGTTTGAAGCGCGGCCCACTGCTCGTTGGAACGGCCCTTGTTACTTAATTGTGAGGTAATCCAGCAGACGCAGCGGCCCTACTTTTTGGCTCGCGATGACGTAAATTAAAACGTAAAAGAAAAAAATATATTCTCACTAACTAACTGACTATAATAATAATCTCACCTCACGGGAGACAGAACGATCAAATATCGTTAAAACTTTTTAAGGTGACGGGTTCGCCCATTGTAGTTGAGGCAGCTCATGTTGACGAATGGTTTGAGAAAAGAGTTCGTCGGTTCTAGGTTGGATCACTAAATTTTGTGACTAGTTTATATTGTGAGAGGAGTTCGTCGCGGGCGAGAGAGAGAGCCATCATTCGAACGTGGATTCTCCAAATTTGAATTGCAATGAAGCGTGCGAATTACAGAATATAGCCCTCGTGTAATATGATATCCTGATACTTCGTATCAAGTTTGAAGTTTTAAAGGATTGCAAGTAAATTCACTTGTCAAATTTGTCCATTTTTTATTTATCTATATAATATTCGCAATCTTGTTTGCATGATGGCAAATCTTTCGACGGCTAATTAAACCCACTTCCCGTTATACAATTGATCTAAAACTTTTCAGATAGACTCGTTGTCTATGACAATGCATTCTACTAAGTTATGGGGTTATGGGGTTAGGGGTGCAAGGCAAGATTGACATTTCAAATGGCAAGGACAGAGAATGATGATCATGATGAATTACAGGTAAAAACTTGTATTTTTCGGGTTGGTTTCTTTTAAACAAGTATATTTGCACAGAAAATATGAAAAAAATCGCACCACCTAGCTTTGGGGTGTCGATGGCGGAGGAAATTAAAATTGGCACGAACTCGTTGTTTGCGAGGGAGATACACTGCAGTCTCATCCCATTTTACTAGCTTCATGGTAAACATCGAGTGATTCTTAGTGCATTCTACATTATTCATCAGTGTTGGGAAAGATGGAAGATGCTTGCGAAAATCGCCACATAGTAATAGTGGATATAGGGAAGACCACGATCCTCAGTGAAGTACATCTTCTATTTATATGTTAGGCTACTAACGTGCCAATATATCGAATTTGCGTTTTTTATTGATATTTGTGTGAAATCACGCTTCTTATCGTTCTGTCCATATCCCGATGGCACACATTGTTCAGTTTTCTTGTAATTCTCATTGCAGTGGCATCTCGTAGGCATGAATTGACGAGTTTACTCGGTGAAACATCTAGTAATTCCTCGAAAACATTTTAAATGACAGTTTTAATCGTTAGTACAGTAAAATATATTTTTTAATATTCTGTTCCATTTACACAAGAAGAAAAAAACTTCGTGAACGGAGTTATTTAGTTTATTCCATGTCCTGAAAAGTTTGCTTTTTGGCGTGTACGAGGTCCCACATAAAGAGCGACGACATATATTTAATTATTTATAATTAGAAATGTATTTTACCGCGTGAAGTTGGTGACACGACAACGGCAACAACGTCGAAACGCCGGGTACCACCAACTTCACGCGGTAAAATCTGTTTTTAATATTACATCGTTATAATCTTCGATGTCACAGATATAATAGCGATGGCCAGAACCGAGCTCGCATTAGTCAAATAGACACTTTCCGCCTGTTAATTTTCCAAGAAATATGAAATGCAACGTGACAAACAATGTGACATGTTGCACATTTTTGCACACGGCCCAAAACGTTGTCTTCGCATGTCTGCACTGTTACAATGCAAATATGGAATTCGAAAAACGTTACAATAAATGAATCGGCATCATTGCGTAATTCTATTTAATCAGATGCGTTGCGATAGATGGGCTGACCGATTTGACTTTACAGCGTTATCAACGTAAGTGGGCACAAATAATGAATACTCATTGAACCGTTGTCTTTTCTGACCTTGCTGGCCGTTGTCTATAGATAAGGTTGAATATTTAACTACAATGAAAACTTTTAGATTTTTAGCCGCGTGCTAGGACTTCTCAGTGCCATGTTTCTTTTTTTATAGACACGAGCGATAAAGGGCATTGGCGACATTGTGGCTAGACGAGACTGGATTTGTTCACAATATATAATGTACAAAAATAAATAGTAATGCTATATACAGCCTAATAAAGGGACGTTCAAGTATTACGTAACGCAATCTGGGGGGAAAGTGGGTCTTGTAAAACGTTACGATGCATTACAGGGGCGGGAGTGGAGTTTGAACTACACTCTACGTACCATATGTTATTTTATTTAAAGAGTTTATTAGTAAAAAAAGATCAATGGTGGATGAAGCCAAAAATGTATGTAAGGACAGGGCCAAGTCAGGCAAACGGCATAATTTAATGTAAGATTAGTAGTAAAAGTTTATTAGGACAATTTTGAGCCCATTTTAATATATTTTAAACTTAAGCAAACAATATGAATAAATAAAATAAACAACATACGAACAATATATATTTAAAGTTAGAAATCTCTTGTTTTATTTATTATTACCGCAAATGCGATTAAAACAATAACAAAGATATTTTAGCGACTTTCCAGTACTTAGCGCAACATAATGCTCCAACGCCCCCTAGTTGAAATACATGGAATAGTTTCCCTTTATTTTGTTTTAATGTCGAATTATTGATTTAGTCGTACACGCCAACAAGACAACTTTTCAGCCCATGGAAAAAACCGAATAACTTCATTCACGAGATGATTTTTTAGTTATATGTAAGTGGGACAAATAGATTAAAACCGTCAGAGTTCTTTGCGAGGAATTACTACTAATCATGTAAGAGGTATCACCAGATAACATCTTCAACTCATGCCTACGAGATGCCACAACATTGACAATTATAAGAAAACTAAGCAATTTGAACCCTATGGACCTGGATAGAACGACCCGCAGCGTGATTTCACACCAATAACAATAAAAAAAGCAAATGAGATTTTTTGGCGCGTACAAAGTCTCATTTAGATCGACGATTTATTTTCATGTATACTTTTTTTTAATATGTAAATCTAAGATATATTTTTGTGAATATGAGATTCATGCGACATGGTTTATTTGCCTGGTTTATTGCTTTGAAATAGCTTCATTTAAATACGATAGGTGGCTGTGTTTTAATATAGGGTCAATCCATTTTAAATCACCCAGGCAATGTTGCTAAGCATTTTTTTATTTCCCTGTTTTTTTCCAGTTATTTCTATGTATATAAAGAACATTGGCAATTAAACTTTCCGCAAACCACGATTTTCGTTCAAATTTGCGCAACTTCAAATTTGCGCAAATTTTCGATCAAATTTAAAATGGCTGCCAAAAAAAACATGGCTTATCAAAAACATGGCTTATCACTGTCTAACTATAGGGAACTAACGATGAAAAAATCAGAAAAATAAAAAAATGTTAGCAACAAATTTTACTTATATTGGGTGATTTGAAATGGATTGGCCCTATAATGTTTTATTTAACAATTAAAGGACATACTTAGTTAGGTAAGTACTTGTGATGGCTATCAGCATATGATTATATTAGATAATAAGATATACCTCATTCATTTATATAGTTTTTTTTTTAGGTCTAGACTTGCATGAGGATCTACCAATCTCCTTTTGGATTCAATTTTGCCTTTTTTAACTGCAGTTTGGTGTTTATTACTGAGGCATTTGTTTTTGTTTTGAGTAAAACAGGTGAGTAAACACTCACCTGTTTTATAGGACATTTTACGCCATTCTAAACAGATTGTCGTATAATATCAATGCCTCTAGCGGACTGTATAGCAATACTTCGACGGATTTATAAATCCTTGAAGGATTATTTACCCTCCGATTGTCGATCCCAGGGCGCCACGTTCCCCGTACAATCCCACAATCGTGCCAGTCTTCGGTTGCGTATCCCGTTCGGCGGCGAAAGAAACAAAGAGTTGAGAAAACGAAAGGTGTGCTCTGTCTAGGAGGCCATGTGTGCTAAGAGACGGCAGGTGCAAAGTAAGCACAAGCTGCAACAAACGGCACGCGACAGAAACGAGCACGAAACAATACGCCAACTCGAAAACCTTGGAATTAATAATAATAATAAAAAAGTCTACAGGGTGAGCTAACTGAAGTCGTTTAAGTTGAACCATTTCGCTCCGGTCTTCGGTATGGTATAAATGCCACGATTGCGAAAAATCTCCATTGAGCAGGAAAACATTTTGATGTTTAAAACTTTTTATTTTATTAGCAAAAAATGTTGTTACTAGACACAATTGGAAAATATTTCGATGTGAATTTTGCAACCGCTAAGTACAGCTTTTACACTATGATGAATATTGTTTCTAGGAGCTAATAATACTAGTTTAAAGCCTAATGAAATGTTTAACTATCTTCATAAGCGTCGATGAATGTGTGCATGTGATAAACTATTGATAATGTAATAGCTTATTTCCTAAACTTTCATAGTTTCTCCATTAGGTTCTCCTTGACGACACCGTAAAATGTTGTATAGAGACGCAATTTGGTGCGAATTTTGTAACCGCCCATGTCGAGTTTTTGCAATATGATGAATATTGTTTCTACCAGCTGGTAATACTGGTTTAAAATTTCAATATGTTAAATAATGAAATGTGAATGTGTGATAATGATAAACTACTGATAATTTAGCATCTTTCCTAAACTTTCTCCATTAGATTTTTCTTTACGACACAAACAAGTTCAAAAGTGATGTTTATTCTTTTATCATGACAGCAGTATCTGCAGCACCAAGTAGATATATTCGGTGTCTGTGTGGTGGGATTATTCATTTAATTACAAATGAAGAATTTCATCACTGTATAAACGGTCAATATTTGCACTAGCGTTCGGATAGCGAGTTTCGATAATTGCTATTTTTAATTACGTTTATAGATAGTTCGGTATCTCATAAATACTAAACAAACAGAAACGAGGCGATTGTACTCACTTGATGGTTTCCACTATTTCTAGGGCTCCGTCATGTTTGTCCTGCAAAAAAAAGAGTCAAGATTAATTTACAACGAAGGCTATTTTAAAATTCTTAAGACAGTATAACAAATCTAAAATAAAAGTTTTTCAGTTAGGATGTACTTTGACCGGGATTTCTCATTTGACCGGAGTATTAAAATCACTGTGCTGACCTGTTTTCGGATATAGCGACCCCTTTTCAGTGTTTCCTAGATATTTAGATATCTTGAGATCGCTGCGGCTAAAGGATCTTTAAAATGAGTGTTGAAGCCCCTGAGATGTTATTAGGTTTGTATGAGGCACCAGGACGTGCGGCGGTGCTCATGCTAACCGCCAATCGACTTGCGAGAGAAAAAGACAGTGAAGAATGTTCGGAATTTGAAAAACAGTCTTAATCCTTTATATCGGCGAGTATAGAACATCGTGAGGAGGAATCTTCTAATAAAACATGTACTCCTGGTATTGTGCAATTGGCGGGATTTCTTTCTCCTTGGGAAAGAAATCCCACCAATGTCTTTCCTCTTGGCTGTAAAGTCCCAACTTTCGGTATTATTCTATCTAATATTGGTACGTTTTCCACATTGTCGATGTTTTTAATGTCACCCTATTATCTATCACGCTGATTCCGAACTGCAATAATCTTTTTTCGGTTTCAGTAAATAGGCGATATAGGCATTTAAAGAAGCGTCAAACACCTACATTTCAGTAGGTTATTAAAAAAAACATAACTAATTTTTTAAAATAACTTTAAATCTGATTTAGCATTAAAATGATCGCACTTAGCAGCTTTTTTTCCTTCAAAAATAGACGAGGTACCAGTATCAATAATTGACAACTTTTATAGTAGGTAATCACCACGTAAGAGTCAAAGGAAAAAAAACAAATATTTTTTTAACACGTGTTCAGAAAATGAAAACGCCATAAAAATAGAGCTGTGCCCTTTTTGAAGCACAGCCTTCAATTTGAAGAATTCGTGCGTTTCCGCGCGAACGCAACGCGTTTTGGTGTCCTAACTGTACTTATCTCGAGTGGAAATGGCAGTATAGATACGCGCGATTAAGTAGGTACATAGGTATATTTAACTCAGAATCCAGAGCGATGTCCGCGTGGTCGTGACCTACATAAATATAGTTTAACGAAGGGGTATTGAAGCCACGTAAATAAAACACCCAGTGTACTTTCAGCGAGACATTAGGGGTCAACAACTTCGTCGATACCTACAGACAAGACAGACAATAAAGAGCGAAACAGCAATAACAGAATATATAAATGTACAACTACACGAACGTGTAATGTACATACTTGTGTAAAAATGTGCGTTTTTACAAAACGCCTAATCAATGCTAACTAATTCCAAACCCGCGACTGCATAACATCAAGGGAATTCCGAGGTATTTATAAGCCCGAAACGGCATCGACTTCCGCCGTCCGCAATGGCAGCAAAGTCGACTCAAAGCGAAACCCACGCGTCGCTCTTAAAAATAGTTTTATAATTCGGGAATGACCGTACCGAGCCGTGACCAGAAGTAAGGGGCCAATGATAAACAACGGGTTCGGCGCCTGCGGGGGAATGCAGGCGTAAATCCAAAGTCATGATGACAAACTCACTGCACAATAAGCACGCTTCTCACAAACACTAAATTATCACTAGACACATTCGTTATTGACACATTTTCGCCGCACTTTCACACACACACCCCTCGCGACCGACCGCCATGTTGAGCATCTATAACATGGCCGCCGCGCGACGACCGACCGACAGACCGCGCTGAAAGTAGTCAGAAAACGCCATGTTGCTATTTCTTCGAAAAACAGTATTGCCAGTACATACACAAGATTTTCCCAACATACCGGAGAAACAATATAATAATATTTACGTACACAACCAACTCTATTAATATTCACCTAAATAAAACCTCCCAATAAATATATAAATGTCTTTCTATCGTGAAATCAAACACGTCAAGATTTTTATTAAATGTCAAAGGAAGAAGAAAAATATTACAAGAAATCGGCGCCAAATTCAAATAAAGTAAAAAAGCAGTAGACTAATTAAAAGAAAGGTAAATATTAAGTTGAGACAAAGACCAGAACAATATCATATATTTTATTGATTTGTCTATATATTTTTTTCTCTCTTCGCGTTTAACCCCTCAAATGAATGGCGATTAGCTCGGGTTGCCTACGGCAAAATGTGTATAAATTTATATTTACATTTACATTTACATAGAGCGGGGTTTACTATAGAGCTATAGCATTACTATAGAGCGGATTACTATAAAGCGGCGCACATTTACATTTATATTTACATTTATATAAATTTATACACATTTTGTATACATTTTGCCAAGGCATCCCTTAAGGGACGCCTCACATTTGAGGGGTTAATTCCTTCTGCAATTTCTTTACTTTTCTTTTACTCCCCCATTTCAGTGCTCTAATTTTCTTGATTTATTTTCTCACATCCTCTCGAATATGTTTTCGTCCTCTGCAGCGTGTAGGTATTCATATTGTATAAAGGAGATTTATTACATGTGTTGAGAAGTGCATTTTAGCCAGCAACATCTTGCCAGTAGCAATATCTTGCCGGTAGCAGTGTAAATAATAACTTTGAAAATGGGCATCTGTTTCAGATCATGATTAAAGCATCTTTTCACTGCGGCCAGCTCGTCTTTTCCTGGTGGATGTATGTTTTCACATTTTTTGGTGGTTTATATTACACAATAGCAGTTTGGTATATCGATTTCTAGTGCTCTGGCGACACATTTATTTCCCATTATGAAATTTTTGAGAACGGCATCTTGGAGTGCCCGATTTAAAGCATTCGATAACTTAACAACTTTCAAAGACCTCTCGCTTATAACCCAGTAATTGAGCTAACGTTGCGAAGAAGAGCAACTTTTGCAGATGGTGTTTCGGAGAGTATGACAAATGAATAACCAGCAATGGTGCTTTATGAAGGGTTACCGGGAAGAACGAACAATGTATTTTTTTTTGTTGTGAAAATGAGATATTAATGCTATCTTGTGGTATATTTCCAAACAAATCGAAGCATGAATCGATTTTCAAAAGGAAGATGCCCCGGGAAAGAACGATCAATGCCCACGGGTGAAGAAGGACATTGATCGTTCTTTCCTGTCTAGTTCAAAGGTGTGGTACCTCGATGACCCTCCGGTTGACGCTGAGAAGGAACTGTGATGGGAAATACTGATCAACGCCATTAACTTATCCACGTTTTCCGGAAGTATAATATAAGTAAAATGTTTTTTTTTTAGGAAGTCACATATACTTATTATTATACTATTAGATTTCTTTTCTTTACTGAGGGGAAATTAATACAAAGTTTATTATTTTTAGAAATTCAAATATATTTGGTTTACTCAAACCCTTGCTAAAACCATTGATTTTATAGTGTAATAAAATCAATGCTAAAACATAATTTTTTGAGATTTTAAACAGACATTGATCATTCTTCCCCATAACGCTCAAATGATAGAGCCAGTTATGGCATTTTGCATCGGAAATTTAAAATCGACACCATTGTGAATACCTCCTTGGTATTAATAAAGATGTCAAATTATAAACAAACACGGAAATAGAAAAAACACCCCATTAACAAATGGTACTGAAATGTTAAAAACATTTTACATAATTTTGCGCCACTTTTGGGTAAATGATTCCAGCTTCTGCCACCACAGGCGCTGGCAATGAAATTTAAAACAAACGTGAATGGTGCCTATAGACAAGACATACGAGAAGGTCAATGGAATAAATATCCAATAAATGTAAAGAAGGACAACAATATCACATATTTTATTCATTAGTCAATTCTATATCAATTTTCTTCTTCTTCGCATTGAAGTCTTTCTGCAATTTTTCCAGTTTTCCTTTACGCCCCCGTTTCAGTGCCTTAATTTTCATGACGGTATTTCTCACATCCTCTCGAATATGAGATTTCGTCTTCTGCAGAGCATATTCGTATTGTGTATAAAAATGATCCATGATATGCGTCGGGATGTCCATTTCAGGTAGTGACGGTTTTCCAGCAGCATAAATAGTATCTTTAAAAGCGGGCAGCTGATTGTGTGTAATCATAGTGATTGCAGTTCCACTGCGGCCAGCTCGTCCAGTTCTGCCAACTCGGTGGATGTATGTTTTCACATTTTTTGGCGGGTCGTACGATATTACATAGTCGCAGTTTGGTATGTCAATTCCTCGGGCTAGGGCGTCGGTACTAATCAACACGTTTATTTCACCGTTTTGAAATTTTTTGAGGACGGCATCTCGGAGGGCCCGATTTAAAGCACTCGATAACTCGGCGACTTTCAACTTCCCTTCGCTTATATACCCCAGTAATAGAGCTAAGCGATGCGCGGATTGCGAAGCATTAGCAAAACACAAAATTCTATCCCATTTTCCTTCGGTGATCAAAGAGAACATTGATAGCGGTTTGTTTTCGATGTCCGTTAAAACAGTGTACTCGGATAATTCTTTAGGAGTTGCATATTTTCTGATTGCGTCCGATGATCCATCTTCTTCGTATTCGAGAGTGCATGAAAACAGTCTGGGTTGGAATAATCCCCATTGGTCGAGCTTTTCGGGGTCTTGCGATAATGTTGCTGAGAAGAGCAACTTTTGCGGAGGACGTTTTGCTGAGTATAACGATTGAACTGTCAGGAGTGGCGCTTTACCGGTCATTATTCTAGAATCCAACTTAATATGTTTATCCAAATGATAGAGCCAGTCGTTCTGAATGTTATCCATGATGCGATCCGCTTCGTCGATCACAAGGAATCGCAAATTTTTGAGGGAGAATCCTTCAGTGTTGTGTAAATGCTCGACGAGGCGTCCGGCAGTGCATACTAGGATATCAACAACTGTTTGCCAACCAGCCGTTTCCGCTGAAAAAAAAAAGAAACCTATTACCCGAATCCTATTTTAACATTATAAAATTGTACAGGTACTAACAATGTCGGACGATTTGCGACTGCTCCTGAGAAAGAGGTACTAGACCAGTAGCTGAAGCTACTTTCAATCCAGAGCCTTCGGCGTATTTTCTGAAGACTTTAGCAACTTGGTTGGCTAATTCTTGAACGGGTAAGACTATTAACGCACGGATGTGATGTCCAACAGGGTTTCTCAGCAGCTGCAAGCAAACTTATATGAATAATTCGGTCAAGTGTTAAAAAATATCTAAACCTAGGCAGATCTTACTTGCAGTATGGGTAAGACAAACGTGAGAGTTTTTCCACTTCCAGTTGGTGCAGATACGCAAATGTCATTTGGCCAGAAAGGAGCTGGTTTTGAGTGGGCTTCAAGTATGAATGGTATAACTGCTTCTTGAACGGGAAATAGATGTGTTATTCCATCTGAATCCAAAATCTTTTTGACTGTTGGATCTAACCACTTCAGCTTTGATATTTTAGTAGTCAAATCTTGTAAGCTTATCGGGAATGACACAGGGTTGCAGAGCCAGGAAGGCAAGACACGTTTCACCTTAGATTTTTTCTCAAATTCATTGACACCGAGAACTTTGTATTCGTGACTGGGTACAGCCGATTCAGCAGCTACTGGCTGACCATCGTTTACATCCGCTTCATCTTGGACAGCATCAACAATATCGGAATCATTTACTTCTGGCAGCGGTTCTTCCACTAGGCGTTTCTCTTTCTTCCGTTTTGGCTTCTTCGATATTTTTTCAGTGCATATTTCATTACTTATTATTTCTTCTTCATCGGCCTGTTTCGTGTTGTCTTGCTCGGGAACAATTTGTTTGGCTAGTTTTCGCTGCTCAATTTTTCTTTGGAGCACCTCTAACTTAGTGTTTTCATTCTTATCATGCAATTCATTATCCTCTTCATATCTAAAAAAAAAAGACATAAATAACAATTTACACATGTTGAATTCCAATAGAGCAACAACATAATAAACTTACCGATTTATGACAAATAATTCCGTCATTATTCAACCACGAGCACCTCTCGTTATATATAACCTCCAAAAAAGTTGACTTCTGTTGACGTTTATTTCAAAATCGCCAGTGCCCTAAAGATTTAAGGAGGGGGGCGCCAGTTTTGCATGCGGCAATTTTGCACAAATGTCACTTTTGACAGCTCCAAATCTGTTGAGGGCAGATTTGCAGGAGGCAACCTTGCAGGCGGCAACCTTGCAGGCGGCAACCTTCAGTACAGTTTTTAAGTATTTCTGTTAGGTTAGGTTATAGGTTAGGTTTTTCTTTCCATAAAATCGAAGTGATATTAATTACCGGCATCCTTGTAGTGGATGACTTTTATACATCAAACTAAACATTAAAAAAAATGTTTTAAGTTTTTCTGTTAGGTTAGGTTAGGTCATTTTGACATTTGCAAAACTGCCCTCTGCAAGATTTCCTTCTGCAAAACTGCCGCCTGCAAGAATGCCGTCTGCAAGATTGCCGTCTGCAAATTTGCCTTCTGCAAGTTTGATGGGATGGAATCCCTTTAAGGATTTAAAATATAGTGTTGGCAACACTACTTTTCGTATGGTAACATCCGCTATCTGCCATTTTTTCGTGAAATTAAGTTCACGTTCCTTTCCGATGTTTCGCCGGTGTTCTACAAAAATACTTCTAATATCCAAGTAGGAGGTCGTCACGTCGCTGATTGAGTTTCTGCAATATCGGTACGATTGGACGTATCATTCAACATGGCGAGCGTTTCGTATCAAATAGCAAATTTGCTGGAAAAGGTAAGCGAGGCTTTCTTGTTTTCGTCATTGGTTTTTTTTTTGTTTTTATCGGTAATTACTGGCTAATTTCTATGGTTTTTAGATGGCTTCTAATGACAAGGATTTTCGCTTTATGGCGACTAACGATTTGATGACAGAACTTCAGAAAGACAGCATTAAACTTGATGATGATTCCGAGAGAAAAGTCGTGAAAATGCTGCTACGTTTGCTCGAGGATAAGAATGGAGAAGTGCAAAATCTGGCCGTGAAATGGTAATAACTTACAAATAAATATTTAAATGGATAACATTGCTTTTGTCTTACCAATTGTAACGGTGTAAGACTTTCATAAATCGTACATTCTTAGTCATTACTAATCAACTTCACACTATTTATGGTAGTGTATGCATATCATACGAGACTTGAAAGAGTGCTGACTTGCACATATTTTAACCTCCATATTTTTAACATGTAACCTCTATATTACAACACTTATAACCTCCATGTTTTTAACCACATATTTAACAAGTAAGTATTTTGACACTTTCTCAAAGTATCAGGTTGCAATGTATAAAATCATATTTATATGCCACTCATAAATTCATGTTATAGGCTCATGCTGTTCTTCAGCTTACACTTCCAGACCCCAGTAACCTCGCTCGTTAAAAGCTATTCAAAGGATAGTTCATGTCTCTTGACTAGACCCCTTGCACAGCTAGACATATTATAGCTTTCTGCAAGGCGACTTTAGATCAAGAACAGTACACTTACCGCTGTGACAAAGTCCTTGCTGTTATTCGCAAAGTAATTAGCCTCTTAGCGGCTCGTGCCAACAAGGGTTTGACATTACTCCAAACCCCTAATACAGTTCGTGCGGAATGACTCTAAAGGCAAAAAACATTTCACTACAAAACCTTTCCTAACGATCGAGAAAGCTCCAGATGGGATTTTGCAGGTCGATTCGGTCTCTAAGCAGTATCAATTCCCTGGGAGTCTCGGATGCACAGCCCTCCGTCCACATATAACTCTTTACTCCCTATCTTGGAAGATGGCCTTTATTTTAGAATTAACCGTTCCATGGGAACAAAATGTCACGAAAGACCATGAGTATAAATGAAATAAATACCATGATCTTGTAAATGCCGTGACCCGGAACGGCTTCACTGTTCACCTTCACGCGTTGGAAGTTGGAGCTCGGGCTTTCCAGCCAAATCCCTGTTTCATCTCTTTAAAGATTTTGGTCTCTCCAGGAAAATAATCAACTCCTTCCTAGAAAAAGTATCTAAATCTGTAATTTCCGCATCTCAAATTCTATGGATCGAAAGGGAAAGAGGGGGGGGGGGGGTGAATAGGTGGTGAAGTTCACATGTGGCAAGACAGCTGTCCTAAACCTACCGTAGTCGGTCGTTAGTCCAGAGCACCTCTTACCGCCCGAAGTGTAATAATAATATTATGATGGGCTCGATTCCGGTCGGTAAGTTTTATGACAGCTCCGTTTGTATTTATTGTATATAAGTTTCCTTCTCTTTATATGAAAATGCAGGTATCTCATTCATGTTTAGCGTTCAACCAAAGGAAGCTGTATTATTTAGGTGTGCATTACCACAATTAAACTGTTGGTAACGAAATGTGTGAAAGTAAGCAAAGATTTTCAAAAGGTAGCAAGGCGGGCGCGCACACGCCTGGCCAGCCACCAGTCAGCAGATAATATTAATTGGAAAAAATAAAACCGATGTGAAAATAGAAGTAAAGCAAGCAAAATCGCACCATTCTCTGATTCGATTGACGCACACCCGACGAGCACATTCATCGTCAGTTATGCGATGTTTATGGTGAAGATGTCATGTCTGTGCAAATGGTTCATCGTTGGCGAACAATGTTTATTGAAGGCAGAGGAAACGTTCACGATAATGAGCGTAGCGGACTTTTCTCTGCCTTCAATAAATATTGTTCGCCAATGATGAACCATTTGGACAGACATGACATCTTCACCATAAACATTGCATAACTGACGATGAATGTCCGCAGCAGATTTCTTTTTTGCCATCAAAAAACAAATCACACTGCGCATTTCACAGCTGACAGCAAAACGAAGTGGAGTCTCCATGTCGTTCCGCTATCAATTGAGACGTGAGCATTTGAAGGTCACCAAACCGAATGCAAGTGCTGCCACTATACCCAAACTAAATTTCCCCGCCCGCATAAACTTCCTGTATCGTTCGTAATTTGAAATAATAATTAGGGAAGCTTACTTTTTGAACAACCCTCGTATTAATCATACTGATTTAGACCACATTTCATAATTTATAGTTTAATCTGTATATTTCATCTAGATTGTTAACAACTTTTTTTATAATTATTTAGGTTTTTAAATACAATATTAAATAAATTAATTATTAAATACATTACAATATTATTATTACTTATAAAGTAAAATATAATATATACCTAAACCACAGTATACCCCAGACGGTAGGTTCTCTTAGAACAAAATTGAAATCAAAGCGAATACGTCATGAGTCTTAAGTGCTCGGATATGGTCACCAGATGTTGCACTACTCGGCCTACACAGATATCCAAACGCTCAAAACGGTTGCCAGCCATTACCTGCTTGTAATGTTAACCGTTAGCGTTCGTCGGGACGTACCCCCTGCCCACATTCCTCGCACCCTCTTACCGCATTGTCCTGTAGCTCGAGAGTAAAGCTACTGGTTGGTATACTGTGCCTAAACTCAATTCACTTACTGAATTGAAGAATAAACCCCTGCGCTAGCCTGTGATTTCAAGATTTCACTATTCTGGACCTAATCTCGCACTTTGGTTCACTTGGAGGGTTGGGTTATTTTTATTTTTGTTATTTTTACTTTGACGACAGAGGAAAGTTATTATTTTTAATTGAATTTCTGACAAAATAAAAGTCATGTTTAATACCAAAAGCATCTAAAACCTACAAAAAGGTATATGTTGATATATTTTTCACAAGTTAGTAAAAGAAGGCTAGAACCCCCGGTACCTGGACCTAATAATGTACTGCGAGTCCCTGGCTTGGAAAATGATACTTTATATCTAGAAATTAAAATCTAATTGTTTTTTTTGTATTGATTTTTAGCCTCGGTCCTCTTGTCAACAAAGTAAAAGAGTACCAAGTAGAGTCCATTGTAGAAGCGCTTTGTGCCAATATGCTGTCCGATAAAGAACACCTTCGGGATATCAGCAGTATCGGTTTGAAGACTGTCATATCGGAGCTTCCACTTGGGTCAAACGCATTAGCGGCTAATGTTTGCAAGAAAATCACCGGGCGGCTTAGCAGTGCTATTGAGAAGGTAGGTGATTTTAGCGTAAATTAATGATAATTTGATGTGCGGCCTTGCAAGGAACAAACGTTACTGCTAACGCTACACTGTAAAATGTTATTATTTTTTACCTTATTCTGCAGTATGATATATGATAATTGATATAACATGTAATTGAGATATAATATAATGATATGATATGATATAATAATATATATTATGACATATGATATGATATAATGAGATATGATATATGATATTGATATAACATAAGTAATTGAGATATATGATAATGCAATTTTATAGTACATCACCATTATCACTAGGGTTGAAACGGAGTACGATATGATTAATCGTCAATTATTGGTGTTTTCCTGAATAATCGGAATCGTCTATTGTTGCTCCGATTATTTAGCAATATTTTAACGTTCAGTATGTGTACGTAATGTGTTTACATTGAATAACAAGTAAATATATTAAAAGAAATAAAAGCACGACTGCTGTTACAAAAAGTAAAATATAATATTTATATTTTTTTTAACAGTTTTTTTATGAAATATTTGTTGTTTATGTATTTATCTATATAGATACATATATATTTTCGAAATGTACTCAATTCGGAGATTTAGACATTTAGACAACTATTTACTTGATTTTTTGACAGTTAAGGTACCCTATGTATGACATTCGGGATGACATAATGGTTCTAACAATACCAAATACTTCTGAATCGGTTTGAGCGTTTAGTAGTTAGAGTGGAATAAAGATATGGAAAACATACATAGGTGAACCCTAAACACATTACACTTCTTTTTTTGTTGGACAGTGATGTAAAAACTGTACTGAACTGGGCCGTCATCCTGCCAGTGTTTCCCTCTGCTGTAAGCTGTTGGCTCTACGAGGGCTGCCAGGTTATTAGCCACCTGGTGTTCGACGTTAAGTCGTTCGTCTACTTTATTACCATAGTTTAATCTGGGTTTTATTATCAACAACATTATAAAACAACAATTTTCTTCTTTGTCATCAACAAGTAAATTAATGTTTTTAATTTTTCTACAAATAACGCAACATGCAAAGAAAATTACTTCTTATTTTATAATTAATATAATTAATAAAAGTTCTGCTTTAAGAGAGTCTCTAATCGATTTCTTCTTTTCAGCAAGAAGATGTGTCGGTCCAATTAGAAGCCTTGGATATATTGTCCGATCTACTAAGTCGATTTGGAGCTTTGCTAATAACGTTCCATCCAGTTCTACTGAACTCTTTATTACCCCAACTGGCTTCCCCGCGACAAGTAAGTAAACTGGAATTTTAAAATTACGAAGTTGTAATTTACATTGATTTTTTATTTTCAGGCTGTCAGAAAACGCACCATTGTGGCCCTCTCCCACTTGGTAATGTCCTGCAACTCTTCACTATACACAAATCTTATCGATCATCTGCTCGAAGGCTTGGGCGCCTCTTCCACCGCTAGCGTTAGGCGTACGCATATTCAGTGTATCGCATCAATATGGTAACATATTTTTTTTCAATAGATCAAATCATCTTACCATAAATCATCAATCATCTTACCATAAAATAATATTAATAACAGTAGATATTTTTTTCATAGATAAAATATTTTGAACCAATTACACCACAATTGACAGCTCCTTTTCTACTGCCCTAACTCCAAAAGCCATTTATTAATTGCAGTTTTAAAACTATCAATGTTATGTAATATTTTTAATACGTTCATCTTGTTTATTGTAAATTCGGGGTGTAATGTACCAAGCCTGTATCAGTGCGAACGCCGTTCTTACTCTATGTTGGTATTAGTAAATTACTTAGTTTAGCAGTATCTACCCAGGTACTCGCACATAGTAACCATCTGTGTTAGTTTATCTTATTTCGTTAGTTTATTTTATTTCATTAGTTTATCTTATTACATTCCTTGTTAGTTTATCTTATTTCGCTGTATCCATTCGAGGTTTTTTTTTAAAGTCGGCAGGCAGGTCATAGATTCGGGGAGCAACTATGGCGAGTAGCACCACCCGTCCTCGAGCATTCGCTGGATCCTGATGAAGAATTGCGCGAACATTCCCTTCAAGCTTTGGAAGCATTTGTTCTCAAATGTCCTAAAGAAATTACTCCACATATACCTACTGTAAGTCCCATTCAATCGTATTGCAATACCTTTTTTTTAAAACCAAACTTCACAAATACCTATATCTTTTATGTTTCATTTGCTAGATCATCAAATTGTGCTTGGAGATGATGAGTTACGATCCCAATTACAATTACGACGATGAACCGACTGAAACTGATGATGACAACGAAGATGGAGACGCAGCGATGGAATCCGACGGAGGAAACGAAGACAACGATGATGATGAAGATAGTGAGGAATATAGTGACGACGATGATATGTCTTGGAAGGTAACTTTTTTTCTCTTCAAAAATATACGCATATTAACGAATGAATTTGAGAGGATCCTTTTTCTTCCAGGTTCGACGTGCTGCAGCTAAATGTCTGGAATCTGTTATATCCACTAGGCACGAGCTACTTTCGGAACTTTATAAAACTGTATCACCAGCTCTTATTTCCCGTTTCAAAGGTTTGTTACATAATCAACTCCTTCAAAATGTCACTTTTTATATTTTACTATTTTTTTTTATAGAACGAGAGGAAAATGTGAAATGCGATATATTCTCAGCTTACATAGCACTTCTCAGAAGTACTCGACCAGTCATCGGTGATGTTGAAATAGAGGATCACGATTCACCACAGTACCTTCTGCAGCAGCAGGTATCCTATTTTTATTACTAATGTAATGTGGTTTTTGTTACATTGATCTATGCCAGTGTTTCCCAATTAGTGGTATGCTTAGGGGTATGCAAAGTTGCATGGAAATCTCTTGTAAGCGTGGAAAACTCTTGACTAAGATAATTTAATCATTATGGAATTGCCATATTTTTGCAGAAATTAGCTTACTTATCAGATATTTTCCCAAATTTGAATTTAGGACTTCAAGGCCAGGATACAACCATATTATTATTATTATTATTATTTATTCTGGACAGGCAGCTTTGCTGATACGTCCAGATCAGATCTTGTAAAGCTAAACAATATTAACAATATAATGTAAACACTATTAACAAGTTTTTAGGTATAAATCAAGTCTGTTTTTAAATTGATTGACAGAGATTGCACTAATCATTTCAAATGGTAGTTTATTCCACATGTCCACCACTCTACTTGGCAGAACGTTCTTAAGAGGATTAGATTTAAATTTTGTACGGTTGAGTTTTTTGTTGTGACGACGTTGTGTTGACGTTTGTGTGACGATTTGTGTTGACTGTGAATTTGTAAATATTCTTCAGTGCAGGTACATCGTAATAATGTGTCGGAATCGGAATTTTATACATATATCTCAATCAGGTCCCCTCTTTGTCTTCTTTGTTTGAGTGTAGTAATTCCAAGTAATTTCAAGCGATCTTCATAATTCCTATTCTTCAGGCCCACTGGCATTTTGGTTGCCCTTCGCTGAACCTTTTCCAGAATATCTACATCTTTGCAAAAGTAAGGGTTCCAGATCTGATAGCCATACTCAAGAATAGGTCTCACATATGCCTTGTAGATCTTGATAAAAACCTCTATTGACAGATGTTGGAAAGCCTTCCTTATTAGATAGAGAGTAGAGTTGGCTCTTTTAGCAATTGCAATTATGTGTTTCTCCCATTTGAGATCATCAGTAATTGTTATTCCAAGATCATTTTGTTGCTTGACTGCTTCTAGTTGGGCGTTTGCCAGAAAATATTGTTTTGTTGGGGTTGCTTTTCCCGATATGAAGCACTACACATTTCTCAACGTTTAAGGTAAGCAACCAATCTTCCGTCCACGCTTTGATCTTGTCAAGATCTTGCTGAAGCTGTCCACTGCATAGAATAGGATTGGCGAAGAATTTTGTGTCATCGGCAAAGTAGCTGCTCTGCGATGTGATTGAGGCTTGAAGATCCGTAATATACAAGGTGAACAAAACTGGACCCAGCACTGACCCTTGGGGTACACCACTGGATACAGTGAAATATTCAGATTTAAAATCGCCTACTTTCACTTGGAAGGTGCGACCAGTTAAGAAGTCTGATATCCAACTTAAAATTTTTCCTCGAATTCCGAGATGTTCAAGTTTTTGCAGAAGTCTTCTGACGGGAGAAACTGGGAAACAGGAGAAACATTAACTATGCAGGAGAAATTTGAAACAACACAAAAAGATATTCCTCTGAACATATTTGGTCAACAAATGTAAATATGACCAGTTTCTGAATCTATTTTTTTTTTTGGAAACTTTTTCTTTGTCAGTGAGTGAAGATGTAAAATCAGCCAAAAAATGCCAATTGAAAAATCTGCCAGCGGCATTACGCAGTTATTTCCCAAAAAAAATTGCCGCAATGGAACTGGGTAAACAATCCTTTTGCGAACCATTCCACCGACCACCTACCCATCTCTAATTAAGGGGAATTAATAGACATCTCATGCAACAGCAGACTCAAGAGTTGTTTTGCAGAGCAATCACTGGGTATTTTTTGGGCCGATCTAAAAGAAATTTAGCGAAGTCATCGAAGCAGTATTAAAAAATATATCGTATCTGCTATTTTACACGATGACCATTGCAAGAGCAGATTTTCGGCCATGACAAACTTAAAAACTAAACTTTGTCACGGACTTCAACTCCAAGACGACTTGAGACTGAAGCTGACTAAAATGCAACAAGATTTTTTAGAGTTGTGCTAAGAAAAATGTACACATTTGTCACATTAAACTGATTTTTACCGTCATTAGAACTGTATTTTAATTGTAATAAATGTAAAAAAAAACTAATTTCATTTTTAATTTATCATTTCTGCAATAAGGGGTATGCCAGTTTCAGGTCTTTCTTGAAGTGTTACGCAGGAAAAACTAATTGGGAACCGCTGATCTATGAGATTATTTGTTGGTAGATATTTGTAATGAAGTTCAAGAAAATTCATTGTTCGTTGTCTTTTATCTACACTTTGCATTATCCCATACTTTAAGACTTAAAAACTCTCCAGATCGTATATTAGGTTCAGCAGCGACCTCATACTTTGATGCGGATCTTGTTCCGCTTAACTATTTTCAGGACATATGTTGTAATGATACAACGATCACCGCCAACGCTAACACCAAAATATTATCTCTACTTGTTATAAAATGCAACATCTGCCTATCTATTGGTCTTGGTTTTTAAGTGATTTATTACCAAGCCGAGCCGCCGTGGATTTTAAATGTTCAGCTTAATTGAATATGTCAAAATGATACACGATGCTGAATTGATAGGCGGCGCGGGAGGGCGGTCACGCGGGCCCTGCTGCTGCGGGAGGGAAAAGGCAGGGATGGCAGTGAGAGCGAGCGGGTGGGTTGCAGGTGGGCGCGGTGGTGCGGGCGCTGCTGCCGTGGCTGCGGGGGCGCGCGGGCGGCGCGGGCGGGGCGCGCGCGGGCGGGCGGTCGCGCGGGGACGCGCTGGGCGTGCTGCGCGAGGCGGCGGCCGCGTCGCCGCGCGCGCTGGCGGCGCAGGCGGGCCGCCTGGTGCCGGGCGTGCGGCGCGCGCTGGCGGAGCGCGGGGCGCCGGCGGCCGCCAAGTGCGACACGCTGGCCTTCGTGCGCTGCCTGTGCGAGGCGCGGCCGCCGCTGCCGCGCGCGCACGCGGCCGCGCTGCTGCCCATGGTGCTGGCCGGCGTGCGCGACCCCTTCTACAAGATCGCCGCCGAGGCGCTGCGCGTGCTGCAGAGCCTCGTCGAGCTCGTCAGGCCGCTCGGTGAGTTGCCCTCGTCCCGCGGAGCGTCTCCGCAGCGGACGGCGGACGGACCTCGCGTGGGACTCGTCGCATTCGGCTCGGCCGCGACGGTTCGCGTCCTGCGTTAAAGGTTTCGGCGTCGTCCGTCGCGTTTGTAATATGCGACATAGAACACATTATATTCCGACGCAAAACAATTTTATTCTAAATTATTTTCAGATTTACCTATCCAACCTCCGCCTGAAGATTTAGAAGTATTCATAGAACCGATGTACAGTTGTACTCTTGTGAGATTGCGAGCCGCCGATATCGATCAAGAAGTAAAAGAGAGGGCGATAGCGACCATGGGTCAATTGCTCACGCATTTAGGCGACTATTTAAAGGTAGAAGAGATTTCATAAATAATCTTCGATTACGACGCCTTACTTTATGATCTATTTTTATTCTAGGATCAATTAGACGTTTGTCTACCGATATTTTTAGAAAGATTAAGGAATGAAATCACACGATTGACGACGGTAAAGGCCCTGAGCAAAGTTGCCGCGTCTCCTTTGAACGTCGATCTTACCTCCATTTTGGTAGGATTCGTTTATTATTATCTTTAGCGTTTATAATTACATCTTAGGTATTTCCTTTAATGTTTGTTTATATTGTAGCCGGAAGCGGTCCCGATTTTAGGATCATTTTTGAGAAAAAATCAGAGAGCGTTAAAATTATCTACTTTGGTGCTATTGGATACGTTGGTGCAGAATTACAGCGAATCCATGAACAGCGAGTTACTCAATAAGGTAAGTAATAGTCGGCGATGAAACATTAGCGATGTCGGCGGCGAGCCGTGGAAGCGGTCTCGGGCGGACGGAAGGCGGCCGCGGGCCCTCAGACGGAAGTCGGTTTCAGGTGCTGGCCGAGGTGCCGCCGCTGATCTCGGAGGCCGACCTGCACGCGGCGCAGGTGGCGCTGGGGCTGGTGCGCACGGCGGCGCTGCGGGCGCCGCGGGCCACGGCCGCCGCGCGCCACCGCCTGCTGCCGCCCGCGCTGGCCCTGGCGCGCTCGCCGCTGCTGCAGGGCGGCGCGCTGCAGGCCGCGCTGGCGCTGTTCCGCGCGCTGGCCGGCGGCCGCCTGCCCGGCCTGGCGCAGCGCGACCTGCTGGCCATGCTCACGGCGCCCGTGCAGCGGCCGCCCGACGCGCGCGCCGCCCCCGCGCAGCGCCCCGACGCCTCCGCGCACCTGCATAAGCAGGTACGCACCTCCTCCGTCGGCGCTCGTAGCTCCGAAGACCTCCGTCTCCGGGAACGCGATTGACTCCTTAGGATTTAGTATCGAAAGGGAAGCGAATATTAATTGAACGTCGAAAAGTTTCGGAATACGTACATTTAACCCTCGGAAGCGAGCGGAAATATAATTATGGCTTTTGTTAATATTTTTTCATGCATTTTCGTTTTCATCCTTTTTTTCGCTTTCAGGCTTTTCATTCTTTGGCAAAATGCGTGTGCGCTCTGAGCGTAGCCGGGGGACGAGAAGAGGCTCTCTCCGTAGCGGAAGGTTTCCTCGGAGACGCCAATTCGCCCGCCTCCGATGCTCATCACATGTTTGCGCTTCTGGGAATCGCCGAGATCGGCCGCCAGATGTAATTATTTTCGTAGACCATCGCGACGATCTCCGATCGTTCGATCGGAACGACTCATATCGCTCCGAATTAAATTTCAGAGATCTGAGTCCGATCCCGAATCTGAAGGAAGCGCTGCTCGCTTCGTTCGCGCCGCCTTCGGAGGAAGTGAAATCGGCCGCGAGCTACGCGCTCGGCTCCATCGCAATCGGCAATCTGAGAGTCTTCCTGCCGTTCATCCTCAACGAGATCGAGGCCCAGCCGAAGAGGCAGTACCTGCTGCTTCACTCTCTGAAAGAGGTGCGCCTCGGCAATTGGGGATTGGGAGCCGGCGAGAGGCGCATTATTATTATTATTATTATTATTATTATTTATTTATATACACTAGCAGCTTTTGCAGCTGGTGCGTGTACTTCACGTGTTGAGTGTACTGTTTGTCTTTATTTTATTTTATTCCTTACACTTTTTAATTGCCATTTTTACTAAATGTTTGTCTAGTAGATTTTTAAAACCATTCACTGAGATAGCACTTATCACTTCTTGTGGTAGTTTGTTCCAAGAGTCCACCACTCGGTTAGTCAAAAAGTACTTTCTTGGGTTGGAACTAAAACTGTTTCGGTTAAGTTTTAAGGAATGTCCACGGAGTTTCTCGTTGGTGTTCATTGTGTACATTGCATTAAGGTTGGCTACATCATAATGACCATTCAGAATCTTAAACGTCTCGATGAGGTCCCCTCTTTGTCTTCTTTGCTCAAGTGTAGTAAGACCCAGTGCATCCAAGCGGTTTTCATAAGGCTCGTTCCTTAGGGATGGAACCATCTTGGTTGCCCGCCTTTGCACTTTCTCCAGCAGTTCAATGTCTTTTATGAAGTAGGGGTTCCACACCTGGTAAGAGTATTCGAGGAGAGGGCGGACGTACGTTTTGTAGAGTTTGAGGAACAAATCAGAGTTTATGTAGGAGAAAGCTTTCCTAATCATGTAAAGAAGTGAGTTTGCTCTTTTTACAACTTCTACTATATGCGGTTCCCATTTGAGGTCCTGGGACACAATTCTGACGGGTCGTTTGCGTTTCAGATCATCTCGTCGCTGTCGTGCACGCCGAAGGGAGTGGAGGCTCTGAGGCCGTTCATCCCGTCGATCTGGCAGCAGCTGTCGGGCCACTGCCGCTGCGCGGAGGAGGGCTCTCGCAACGTGGTGAGTGAGCGACGCGGGGGGCGACGCGGGGGCGACGCGACGGCCGCTGACGGTGGGCTGCTTTCAGGTGTCGGAGTGCCTGGGCAAGCTGTGCCTCGTGGAGCCGGAGCGGCTGCTGCCGTGCCTGGAGGCGTTCCTGGAGTCGCCGGAGCCGCTGACGCGCGCCACGGCCGTCACGGCGGTCAAGTTCACCATCTCGGAGCGGCCGCAGGCCACGGACGGGCCGCTGCGGGCGCGCATGGGCCGCTTCCTGGGCGCCCTGCGCGACCCCGACCTGGGCGTGCGCCGCGCCGCGCTCGTGGCCTTCAACTCGGCCGCCCACAACAAGCCCGCCCTCGTGCGCGACCTGCTGGACGACGTGCTGCCGCTGCTCTACCAGGAGACCAAAGTCAAGGTGAGCCCCCGACCTTCGCTTTCGTCCCCTTCGCTCCGCCGGACCTATCCCCGATCCCCGGTCCTCGTCCCTACGCCTCGTCCGCTCGCCGATCCCCTTCTTCCTTCGACGGGGAAACCGAAGTTGAGACGAGTCGCATCCCGCATCCCCTTCCCGCGTCCCTTCGCCTCGTCCGCTCGCCGATCCCCTTCTTCCTTCGACGGGGAAACCGAAGTTGAGACGAGTCGCATCCCGCATCCCCTTCCCGCGTCCCTTCGCCTCGTCCGCTCGCCGATCCCCTTCTTCCTTCGACGGGGAAACCGAAGTTGAGACGAGTCGCATCCCGCATCCCCTTCCCGCGTCCCTTCGCCTCGTCCGCTCGCCGATCCCCTTCTTCCTTCGACGGGGAAACCGAAGTTGAGACGAGTCGCATCCCGCATCCCCTTCCCGCGTCCCTTCGCCTCGTCCGCTCGCCGATCCCCTTCTTCCTTCGACGGGGAAACCGAAGCTGAGACGAGTCGCATCCCGCATCCCCTTCCCGCGTCCCTTCGCCTCGTCCGCTCGCCGATCCCCTTCTTCCTTCGACGGGGAAACCGAAGTTGAGATGAGTCGCATCCCGCATCCCCTTCCCGCGTCCCTTCGCCTCGTCCGCTCGCCGATCCCCTTCTTCCTTCGACGGGGAAACCGAAGTTGAGACGAGTCGCATCCCGCATCCCCTTCCCGCGTCCCTTCGCCTCGTCCGCTCGCCGATCCCCTTCTTCCTTCGACGGGGAAACCGAAGTTGAGACGAGTCGCATCCCGCATCCCCTTCCCGCGTCCCTTCGCCTCGTCCGCTCGCCGATCCCCTTCTTCCTTCGACGGGGAAACCGAAGTTGAGACGAGTCGCATCCCGCATCCCCTTCCCGCGTC
Source organism: Micropterix aruncella (assembly GCA_944548615.1). Lineage (NCBI taxonomy): Eukaryota > Metazoa > Arthropoda > Insecta > Lepidoptera > Micropterigidae > Micropterix > Micropterix aruncella. The sequence goes on along the minus strand of OX155952.1, from coordinate 21,660,729 downwards.
CCTTCGCCTCGTCCGCTCGCCGATCCCCTTCTTCCTTCGACGGGGAAACCGAAGTTGAGACGAGTCGCATCCCGCATCCCCTTCCCGCGTCCCTTCGCCTCGTCCGCTCGCCGATCCCCTTCTTCCTTCGACGGGGAAACCGAAGTTGAGACGAGTCGCATCCCGCATCCCCTTCCCGCGTCCCTTCGCCTCGTCCGCTCGCCGATCCCCTTCTTCCTTCGACGGGGAAACCGAAGTTGAGACGAGTCGCATCCCGCATCCCCTTCCCGCGTCCCTTCGCCTCGTCCGCTCGCCGATCCCCTTCTTCCTTCGACGGGGAAACCGAAGCTGAGACGAGTCGCATCCCGCATCCCCTTCCCGCGTCCCTTCGCCTCGTCCGCTCGCCGATCCCTTTCTTACAGAATGACCTCGACAAACTCAGCGCTTGGACATCGGTATGGCTCCTAACTCTTAATGCTGAAAAATGTGTTGTTCTTCATCTTAGTAAAAAGAACCCTAAACAGTACTTTCTGGAAAACCCCCGTCTTAGTGCTGTGATATCACAAAGGGATCTCAGCGTAATAGTCACCGAAGACCTAAAATAGGAAGAAAACGTGACTGCATTGGTAAAGAAAGTAAACTCTATATTGTTCCTAATTCAAAAAGCTTTTCACCATATCACAGAGGAACTGATGCTGAAAATCAATAAGTCATTTGTGAGACCCATTTTGGAACACGCCTATCAGATCTGGAATCCATACTTTAGGAAGGATATCGTTCTTTTAGAGAAGGTCCAGCGAAGAGCGACTAAATTGCCCTTTAACTTTAAGCATCTAACATAAGAGAAAAGATTGTCGGCTCTCGGTTTGACCACTCTGGAGCAACGCAGGGCACGGGGTGACTTAATCGAGACATATAAGATCCTGACTGCATCGTATGACGTTCCTGGATTGCAGACTATCTACACCATGAACACTAACACACATCTCCATGGGCATCATCTGAAACTCCAGCGTGAATCATTCTATTCAAATCCCAAGAAACATTTCCTAAGCAGTAGAGTGGTAAACGAATGGAATGCTCTTCCAAGTGAAATGATCAATGCCAATAGTGTCAATGACTTTAAAAATAAACTGGACTTATTCCACAGAAATTGTAATGCAAGCACGGACTCGCGCATCAGCTTAAGCTGCCTGCCTGTTAAATATATAATAATAAAATAATAATAATTACCTCGACAGGAAAACCAAAGCTGAGGCTAGTCGCATCCCCTTCCCTCGTCTCCTTCCCACGTCCCTTCGCCTCGTCCGCTCGCCGATCTCTTTCTATGTGTCTCGCAATGTTCGCTGTTCGAACTTCGCTGTTCGAGAGTATCGTCGGTCTGGTGATGTTTAGATACTTATGTCGGCTAAAGGATTGTTTCCGCTGACCGTTCGGATAAAAGGTTTGTTTGACATGTCGATCGATGCAGAGGTTGCCACCGTCGTAGAGCTGTCCTCTAGTCTTCGTCGAGCCAGATTGACCATAACATTGTAACAATCAGATGAATACTTTTTTAAGTCCTCGATTAAGACATATTGTTCGTTGTCCATAACTTCGGATCGGCGATCCATTTGCGGGGTACAGGCGAAGGTTCGGGTCAGGAGATGGTGTACTATGCCTATTATTACCCTAGTATCCTCGAGAAGTCTCTATCCGCTGAACTTATTGACTATGCCTAGGCGGCAGTTGGTGGTTTCAACCCGTGTCGCGGTGGATTAAATGTCATCTAGTTTTTGAGTTATCAATTGCAAGGTTTGATGCATTTTTTTGCATCGGCTTTAAATTCGTAGTGGTAGAAACAACTAATTTGGATTGTTTTACGATTTATCGCTCACTGACCTTGAGCGGTAATGTCTGCTACTGAGGTCTCCTGGACTTCGATCTGTTCTGTCGTTTCTGAGGTCGTTCACTCAGCGCTACAACATCCCTGGTCAGCTTTGTCATCTGCATGGAGAGCTCGGCGATGAGCTGGAGCGGGGTATAGTATTAAATATGACTGAATTTTTATTTGGCCAAAACATATTAAATTTACATAAAAAGTAAGAATATCTTGGAACAAACAGAACATTATCATATTCGTAAATTATTTAATTTTAAAGGTAACATTTATTTTAAATCAATGTATTTGTATCTTGTTTGCTTGGTTTTACACTTTTGAAATAGGCAATGTTTCAAAAGCCAAATCTTCTAAATGATTTTTTAATCATTTGCAGAAAGAGCTGATCCGTGAGGTGGAAATGGGTCCATTCAAGCATACTGTGGACGATGGACTGGATCTTCGGAAAGCCGCCTTTGAATGCATGTATACGCTGCTCGGCGCTTGCCTGGATAGACTGGATGTCTTTGTATTTTTAAAACACGTCGAGGGAGGATTACGAGATCACTATGACATCAAAATGCTCACTTACCTGATGTGCTCCAGGCTCGCACAGCTTTGTCCCACCATTGTACTGCAGCGTATGTCGTTTTATATGCTATATATTTTTTTTATATGTAGGTAGTAATGCATTATGCGGCTGCTACCGCACCCGCATCGTTCCCTGCTCAATGGAGTGGTCCATGTTGCTCGATTGTTAAGTAGACCAAATGACTACTATCTGGCTGGCAGTGAAGTAAAATTAAAGATAGCATTAGAATGAATAATCTAATGATATTATAATGGTATGAGAAGCTGGACCACTAAATTTTGTGACATTAGGAGCTCATATTGCGATGGGAGGTCACTCTTATCCATACTTCCTTCTATAACATAATCTCCTGATACGTTGAATCGGGTTTGAAGTAGATTTACAGTTTTTTACTCACCAGAAAGCTCTCTTTCACACTGCATACAACAGCTTGTGAAGTTATTGAACATTCTTTCCCGGATTTTTAAACATAAACATGTTTATTAGGAGGATATCTAGGCTTATTGGGAGTCGAAAATTCAAAATATTCACAACCACCTTAGATTTTAGAATTTCGTTTTTCCAATAAGTATTTTAATATCTCTGGTTTTTCGAGAAATATATTTTTTTATCCTCCAACAAGCCTAGATATCCTTCAAATTGAACATATGTATTTAAGAATATCCAGAGAATACTGATTGTTTGCTGCGTTTGCATGGAGTTTGCGTTTGATGTACAGTTTGCTGCGTTTGTATGGAGAGTTGGCTGATGAGACCTCTTAAGGGGCTGATTTCACCTGCAATATCGGATTTCTCCAATTTTTAACCAAAAACTTCATTTATACAAAAAATATATATATTTTTTCATTGCATGGGGGAGGGACAAAGCTCTCTCCTCCCGTTTTACTAGCTATCCAGCAACTTGAATATAGGCCTACACATACATTTAAGTTGTTTGAATTAGATTTTTGTTTTTTTTTTCTAGGATTGGAAGGGTTGGTGGAGCCACTTAGGGTTACGTGTACGACAAAAGTAAAGGCAAATTCTGTGAAACAAGAATATGAAAAGCAAGATGAATTAAAAAGATCAGCTATGAGAGCCGCCGCTGCTCTTCTGCAAATTCCAGAAGCCGGTAATTATATATATTTTTAATTTTAGTAAAGTTGTTTATAACGACATTAGTAATAGTGACAAATTCTGGTTAACTACACAAAAACTGTAGCTGAACTGCATAAACTATTTCTTGGTCTTAGTAGTATATTTTGTTGTTTTCGTATTATCGTTAAAAGGTCTAAAATGAAAATACTTCATAAAGTGAGTTTTAATTTTTTTAAATGAGGTTTGCATGACTATGGGATGGGATGGGACTATGGGGTGGGATGTTGGTAATGATTCTTATACATTGTTTCTGTAGGATGATGGCTTTGCAAGAATCAGTGCTATTTCTTATTTGAACTATTTCATATTTGAACCAGGAACAGGCATACATAACATATATGAACAGGCATATTCAATTTATTTATTTTTTTATGACCTACTCATATTCTTTTCGATAGAAAACATTTAGTTATCGACACCAAGGGCGGATCCAGCCTTCGAGTCAGGGGGGGGTCACATAGTCGAGGTCCAGCCAGGAGAGGCTCCGGAATAACTGCAGTATAGGAACCTCTCTCCAAAAAAAAAAAATATATAGACTAATAGATTGTTTCATTTTAATGCTAAATCTGGAAGAAAATTGTGTCGGTCGCTTTAAATAAGCGAGATATAGGCATTCAAAATTTTAATTTTATATGTGAACAAATACGCCAAAATAGGCCAAAATAAAATTCACCACGCTATATTCACCACGCTGATTCCGAATCTTCCATAATCTTTATTCGATCTCAATAAATAAGCGAGATATAGGCGTTCAAATTTTTCATCCTAATGTCAAGAAAGTTGCGGCCAATTTGTTTGTACATACCGTGTTGGACACAGTCTAATATATCGTAATATCGATAACAATTAGCGATATTACAGATATTATGACAATTTGCAAAGTTTCTAGATTAATCGAAATATTTTGTAAAAAAAATGATTGGTACATATACATATTTTCGCAAAACATAAAAAAGGGCACTATTTTTTATGTTTTTTTAATGACTTTGTATATTGATGACAGAAGATATCCTGAAATGTCGTTTGTTTCAGGTTACCTTCAGTCATCAATACACCAAGACATTTCGTAAAGACTTCGAAAATTGTCCAATTGTTTTAGATGATCGTAACACATGGCACTAACACATGGTGTTAATTTGATATTGAAGAAATTTAGTTTGTTTCGGGTTACCTTTTGTCATCATCACCAAAGTCATTTTGTAAAAACCTCGAAAAAAATCAGAATTATCGCTAACACATTATCATGTTAACATCAATAGCGCCGCAGGCAAAATTTTTGCTGCTGTGTTAATTTGATTGAATTGAAAAAAATTCGTTTGTTTCAGGTTACCTTTTGTCATTATCACCAAAATCATTTAGTAAAAACCTCGAAAAAGAAAACGAAATATCGCTAACACATTGTTATGTTAACATCAAGCGCCGATAGCGGACAAAAGCGCCGCAGGTATAAGTTTTTTTCCGAATTTCGCGCGAAATTCTACAAATAATTTTTACTTGCGGCGCTATTCAAATATTTTGGAATTTTCTATTGTTTCAGGATACCTTTTGTTATCAAAACGCAGTCATTGAAAAAAACCTTGAAAATAGTGTTTTTTTTTTAAATATCGCACATGTTTTTTCACGACCATGCCATCATTTTTGTAATATTGCGAATTGTAATCGACATTAGAGAACTCGCGATATATCGACTATTTTCCGACACTACTTCTGACACAATATGGCCGTTGTGTTGACGTTTATTATGCAAACTCTCTATCTATCTATATCTATATCTCGCTTATTTATTGAGAGCGACAAAAGATTATTGAAGATTCGAAATCTGCATGGCGAATATAGTCCGGTGACGTTTAAACATCAACAATCCAGGAGAGGTTCCTATACTGCAGTTATGGCTCCAAAATTACAAAAATAAATACAAATCAAATAGTTTAATAAAATAAATACAATCAATAGATTTTACAAAAATTATCAGTGCTCGACGTATGCCCAGCCCAGGCCCCAGGGGGGGGTCATGACCCCAATGACCCCCCCCCCCCACTAGATCCGCCGTTGATCGACACTGATTTCAATTCCTTTATCTTGATAGGTTAATTATGTCATCCAGTATAAATAAATCGATAAAAAATATTGATAGGCTATAATGCAACCTTATCTATCAAAGTTTTTATTGACTTATTTTGTCATACTGTCACGTTTCTAACATTATTCTGTCGATGCTCACTACTGCTAATAGTGCTAAAATGGCGAAACTCCAATTGCCTCACTAGGACGTTGTTTATAGCCAGTCCAGTGTACTAATAATAGAGTTCAGTGTCAAAATCTGGTGCGAAACATGGGTGATTTTTATTGCATTTTACATTGCTTTAGTTATGATATTCCATGTGTTTTAAGGCTGGTCCCCAAAAAAGTAATATAAAGAGGTATTACTGCATATAACAAACAACTATCTGTTATAATCAATGAATTAACCCAGTTTCTTTAAGGTTCTTTATATACGATTTTTTTATTTCAGATAAGAACCCGCACCTTATGGAGTTCGTCAATCAAATCAAATCGTTCTCTGACCTGCAGCCGATCTTCGAATCCATCATGAAGGACTCGAGCGGTCCCAACGTAGATTCCAATCTAATGGATCAGAGCTGAACGGTGAGGCGTATCAGCGGCTCAGTTTTCAACTTGTTATATTTTGCATTTCACTAACTTGTACAATATTTTGTCTGCTCATGGAACGCTATAATTTTATATTTAAAAAAAATATATAATTAATTCTTTGGACCGATTATTTATAACTTTTGTTTTCAATTCTAATAAAGTTCCATAGGAAACAAGTTATGTTTAGCAGTTACGTATATTATTTTGAGGGAATCTCGCCAATAAAAAAATTATAAACAAAATATCAGAATTACTTTGATGCCAAGAATGTTGATAAGTTAGTCGTAGCAAATAAACTATTGTTTTTTATTAACTAAACATGCCTTTTTATATCATCAATGAAATGCAATAAAATCAACATGAAATAAATTTATTTGTAATTTAAATATATCAAATAAAAAATACTACAGTAGAATGCAATATAATGGAAATCAGCAGTTTCTAATAGGGAGGTCAAACTAGTGAAAAAATGACATAATATACAGTGAAGGGTCAAATATTGAGCCAAACATGCATCGATAGTAATATTAAATGCTATTTTTTCTTCCGCTGCATTCCTGGCGTCACGCTCATTGATCGTGAAGTCGTGCTTGAATCACTTCTCTGAAAATAATCCATAATTTTAACAACCATTGACTGACAAACCAATTCTCTTTTCTACTCTGTTACATAGGTGGATTACATAAAATGTGTATCAACAAAAAAAAACCCTTGACACTTACGTTTGACATTTGTGGTATTTGCGTTGAACTGCCATTCCTTGATAAAGGCCTTTGAGAAGATTCTGCTCTCTCCGGAAGAGGAGTGTTTGGTGCGCCCTTTCTTTCCTTACTATTTATGAGGAAGGAAGAGTCAGAGTGTATTAAAAGAGAAGCAAGTGTTACATAAGAAAAAGCTGAAAGTATAGTTGATACAGTTGAGAATAATCATATTTTACAAACCTAGCGCTTCTTGAATGCTGCCCACTTTTTCTCGAAAATATATCGGATAGTTTTCCACGGAGGTCTCTTTTACTGCCGTTAGTACTCATATCGGAATCAGAACCCTAACAAAAATGATAACCGTGAATGATTTCTGCAAAGAATCAACATTAAGTTGAAATATTTACCTGCGACATGGATCCAATGTGTTTGAAATCTGACATGTCGGGTCCAGCGTCATCGATAGATCGAGATTTAGTTAATTGTTTGAGTTTCCCGAGGAATCCCTTTTTCTTTTTCTTGTCGCCGGGTTGAACGTCACTTTGCGTGGAACCGCCGGAAAGACGACTATCCAAACTAGTATCTCGCTGCATTGTGAATAATCTGGTATCGAGTTCGGCATCCAGCGATTGCATCGACGATACACTGTCATCATCGTTCTTCCAGATTCCCTAAAACATGTCGCTATAATTAGGAAATATTCAAAATATTAAAATTAATAATCTCCTACCGGGTGATCTTTATTAGTCTGCTCTAGTGATAAGGACCGTTTTGAAAGCGGTGGAGCTTTTCCATTTAGCCTCGGTGTGATCGTACTCACAATGACTCCATCCTCTCGAGGCTCAGATGACGCTGCTCTACCGATACTGCAACAAAAAAAAAACAATATAATTCAAGCACCAGCACCAATAAATAAAATACAAACGGAGCTGCCATGGAATTCACCAACCGGAGTCGGGCCCATCATAATACTATTCATTACCGACATAGTAAACTCACTTTCTCAAAATTTGTTGTTTCTTCTGAGCCAACCTGGCCGCTTTTAATTCTTCTGCTGCTTTCTGAATCCTGGATAGAGTACTCTGGACACTGTTATCGCTGATGCCACTTTCCGGGGTAGCTTCACGTGATCTCGATTTTGACTAACAAATGAAAATAAAATGAATTATAAAATATTAAAAAAAAAATCTAAATACAAAGGTGTACTTACTCGATTTCTTCTAGGAGGGGTAGGGGTCAAATAACTAATATCAGCGGTAACCAAATGGTTGCTCAAATCTGGCGACTGCCTGATAAGTTCTTCTATTTGTTCAAGCAGAAATCCAATTCTTTTATCATCATCCTGCAAAACAAATTCATTCATTGTATGACTCAAAAATGGAATCCTAAAACTTGTTCTAACCTGTTGTTGTCGTTTTAATGCAGCGGTGCTCATCCTTTGATTATCTTTATCTCTTTCGTGCCGTTCCCTTTCCCTTCTCAGTTTCTCATTAGTAGTTCTCAGCTTCGCGTGCGCATCTCTCAATTCCAGTAAATCGCACTGCAGTTCGGAGACCTTTTTCTTATTGTCGTCGGCGTCTTCTTCGGTCGATCGTTTCAATTGTTCCAATCTCCTCTTCGTATCCAGTCTCTCCTTGTCTCTTTCTCGTTCCAACTCGAAAAGCGTTTGGCGCAAGTCCCTGGCTAGCGTTGATGTCTCTTGGAGCAGTCGCTGTTGCTCATCTCGCTCTTTTTGCCACGCCAGCTCCATTCTGGTTCGCATTCCTGGAATTCCGGTCCTCCCGGAAGTAAGCAACCTATCCTCTTCGAACTAAAAATTGAGGAAAGCATTTAATAATATTGTACGTTCGATTGGATTAGATTACTTACCTCGTTTATCTTGGATTGCATTTCTGATAGTTTTATTTCAGCAGTAGATTTTTCACTTATTAATTCGGTTTTCAATTTCGAAGACAACAATCGAGATTCGCATAGTTCGTCTTCCAGGCAGTTAATCTGTTGCTCCAATGCTGCGAGCTTCGATTTACTTTCTTCTAACTAATAAAAACAAATCAAACGTTAGAAGCGATAAACAAAATATGTCAAATTACTTATTGATCTTACTTCTTCGATGCTAGTCACTGACATTCGCTTGCTTCTAATACTTGTATTATCACCGCTGGCTTTCAACTCGGTTATATTTTTTTGAGCATTGTCAAGCATTGTTTTAAATGTATCTCTTTCCCTTTTGAACCTGGATACCTATAATTTCAAAACAAATTAATTTGCTTAGTAATGTTAATTAATTTACTTCGTCTTTTACCTGGCCTTGCAGTGAATGCATTTCCTCTTGCATCTTCTGCTGTTGAGTTTCATATCTCGCTTTACATTCGTTGATGTCCATCTTTTTGCCTTTCTCTACATGGTCTAGTTTTTCTCGGAGTAATTTTGTCTCTCTTGTTAGATTATTATTTTCCGAAGCTAAGTTCCGTTGTGTCTTACTTAGTCTATCATAATCTTCTAATTTCTTGCGCAGTTCCTCATGCTCTTTCTTAAGGTTTTCTTGTTGATGTAATTTCACTTCTCTTTCTTGTTTCATCCTCTCTACTTCTTTTTGCTTTTCATCAAGTTTAGCTATAAGTCTAGCTTTTTCCACCTCCCACCCTCCGCCACATAGTCTCTCTTCAGTAGCCGATAATTTATCCTGGAGCTCTATCTGTTCTTTAATCCAGGCGTCCGTCTTGGAATTATATGTATCTTGGAGAGATTTTAATTGCGATGTTGTGTTACTGTGGTCCCTTTGAAGTTGTACCAACTGCCTGAAAAGTCATATTTTTACTCATTATTAAAATATCTCTTTATTTTGTAAAAAAAATAAAACTTGCAAACATACCCTTGTGCTGTCTCCTTTTCCACTGTTAGTTTTGCTTTGGTTACGACATGTTCTTCTTCTAGCAGTTCGTATTTACCAGTCAGCTCATCGTATTCTTGTCGCTCGATGACTAATTCATGCTCCAATTCTTTCGAAAATTGAGAATTAATTGATTGCAGCTAAGCGAATTCATATTTATTTAAACTCATACTTACTCTTCATTTTTTCTTCGTATTCATCTTTGAGTTCATTGATCTTTTTACTTCCAGCACCTGATGTCTGTTCGAGAGTCCGCAATTTTCCTTTTAGAGTCGCTAGTTCAATTTCTTTATTCTTAACATCCTTCTCATGGCTCTGCTTCATTCGTTCAATTTTCTTTCTGTCCGCCTAGAAATAATATTTATGGTATATATTTTATTTTTTATGCACATTATACAATTAACTGTTCTCTGCATACCATCAAATCAATCTCCAGTTCCGACGCTTTCGACTCCCAATGACTAGCATCTTTAGTTTGAACTTTCAGCTTATTCTCAAAGTCTTTTAGATCGTGCTGCAATTTTAATATCGTCTGTTTGCTTCCAGCTGAATCGTCTTGCAGTTTCGAAAACTCGACGTGTTTTAAAGAAATCTCTTGTTTTGCAGCGGTTAACTCTCGTTCCTTCAGAGCCAATTCTCTCTGTGAATTATCTAGTTTTTCTTGCAGTTGTGCTAATTCTACTGGTGATATGGCGTCGTCGTACTTTTGATTAGATACGTCTCGTAAGGCTGCTTCCTATAAATTGAAAAATCTCTTTGAGATTGCAAGTAATTAAAAAAGTAAACAACAATGTAATAATTGGAAGGTAAACAGGGCATAGCATTTTGCACGGGTTCATGCTTTCTATATATTCTTCTATGAAGACTAGGGAAACCACGGGGTCACACATCACAATACTTTTGCTTCGTTACCAATTGTTGAATGTGGATGATTTTCGCAGCGATGTGCGACTCTAAAGTAAGGACTTTGCCCTCGCTTTCGCATAGTTTATCTTTCCATTCTTCTTCGACCGTCTCGAGTTTACATTCTAACTCGTGAAGTTTTAAATGCATGGATTCCTTTTCGGATATCCATTCAGATGACATTCTTCTTTGTGATGATGCTAAAGTTTCAGTTTGTTCCTTTTCTTCCGATAACTATAGATAGATCACGCTTTAGTATGAATTATTCATTCAGTCGTAAAGAAAATAATTTACCCACCTCCTTTTCCAACTTTGCAACACGGTCCTTACGGGCGGTTAGCATTTTGTCAGTTTGTCTAAATTTGTCTTCTGATTCTTTTAGTTTCTTCTCCAAATCGGCTATTTTCTTGGTTTTATCACCAATCTAAAATAAATAATTTACACTTATACAATATAATTGAATTTGTCAATATAGACAGGTTTAGAGATCTGCAAATGTACAAACCTCTTTCACATATTTATTTTTGTTTTGCTCTAACTTGGCCGCCAGTTCGAGTTCTTTCTTCATTTTTTCAATTTGCTTCTCTTTCTGCTCGCCCTCTTTCTTTAAATCTTCAATTTTTTTCATACAATCCGCCACAGCAGTTTGCTTAGTCGTTGCATTTTCTAAAATTGTATTGAAAATAAGTATGTAATAAGTAGGAATGCAACTGATTATGATACTATTAATCGACAATTATTGTCGTTTTCCCGTTTAATTGGAATCGTCGATTGTCGGCCTGATTATTTAAAGATTACCGACGGAAAAAATAGAAGAAACAGGTTAAGAAAACACTTATAAACCTTATAAAAAAATAAGATCCCAGATATGGTAATATAATAAAAAAATCTTAGTTTCCACTATAGGCGACGGCATCTGGAGTGCTTGCGAAAAAATAATTCAGACGCCTTTTCGGATCAGGAGCCTTTTGAAATAAATCATCTTATTTGAGCACTCCCAATTTTCTGCGAAGCTCTGACTCCACGACAATATTGATGCAATAATAGTTATTACCCGAATCTGGAGAAAATTGCACGAAGAATCTGTCCTATTTAAGTTTAATGCATCTGAAAGACTATTTTCAACAGATGGACTTATCCAGAGTGAATTAACAAGTAAATATATTAAAAGGAATAAAAAACATGACTGCGGTTACAAAAAGTGCACTACTTTATTTATAAATATTTTTATTACGGAATTTTTGTGAAATATTTGGATACCTTCACGCGGTGGAAGTTGGCGCTCGTGGCCTGCCAGCTAAATCTCTATTTCACCTCTTTAAAGATCTTGGCCTTTCCAGAAAAATAATCAACTCTTTCTTAGAAAAATTATCTAAAACTGCGATTTGCGCATCTCAAATTCTATGGCTTCGAAGGGGGAGTGAATGGGTGGCAAGGTGAACGCTCACATGTGGCAAGACAGCTGTCCTAAACCTACCACAGCCGGTTCGTAAGTCCGGAATCCACTGCTCACCCCCCAGAAGTGTAAAAAATAGTATTATGATGGGCCCGACTCCGGTCGGTGAATTCCATGGCAGCTCCGTTTGTATTTATTATTGTGTATGTATTTATTCATGTAGATACTTACAGGTGAGTTTTAATTAAGCGGCATCCTTAAAGGGCGTGAATCTGTACGAGCAGGTAAGCAATTTTTGATAAAAATTTGTAAAAACAAAAATTTAAAAAAAAATAAAATATATATTTTTTTTAAATTGTGTAAAAAGAGCTGAGCACGATGCGCCATCTAGCGGTAAGTAAAATATCGCTAATATCGTTTATTCACCCCCTTGAAGGATGCCGGTTAATAAAAACTCCCCCGTATATATTTTCAGAATGTATTCAATCAGACATTTCATTTGACACTAAACACAAAATATTTCTGTTTATTTATTGACGTTTAGGGATTTGGTAATTTAGACAACTATTTACTTGATGTTTGAACAGTTTATGTACCCTGTGACACTCGGGATGACAACGATTTTAACAATACCACACACGTCTAAATCGGTTCTAGCGTTTGGAAGTTATGGTGGAATAAAAAAACGGAAAACACACATAAATGAACCCTGAACACATTACACTCCTTTTTTGTTGGGCAGTCGTGTAAAAAATAGGCTGTCACCTGATAACTTACAAATGCTATATTTTATAAATGAAAATCTTCCTATTGTTAATTTTACCTACATTTCTTAACTCTAACAAGTACTAAATAAAACTTGAATAAATAATAAGGCTATTTTTGAACAATGGGTGGTAATATATATGTTAATAACATACATACATATAATTAGATTCCTTATATATGTATGAATAATATGACGTAAACGCTATCTACTGTGCAACAATCATATTTTGCAGTTTTATGCATTATGAATAAAGCGTATCAGAACCGGGACAATAATCTGAATCGTAATCAGCAATTATTTTTCGAAATAATTGGGATTATTTTTTAAAATAATTGGAATCGTAATTGAAACAAACAATCAGTCATTATTTTTCAAAATAATCGGAATCGTTATCGGCGATTACTTTTTGATATAATCGGAATCGTAATCGGCATTTTTTTTAAAATAATCGGAATCGTAATCAATAAATCAATAATCATTGCATCCCCTAGTAATAAGCGATTGAAAATATTTTTTTTTACTTACGTAAATCCACATTCAATCTGTTCAGTTCGACATCCTGCTTTTTCTTTTCTTCGCTCAAAACTCTCCAATTCTCCAACGCCTTATCTCTCTCAGTTTCAGAGGCTTTAACTTTTTCTGATAAAGCTTTCTTTTCAGACTCAGCTGTAGAGTATTTCTCTTTCAGTTGAGTTATTTCGGTTTGGAGGCGATCTTTATCATTGCTCATATCCGATTCTGTTTTGGAAAGCTTGGAGCGAAGTTCTTCGAGTGATTTTTGTAATGCAGACGTCTCATTTTGTTTCGCTTCCAATTTGTTGATATCAGCGTTTTTCATCACTATATATAGTTCACCTAGAGAAAACGTTTCTTATTATATTTAAGTATTCTAAATGCGATAGGGATTTATAATGTATTTACCAATTTCGTTTTCCAGATCGTCAACCATTTTCTTAAGCTGTAATTTAGTGGTAAAATCTGTTGGTTTTTTTGCTGTCCTCGGTTTAAAACTTTTCAGGGCATTTTCTTTCAACTCTTTCAATGATACAGATATTTTATCTCGTTCTGTTTCAACCTACATAACCAATTTAATTAGTAATTTATAATCATTAATTTAGTTTTGGTGCCTACCTTGGTTAGAGTTAATTTAAGCCTGTCCACTTCATCCTGTTTTAGTTTAATCTTATCAATGTCTTTTTTAGTTTGCTCCCCTCCAAACGTAACTCGTTTTACAGATTTTTCATTTTCGGCTTTAAACGTCTCTAATTCTTTAACTTTACTGAGTGCCTCTTTGAGATCGGTCTCGAGTTGTATCATTTTTTCGGCGTTCTCGACGCTCTTCTCAGACCTTAAAGTTTTGGCTCCACTTAGCAGCTGAGGAAAACAAAACAAACCAGCAGCATTGAATTTTTCAGATTATATATTTTATTTTATGTACCTGTAATTTCTTGTTTTCAGCTTGCAACTTCTCATTGTCTACTTCAAGGCTTTGCGTTTTGGTTCTCAGTACGGAGGCCTCTTGTTCTATTACTTGTAATTGTCTTTTTAGGTCGAGGCTAAATTGGTCATTGCCATTTCCATCCAGAGATCTGTTAAGTGATACAATATTGAGTACTTATATTTTAAATGAAAACGATTTGATTTCAAGGAAAAACTCACTTGCTCTTGGTAAGAGATCCCTTTGGTCTCTTTTGGGTAAGGCTGAGTTCTGCATGAAGTCGCTCACAATCCCTCTCTTTTTCAATTATTTTTTTTCTTAAGTCCGCAATTTCACTCTCGAGAACCTACAGATAAATCAGATTGTAAGAATGTTTTTAAAAAATCTGTTGTGATGTTGCTTACTTTATTTTTCTCTTCTGTTAATGCATTATTTTTGGTGGCGCCTTTCTTGGTAATTACTGTTGGAGCTTTCATGTTGCCTAAAGCAAGTTTATCTGTTAATTCTTTAAGTTGCCTTTTCAATGAGTCACTTTCTTGTTCGAGTTCCTCGACTTTGCGGCGCAGGACTGCCGCTTCCTACAAAATATTTACGTCAGTATTTATTATATGAATAGAATAGATTTTTTACGACTTACCTGTTCATTCAATTCAAGAAGTATCCTAAGCTCAGCAGGATCTTCTTCGTCGGATATTCCTTCATCTTTTTCGATATTCGGCTCAACTGGCAGTCTATTAACAGGAGCAGTTGGAGATAGTTTCCTTGCTGTGCAAATCAAAAATTTAAATAGACAATCCGAAATAATGAGTAATTTCGTTATTTTTTAAAACCTCACTCTGTGTTTGAATTGAGTGATTATTTGTAGTTAGTGCACGAAGCAACACGAACAGAAAGACATCACAGTATGAACATTGACTGTAGAAAATGGCTACTGAATGAAGAAATGATTTAAAAATGGATTTATTAGTAGAGAATCAAGCAAAGTTGTCATCTATTTATCTCATTCAAAATCTGGGATGTTAATTTCAGCATCAAAGTGATTAGTTAAAAGTAAAGCGGATCACACATCATTTATTTTGATTGAATAGGGTAGGTAACGTACTTCTGGCCTTTGTAGCCATTTTCTTCAGCTGGAGTAGCAATGATTCATTGTCATCCTCTACTCTTGATGCCTTTTTGCGCAAGTTTATTGCCTGTAAAATAGCATATTTAGAAAAGGTCCAAATTAATTATAGACCGTACTAAAATAAATACTCGGAGCACTACCTTTCGAGACATTTCCCACCAAATATCATCTGATCAGATGAGCTGCTACGTATGGCTCTCTGTGCAAGCGGGACAGAGAGTTGGAAAAACGTCAAACAGACAATCGCAAACCGATCCGCATATAATTTCTTTTAAGTGCCCTGTCTACATCTTTTAGTACAGTCTATGGATATAATCATGTTACGGGACTACGGTTATTTAAATTGAAAAACATAAACACATTGAAACGTAGTTTGTATAAGTACCTAAACTGGGTAATCTCCCCGCGAACATGGACAGAATGGGGAAGGTGAAATTTTGCTTGAAAGGGATTTCGTTTTCGGCCGGCGAAAGGGGCGGGCTTTCAGACGGTTCTTCGGCTTCAGAGTCGGTAGTGGTTCCCGCGTCATTAAAAGCGAGTTCTGTCTGGGTGTATACTGAGATGTATATCGGAGGATCCGTTTGAACGGAAATATTGATGTTTTCTAAATTACATTGCACTATAAAATCTTCGACCGGCTTTCGCGTGTCCGTAGACGAGTCGATGTAGAGAATCATATCGGTCTGAGAGCTAGCCGAGAATAGATCGAACGAAGTTTGCAAGTTTCTATTAATTCCTATTAACACTTTCTCGCCGTCTAATGAGCTCGCTTGCTTGAAGAGTTCTAATTGCATCTCCAGTACTTGAAGCCTCTGAGCCGTGTTTTGATTTACTTTTTCGTCTGTCGAAGATTGCAATAAGGGTAAAACCGATTCGATGTTTACAGGAAGAGAAGGGATTGCGGCTTTGGGAGTTGCGGGAAATCTTCTGCCACCGAAACGCTCCCGGTAGCGAGATGCCTGTTTGAGAAATGATGAGGTTAGTTTTGAAGTGAGACATACGAGGTGCTGTCGAAAAGGCGCAATCCGGGGGCTTTATCGACGGCAACTCTGCATGTTGCAGCGCTAAAATAGAGAAGAGGGCAATGTGTCTCTTAAATGACACGTTTCTCAGTGGCACACTGCCAATTGCAGATGGGACAGTGCAGTCATCTTTATGCTATTACGAACTCAATGTTGTCTATTTTAAGTAAATGTCTTCCGTGTTATAGGGTCAACAGTACGGCATCGTAATAAATGGGGTTATAGATACCTCTTCTTCTGCATTCTTCAATTGCTCCCTAAGATCCGCTTCTCTCTCGAGCGAGTCTTGCAAATCTCTGAGCAGCTGCTGGGGATCTTCTTGAGACCCGCCTCTCGTCAGTGAAGACCGAGATGGCTTCTATAAAAAATAATAAAATTCATCAAAATTTTAATTATTCCATTCTAAAATTATTAAGGATTCTTACTCCATCAGTGCTGGCTGCTTTTGTTATGGATCCCAGCATTGGCGCTCTTTTTTGATTGGCCGGCGGCTGTATTGCTAACTTAGCATTGGCATCTTGAAGTTCTTTTTGCAATCGCAATGCGACTTCATTTGAACGGCCTAATTCTTGCTCCAGTTCCTTAATTTTAGCTACTCTATCCATACCGCTTTGACCGCCAACAATCTGCAATAAGAATCAATTAAGTCGTATAGCTACGGTCTATCCAATGCAGTCTTTATAATACCTCGATTAATTTCTTTTCTTGATCAGCCTTTTCCTGCTCAAGTTGTTCCGCTCTCCTTTCAGTCTTTTTAAGCTTAAATGATAATACTCTACAATTCTTTGTAGTTTGCTCCAATTCACGTCTAAGAGAGCTGTATTCATCCGCCTGGTCCTCTCTGAAGTTATCTTGCATTTCTTCGATCTCTTCTTCCATGCCGCGTAACTCCTTCTTCATGTCCTCGTTTTCATCCATCAACTCTTCGCAGAGGGTTTCAGCCGCCAGCAATTTTGAACGCATCTGTTCCACTTGTCTGGCTGCCAGCTCTGCGGAAGGTCTCGCCTCGAGTTCCGCCTCAACTTCTTTAACTTTAAGAGAAAGTGATTTTTTATCGTCTCTGAGATCCTCGTTCAGTGTCGTCAACTCGTTGACCTTTTTCTGTAATTTCAGAACCTCTGAAGATCTTCCGGTGAACTTTCCAGAGCTTGTATCGAGGTTTGCTAGTCTGCGCAGTAAAATATCACTTTTTTCTTTTTCCGCCTTCTCGCAGCGTTTCTTCATTGTGTCTAATTCATCTTTGAGGCTTTCTATCTGTTCCTAAAAGTAATTTGTTATTAAAATCAAGTATTTTTTTTTTAAATTTGTGAGAGATGGTTACTTTATATTCACGAGTATGTTCATCTACTAGAGTGCCTTCAGTGGTTGTGGTCCCAGTTGTACTAGAGGTATCGTCATCTAAATCGGAATGCTCATTCTTGTCTGTCTCGTCCCTCCTTGGTCCCCCCTTAATGGGTGGTTTCGTAGGTTTCGTTCTAGCGTTTTTCACCTGGCAAGATTAAAAATGAAACCATTATTTGGAAAAAACATGTTAAAATTAAAGCAGCCGACAAAAGAAAATCACCACTGCTGGCACTCTTAGAGTATCGTCTAACGGCTGCCATTGATAGACTAGCGCTTTTGAATGTTGTTTTTAATAGATAAAATATTCGAATTTAGTAGGGTGATGCCTCTATTCATTTTTTCATTATAAAGTTTATTCCTAACATTTTATGACAAAAACATTTTATTATTTTTCCGCCGTTATTAGATTAACCCATTTAGTTGAAAGCATAAGAATACCTGGGATTTTATATGTACATAAACTTTAAAGCCCGAGAATACTCGTATATCTTGACAATATTCTATTTAGAAATTTAAACCCCGGAGAAATTGGTTGCGTCTAGTTAGTTACAAATATGGCCATAAGAGAGCTCAAGAATGCTACTTTGGTCGGTTTCACAGCTACTTGAAGCCCTCTGTTGGCCAACTGCAGTCAAGGTATAGTCCGCGCGCGAGCTCTGAGGAATGGGGGGCTGGGAAAGCGGACGGTCACGCCGCCCCCGACAGTCGCTTCATACCCCGTTCTTTCCCAGTACTAGTACTGGGAGAGTACTAATACTCGGAGAGTGCTGTGCTAATACTGGGACTGTAAGTGCAATGAGATTCTAGTTGCCACTTGCTTGCACTGTGTAAACATATAATCTGGCTTGTTTTATCATTATGGAGAGTTTGATATGGAATTTAGCAGGTCAGAAAGTGACACTTCAAACTCTGACAGTATTTGTGAAGCGAGGACAGATCAAGAAAGTGATTCAAGTGATGTTAGGTTTTACAGCATCAGTATGTTTTCAACATTCTCTAATTACCCTTTAAGTGAATAATTTGTCAAATTACTGTTTGCATTTTATCTATAATCATTATAAAGTTTAAAATTCAGCAATAAAAAAAAAATTTGGACATACTTTCACGAAATAAAGTTAAGAGATTAAAAAGTGTTTTTTTGAAAATTTCATCTTTCTTGGTTTTGTGTGAATAAGTTTGTCGGTCTAATTTTGAAAAAAAATATTTTTAGCACCTTTCATTCAAGTAAGGCTAATGATTTTTTTATCCATAGACTGGACTATTATGAATTAATCCGTACAGTGTCTCTTTAGCGCACCAGTGCGCCAGACATTCGCCAGACTTGTGGCGATCCTGTGTAACAAAAGACTACCTTGCTGGGACATTCTTCGGATTAATATTTCTTTTAATCTTTTTGACAACTGCGCTTCATCAAGTCTCCGTTTCGATTTTTTAATTTTCCAATCGAAAACTCTCCTTGTGCTTCGAAAACGTTATCTTGTGATGACTAGAGATTTTATTAAATGCCAGCAGCCATTTGCAATTTAGTAATTTTGTTCAGGTGCCTGCTGGTAGATAGCAGTTAAGACTAAGTACTGCCGCCTTCCTTTTTTTACAGGAACTGGCGCCGGTACCCGAGGTGCTGCCTAAAATTAAATACTGTCGATGCGTTAAATACCTGCATCAAAAATTTGACATCGCTGCTTTCTCTGGAGATTTCTTTTTTCTCTTCAGGTTTGCTTTTATCCCGGGGCTTGTCTTTTTTGACGGGAGTCTTTTCGCGCTCCTGGCTCGATTCCTTTTCCAAACTGTTGCTGTGAGCTTTCAGCGCCTGCATCTTTCGCACTCTTTCGGCTAAGGAGTCATTCTTGTTGATGGTAAGATGCGCTGGCGGCGGCGGCGGCGGCGACGCTGATGGCCTTCTCATCGTCACTACATTTTCTGTAACGAATGAAAGATTTAACATCTTCTTGAATATACACTATAATTAGATGTATTGTGCTATACCAGGCGGTTGTCCAGTGTCTATAGGTGTGGGTTTTCGCCTTGGTAATGTGAGACTCACGGTGACTGTTTTCATCTCATCTGATATTCCACCGAGGTTTGGAGTTGATGTCCAAGAAGCACTATTGCGACCGAAACCTATTTAAAATAATCACTGTTAATAGTGCACCTGTATCAAATAGCAAGAATATGAAAAAGGATTTACTTATATTGGCCTATTCCTGAGTTGGCCTAACCTGTAACTACAGACGTGTATTTTTATAGTAAAAGATTTTTTTATACTATGTGTTTAGACGCTGCCATCTTCAGTACCCTTCTACCTGAACTTTCAGTAATAGCTTTATGCTCGACACATGGACAGAATGTTCTGTTATGACGTCTCACAGACGTCACTTTGAATGTCACTTATACAGATAGATAAGGCGTCACTTATACAGATAGATAATTAATTATATATAAGTTTACAAAGTGGTACAGGTAATAATTAAGAAAACTTTTTACCTAATATATTAAATTACTTTGTACATCAATTCATTCCTTTTGAAAATAAAATAAAATGGAAACGCTCCTAGACATCACCTCGGTGATATTAAGATTTTTACTATGGTAAGTTACGGTGATTCATCCTGGCCAATAACAATATATTATAGGACGTGAAGAAATTGTATTTATCGATTATTTTCCTTTTATATACTTTTATTTTGTCAAGAGGTTATGAATGTTTATGTTCCTTTTTCGATTCTATGCGATGTTTTATTATATGCCATAGTAAGCTTAACCTAAAGTTAAATGTCTAGATATTTAAGAAAAAAATTGCCCCCATTTAGACTGATTTTTTACTGAAATCGAAGACTATCGCGGTTGTTTGGCATTATAAATAGATAAAAACGTATTTACTGCGTGAAGTTTGTAGTACCCGACGTTTCGGCGATATTGCAACCACCGTCGTCCTGGGTAGACTCAGACCAGTATCCGCCTTGCAACATCGCCGAAAATTCGGGTGCTACAAACCTCATGCGGAAAATTTATTTTTATCCTATTTATAATGAGTTTATTTATTACTAGCTGACCCGTGCCCACTTCGTTGGGCGATAAAACTTTTTACCTGTCATGAAATTATGAGTGTGGGTCGGTTAGTACTGAATGCTATGATTTATTTCCTGACTGCTAAAAGAAGGGTTATATTTTTACTGCATATGTATGTATGTATTTGCATGGCAATTTGACTATAATACCGTTATTTGTGAGTGTCTTCTTGTGAGTGTCTTCTTGTGAGTGTCTTATTTGTGAGCGTATTATCTCTTTAACTATTTATGCAGTAAAAGGGAAATTATATGCAGTAAAAGGGAAAAGTCTTTTGTTTTAAACACTTGAGACGATAAATTTACTTATTTTGATAAGAATTCATAATTGTTGATAATATGACCAATAAACCTGACCTAACGATTTAAATTATTTTTTTAATATAAAATACTACTTTTTGTGACTTAAATATAAAAGTTAGACATATGCCGTAGCTGACTTTTTTGTAGGCATTATCAAGCTCTACAACTTTTCTCTAGAACTTAATTATATATCTCTCATCGTTAAGGCAGCGTTAGTTAGAAACGTTTTCGTTCGACAGTTTATTCTCCGACTTACTTTGCAAATCCGACTACCACGAAAAAGTCTTTGCATTTTTCGGATTAATATATAGCCTATGACACTCACAAATAACGTGGCTTTCTATTGGTAAAAGAATTATCAAAATCGGTTCAGTAGATCCAGAGATTACTTCCTACAACGTCACAAAATTTACCTCTTTATAATTTTAGTATAGATAAATCATTGATTTATTTTATTTCTCATCTTTTAGATACATACTAAAGACATTCCTAATACACCGTGGAATTTAAATTGCGCACAAAACTTAAAAGGGTGATTCTACCCGTTAAATAGGTCAAAAAATTATTTCTTTTATTCGTTTTTTTTGGGTTTTTTTTATTGCATAAAAATCACCCTTTAAAGTTTTGTTCGCAATTTAAATTCCACGGTGTATATTTATCACCAAAATAATAAAAGTAGCCTTTCATACTTTGTATTTAAATCTGAAAAAAACAGCTGTCAGATGTTACGGTAAAAAAATGAGCAAAAGTAGAATATGAAATGCTTGACAGTTTTTTTTATTACAACATCTAAAACATTAGAATATTTCGGTCTCCGAAAATTCAAGACATTTCAACGTGGAAACTTACATTATTTTACTGCAACCCTGAAGCCTCTTTTTATCATTTTTTCCAGAATTTGGGAATTTATGGGTAAACCAAGTTTTTATTAAAATCGCAGAAATCCCATAGTGCTTCCGAAATCGACCCCATATTAACTTCATAAATATGGTCTATAGTTTCATCCTTTGGTAGCCCCCTAGCATGAATTCATTATTCACGAAAACATACCTACCCCCGTTTGTTATTTCCATGTTTATAGGGCCGCCTCAGTCAATATAAACATGCATGCGTTCAGAATGCTTCGCTCAATGAAGAAAATATCTGATTGGTCGAGATGGCCGTTTCTCAAAACTTAGGAATCTTAAGCCAATCAGGCAATTTCCCCATAGAGCGATCAATCAAGGGAAAAGTTTGCGGAACGCAGAAAATTTAGGCGGTTTTATAGCAGTGTTGCCAGACGTACTTGAAACTTTGGCTAGTTACCTGATGAGAATGTGTCAGTTTTTTCCTTCTTTGTTTCTTGATTTAAATTCTGACTCGACGCCCAGCCTTTGCTCGAACCTTTCGGACTGCCGTCATCGTCACTGCCGCTAAATCATAACGCAATTTATGAGGTGGGAGTTACAAATGAGTGACGTTGCTGGCGGATGCGAAACGTACCGTGACGAAGGGGAATTCCAGGTGGAAAGACTCGGCGTGGAGGACGTTACGTTGCCGTCTTCGTCTTTCTTGCGCCCGCCGTGCTCCTTGTAGTCGCGGAAACATCTCTTGCACCGCGTCGGCCACCGCACCTGCGGGTGGAAACCCAACGGGCAGAGCGGATCGCCCTTACCCAGCGGATACAAATGATGCATGTTTCAGTCTTTTCCTTGTATCATAAATGCTTCATTCTGACTGCACTTTTTTCACAAATTACACACGTTCGAGATTCGTAGCGTATCGTAAGGACGGATTCATCAATGGAATCCAAAAAAAACGTAGGCTATTATTAGTCGGCCGTTTCGGCGCGGAAACAATTTTATTTCGCGAAAATCCTATCCTATTTATAGAGAACGCTCCGCGGTCGCACGTGCATTAAATCCGTCGTGGGGCTAAACTTTCCGATTGGAATGCTGTGCCCGATTTAATTATGCAATAGCGCGGCGCGGCGCCTTTTCGCCCCTTCGGGAAAACACGACGCGAATGCCAGGTACTATAATGCGCGGATGGTGAAAAATAGCCTGCTCGCGCGCGGCGCGGTAAACGGGGACGGGCGGCCAGCGATCGAGCTATCCCGGAGGGAACTGGCGGCGGCGGGAGCGGCGGGCACTGGGCCAGATCCGGGAACAGGCAAGTAGTGGAAAAGCTCCTGTTTATTTGCGATTGCGTTCGACGCCGCGGCGCCCGCACTGCCCGTCTGGGCAAACGACTTTCAGGCGGGTTTTCAACACACATCTTATATGAGAAGAGCTGGGGTAACAACCAAAACAACCGCCTACAACAGCGTTACCCTTTGATCTCTCTTAGTAAAGTATCATAACTATTCCTCTAAATGGTCCACGCATTTGTCAATGAATGTCATACATAAAAAAAATATACCTACTAATAGATTTGCTCGAGAGCTCAATAAGCACCAATTATGGACATTGTACATGCATATATTTATTTTTGCTGCAAGAATCATTAGATGCAGATATCCTTACTTTGTTAAGGTGAGCATCCATTAGGTTCGCGCACCAACTCTGCTCCGCGCATCTGCAACTGCTCCAGAAGTGGATACGTCATACCAAATTTCAGCTCAATCGGATTAAGCGTTTGGGAGCTATCGTGGAGGAATACATACAAGCAGACAGGCAGACTTAAATCTGGAAATGGACTTAATCGTCTGAGGGGCTCAAAATATATAATTCCGTATTCATCTCGAAAAAAATGCGCTTTGACAATACTTTCCCCTTCCCTCCTGGTTCTGGTTTCCTGGTTAATGGTCTGGGATAGTAAAATAGGTAATTATTAAGAAAGTGTTTATTAAGAAATTAATTATTAAGAAAGTGTTTAATAGATCCTGCGTTATTTTGAAAAAATACTAAAGTGGCAAAGCAGTCCCGATCCACAGTACCTACTACGAGCAGAACTTATGATTTAAAATATTTATTATTCAATAAGTATATGAGGGAGGGAGATAACGCGGGGGAAGAAGACATTTATTTAAGGCGATTACCACTGTGAGCCACCGTTTTCACAGATATAGGGTCAAAACCATTCAGTGGCGGTTTGATTTTGCGGTAATTAAATATCTGACTTTAAATCTTCAATTCCTTGCCGAGTTGCATATAGCTAGGTTTTAGATATCTGGTTTTCTTTTTTACGAAAATAAATGAAAATGAAAGTCTTTATTTATCCTTTTGGTCGATCCTTTGGATTGGCCTAGTTATGATGGCTTTGTAATTTATATAAATACACCTTTATAGATTTAATATAGAAATTTGCATTTGATATTACTTACATAAAGATGTCAAATTTTAATTTGGTAGACAGGTTTCAATATATAATAATTTATTTATTTATTTATTTTAATTACATATACATATTACTCGGAAAGGACGTTCCTTACTTAGACAAAACAAAAGTTTTATTAGAAATTCGATTTTAGATATTTTGAACCATCTTTCCGTATGCGAGTGAGACGCCCTGTGTTAAGCCACGGGACGGAGACAGATAGAAAACATCGAAAGTGTGTGGACGGGGGGAGGGAAGTGATTGGCAGGGCGGGGCCCCCGAAAGGTTTTTGTTTTGGTAAATAGCGATATTTCCTTTTTTAAATAATTTTTAAAACACCACTTTTGAAACCACAACTTGACTTAAATTGCAGGACCCACGTGTTTTTGTTCTCAGTCTTGTCACTGGCCGTCGATTAATAAAACCAAAAATTATGATTTTTACCGTCTTTTGATACTTTGGGAAGCTTTTCTATAAGTCTAACATCATAAAATAACGAAAAATTGACGGAAATGTTGTACTTATTTTCGCTTTTCTCCTACTACTCTCCGAGGCTCTCTATAACGCTTTCTTGACCTATGGAAATACATTTAAAAAATATAACGCTATTTGCATACATTTTAAAAATACATTTTAATCAGTGGTAAACGTTAAATAAATACCAGATCTGTTTTATTTTTATTATTATAGATTTGTTTTTTGATATATTTATTTTATTAAATTACCACCTTAGAAAAACGGCCAACAACAGCTTCGATTATTCAAACTGTCATGACGGACAAGCAAGCAAGGCCGGCTCTGGCGCCTTAAGACTGTTTATAACGACTCTTTTTTTATACTTTTCTCATAAGTTTGTAATATATTAAAGTTATCTGTAAACTTGTTTACAAAAAAATATATAAGTTAGCTTTTGGCGAACCAAATTGTATGGTTTTGCGACGATCGGAAGGCGTTCATTTAAAGTTTTTAAACTAAATTTGTCGTGTTTTTTTAATGATCAATTTTGGTGGTAAAAATGGAAAACAACAAAAACATGGAAAGCTTAATTTTCGTTATTTTTTAGTAAACTGTTGGTATCTATAACCAATCTATAACTAACTTTACCAACTGGGGTAATTCTCTGTTGCCGCCCGGCTCCCTGTTTCTCTACGACTTTATAAATATTTCTGCCAAGTTTAAATCCAATATTGCTTGTCCCATATATTATGAAATGGCCGATAGCTAAATAATGCATTCTAAACAAACCACAATAAAATTGAGGTAATATACAAATTGGATTCTAAATGTTGTGTTGGATTTTTAAACACACACTCCGCCCTAGTCAATAGACCCTATTTGGTCTTAGAAAATCCTACAAACACGTTTTTTAAAAGTTGAATAGTTACCAATAGTTAAATACCTACCGCCATTTCAATACATCGCGCAAAAAGAAATGGGGCTGCTAAACTTCACTTGAGAATTACGTAAATCCGGTAAGTGAGGGCTTATTTTTCGGTTGGGGGTTTTTTCATTGATTTCATATGATAATCGTTTCGTCTAAACTCTATCCAACGAGAAAATATACAAAGTTTAGGTATTATGGCAGCCCCACACATGGCAGCGCAACGTTGCGTGGGATAAGTGTGTCATCTGTTTTCATGCGAATTCAAGGGTCCATAGGCTGTAATACGTTGCGGGACAGAAAACCGACAAAAATCGAGGAACAAGGTGCGAAGCCGCGAAGAATATGAGAAACGGCTCTACACTACGCATTCGCGCACCTTTGCGGCTTCGCGGACTAAGTGTAGAGCGGCCTTTAATTAAGGAGCGATTAGCTCATCGTATCATAAACATGGCAACATTTCGCCGATCCGTCAACAAACTGTCACATGGTGGTCACATGATAACTGGCGGTCAATTAAAAATTCGAATTTTTATACGATCAGTGAATTCAGACAGATGATTTACTGCTGACATAATTAGTGCTAATGATAACAACATAATAAATATTATCACATATTTCAAAAATAAAAATGATTTAATAAAAACTTTTAAACAATTAGGCAATATTGCACAAAGCTCGCCTTTCAATAGCTTCCTTATCAAAAGGAATATCACCCAACGCTTTGCTCACTTTTGACTGTGTTTCTCTTCCAATTTTCTCACGTATAAATCGGCCAGCGCGGACCAATTTCTCAATGTTTACTCCGGTCTCAACCCCTAATCCATAGAGCATGTAGACTAAGTCTTCCGTTGCCAAGTTTCCTGATGCGCCTTTCGCGTATGGGCAGCCGCCTAGCCCGGACACGGACGAATCGACGACTGTTAAACCATACTGAAATAAGAATAGAGTATTTAAAAATTCAGAATACAACCAAATACAGTAGAGCCTTGATAATCCGAAACCAAGCTAGTCCGAATGCATCTATAAACTGAACGCCCTGCCTTTCCAAGAAATTAAAAGATAAAGCATTTTATATGTTGCTGAATGCCTGCAAACTGCAAACTATAATTCTAGTTTTATTTAAAAAGTAATATCAGTCTAATAGTTACGTTTCTGATTTAACGTCGCTATGTTGTTTTTAAAATACATCTCTAATTTTGAAAAATCTTTCTTTTATTATTAAAAAATGCCCTATCAATCCCCCATACTACATTCCGAACGCTTCATCAATCTAAACAGGGTACAAATTTTTGGTGTTCGGATTATCAATGCTGTACATGTTTGGAAATACTCACATTTAAACTTTGAATTACGTTTGAAAGCGCTTGTCCATACGTATCGTGACAGTGAATCGCAAGGGTGTCAGTCGGGGCGACTTTGGACACTTCTTTCAGCATTTTTAGAATTGAGCCTGGCGTTCCTACACCGATTGTATCCCCTAATGATACTTCGTAGCATCCCATTTGGAAAAGTTTTTCTGACACATTTGCGACGGCAGATGCTTTGATAGGGCCTTCGTATGGGCATCCGACTACGCACGATACATAACCGCGCACTTTGACACCATCTGATTTTGCGCGGTCGGTGACATCGCGGAATCTGTCCAGAGACTCTTGAATGCTACAGCTGATGTTCTTTTGGGAAAATGATTCGCTGGCCGCTCCGAAGACGGCTATTTCTTTCACTCCAACTGCAATCTTTGAAAAAATGCACCACCATTACCACCTACTTGAATAATTAAAAAAAATATTACTTAATTACGAACAGCAGCTTCATATCCTTTTAAGTTTGGAACGAGGACTGGATACGACACTCCTGCAAGTTTTTTGATTTTCTGCATGACTTTGGTGTTATCTGCCATTTGTGGGACCCATTTCGGGCTCACAAAGCTAAAACAAACATAATTTAAAAAGATTTACTGTTTTTGTTATTTGAATAAACATAATTTAAAAAGATTTACTGTTTTTGTTATTTGAATATAGAGTACACAGAATGACTTATTTTAGTAAAAATCATTAATTTCCACGGTGGGAACACCTGTCTCTCCTTGACATAAGGTTGCTGTTTTATATTTTGCTTCATTGTATAAATTAATTTATATAAAGAATATGAGTGTTTTAACGTTGTTTCATTTAAATATATATAGATGGCAAAGACACAATCACACAATTTGTTAGAGACAAAATTACGTATCATTGGCATGATAAGGCATTTTTGTCTGTTATAATTTTATTCTTCATAGATTTAACAAATGGTAAGTAGAGCACTCTAGCATAAATATTATCTTGCCATTCCGTGATAAGTTATTTCGGAATAGTATACTTGCATAAGGATTCATGATAAATCCATCATTCTCTCACTAAAAAATTAAGAATTATAATGTCAAAATATTATTCGGAATTATTGCAATTCTCAAAACCGAAAAAATAAAGAAATACTACTAGATTCGATCATAGTAATGTTAAATGTGAAAGAAAAAGGCTTCGGACGCGTCAAATTTCAAAACAAAAAATAAATAAATTTACACAAAAAAAAAAATAATAACTCAGTTTTTAAGATTGTTTTAAAAAAAGTAATCTAACGTACTGCCAAATAAGGGATATTAAAAAAAAAATAACCACTTACCAAAATGTATGGGTTTGACACTTATTTGAATGCCTATATCTCGTTTATTTATTGAGACCGAATAAATATTATTGCAGATTCAGAATAAGCGTGGTGAATATAGCCAGGTGGCGTTAAAAAATCAACAATGTAGAACAGGTTCCTATACTGCAATAATACCGATTATTTTGTTTTTCTTGATGATACATTGTTTTGGTCTCTAGCCCTCGATACATAATATCTATATAATTTACCTTGTCGTTTCAATAGCAGACAAACCCGTTTCGCTTAATTGATTGATTAATTCAACTTTTACATCGGTGGCCACTATGTTTGGTTCGTTTTGCAATCCATCTCTAGGGCCCACTTCTACTATTTTTACTTTAGGTTTAACAGTGCTCTGGAATAATGAATTTTAATTATATCAACGGTTCAATAATTAACAATTATGGTCGTTTAAAACATATATTAAAAATAATAATGATACGTACAGTCTTACTGATCGTGTAATAAAACAATTACTTACCTAAATTCAGTAATTAAGAATTATGGTTGTCTAAAAAATGATTATGACACTTACATACAGTCTTACTGATCGTGTAATAAAACTATTCCGTGGAATTATCATCGTTAAGGCCAACATATAGTCAAATTCCTTGGAAACTCGGTTTCAACTGATTTGAGCTGATAAGCATTATTAAATTATCTTTGCTGATAAGCTAAAAAAATACTTGTCCTATTAATTATTGTTATCATTGCGCGGTTTTTGTTATAAACGTCAAAATAAATAAATGTCGCTGCGAAAGCTATTTTCTAGGGAAACTACCTGATTGGTCGATGCGAGCTGTTTCCCAAAATGTGGGAATCCTAAGCCAATCAGGAGGTTTTATCCCATGGGGAGGAAAAACCTGCTGAATGTTATTGGGTCCCATCAAACTTGAAGAAGGCAAATTTGCAGACGGCAATCTTGCAGACGGCATTCTTGCAGGCGGCAGTTTTGCAGAAGGCAATCTTGCAGAAGGCAGTTTTGCAAATGCCAAACTGACGTTTCGAGAACCTAACCTAACCTAACAGAAAAACTTAAAACATTTTTTTTAATGTTTAGTTTGATGTATAAAAGTCATCCACTACAAGGATGCCGGTAATTAATGTCACTTCGATTTTAGGGAAAGAAAAACCTAACCTAACCTAACAGAAAAACTTAAAAACTGTACTGAAGGTTGCCGCCTGCAAGGTTGCCGCCTGCAAGGTTGCCTCCTGCAAATCTGCCCTCAACAAATTTGGAGCTGTCAAAAGTGACATTTGTGCAAGTTTGCCGCATGCAAAACTGGCGCCCCCCGATTTATTGCTAATATTAGGATTTTCTAACAATAAAGGGGCAACATTTCATTGTGAGATTCTGATTGGTCCATTCAAATGTGACGTTTGTCCGGCGGTTTTTGCTTTTGGGAGAGTTGTCACATTTTTCCGTTGTAGATTGATATAATACTTCCGATTCTCCTGAAAGTTTGTGATTCTTAAGAAATATGGATTCATATTATGATAGCGATGAAGAAATATTCTTCGGTCCGATGACCTTGAAAGAAGTGAAAAAGGCAGCCTTCCTCGGCAGGCATACCGCATCGTGAGTGTCAACGCCCCTAACGTATTCTGCGGCCGCTGCGATGTTGCTCGTCGTCATCACGGGTATTTTCATTATTTTTGCGTTTTTCAGAAATAAGTCTTCATTCTATACGTTAAAACCTGACGATGAGGACAGTTTTAAGTTGTTGGAGACAAGGTCAGAGCCGGATTTAACAGTGGAGCATACCCCCGAACGCTCCAGGTCATTCAGCTTCACGGAAAACAGTTCACTTGAGATTTTGAAGGATGATGAAATGGCGATCAACGAGATTACAATCGACAAAATTGACGATGATATATACAGCAGGTTTTCCGAGCAAGTGAGCGACGCCGTGAGTGAGTTCGAACCAAGACCACCGCTGAATAGGGAGGATACACGATTCTCCGAAGCGCCAACGTGTTTCTCCGACCAAGTTAGCGATAAAAGCTTCGAAGATCTCGAACGTCAGCTGCGCACTCCGAAAAAACCATCACGATTTCATTCCGTAAAGTCAGTGATAAAGGATGATAGTTGCGATTGTGATTTAAATAACACACTCGAGCGGATGGAGCATATTTTAAAATGTAGCGACGCAAAGCCAAGTAAACGTGTTGCCGAAACGAAAAAAAAATTTTTTGATAGCCCGATGCCGTCACTGCATCGGAAGAGGGCAACACCGCTCACGCCCACTTTTAAAGTGCCTTTCAAGCCGGTATCCCGATTGTTGAAGCCCGGATTTGGATCGATTGAAAAATTACCATCGGTTAACGCATTCCCAGAAGTCGTAAGCCCCATCGGATATTACATAAAACACAGTCCGTCCGTGCCAAAGATTAAAAATGTGAGACCGGGGAAACCATTGCGTTCGTTTTTCAACATCAGTCAAGAATTAAATCAATCGGAACATAAGGAGAATATTGCTTTACCAGCGAAGGCTTACCAACCTGCGAAAACGACTGAAATGGTATGTTTATTCCACTAATGCCTCTCTGTTTGTTTGTCCATATTTACTGATGGTCAGCTACACAGCCACCCAAACCTAAATCATTATTAGCTTACTTTTAACCTACAGTTCCTACAGCCTGAAAGCCGTATGGGGAGACCGTGTCTGGTAGGCATACAGGTAGGTTGGTGCAACGGTATTTGGTTAGCATATTTATAATATTTGGTCATAAATACCTGGTCCATATACATGCCATTCGATGATGGTCTATTGGCTGATTTTATGATATGGATAACGGTTGTATCTCTCCAGTAATATTGGAAATATTGTGTTTTTACCAAGTTGAAGTAGATTTTGTGCAATTTCGAACATTGCCTGCTCTAAACAAGCACACCGCTTTTAAAATTGATTTATACTGTAATGTATAGTCTGTCTCATTTTTTAAAACGCATATGGCATTGTGTTGGCAATACTAATAGTGTTATAAATGGAGATCGTTACTGCCACTTTCTCTCCCGCTATAGGGCGTAGCGATGACACCCGAAGGTGTTGTGAAGTAAGGTGGTGCGACGCACCGCTGCGAGTGATATTGCCACATGCGGTGTGTCGCTCACTTCACACCGCCATGGGCCATTTTGGCGGTATAGCCCCACTAAAATTTAAACAGAATGATTAAAAAATAGAAATGAATAATCAAACTAGAATAAAATAATCAAACAATCGAATTTTAATCTAATCGGCTGCGTCAAAAGTTAAATTATGGAGGTCTACGATTCCACCATCAAATATATAGACTGGACATTGTGTGATGTGACTCATTGCCTGCTGGCTATCTCCGCAAACACTCCAGGATTTGCTGCAAGGCCCCATTTAGTCATGGTTGTCTCACAGCGGCTGTGACCTGTACAGAAACGATTTAAGGTAGACCATTGTCTATGCGGAAGCTTGTAACCTGGGACTTAACCACTTTCATTGATGACGTATTAACTTTGGACTTAAGCGTTTGCCCAAGTTTTTCGCCAGTTGTTCTCCATGGTCGGCTGGTCGTTGCTTACGATGATGTCCCTTATGGCGGGGTCTTCGAGAGTCCAGTCGACCGGGAGGAAAGTCAGGTCTTCCTTGACTCTGAAGTTTTCTTACTTCCCAGACAAATGCATGCTGCCATCCGGAGGAGGAATCTTTGACTGTACGGGGAGCCTGTGTAACTGCGTCGACTCACAATTCATTATTTCGTTCAGCTCAGTGTCAACTTTAGAAACTTGGGAGCTCTGAGGCCATACTGGAGCACAATATTCTGCTGTGCTATAAACCAATGCCAATGCGGATATTTTGAGACAAACTTGTTTCTATCAACTTAAAGATAATATTATTCCCTATATTTTTTTGCTAGAGGTTGCTTCTAAGTGAGATTTGAAAGCCTTGAAAGGTTTGAAAGCATCGATGACCGTTGAGGCGTCGATCGATCCTTGCAATCGCGGATCACGAGTTGATAACAGATCATCAAATCAGGACGTGCACACTTTCAGTCAGTGCCTATGTATTGATGATGAAAAATAGTTATCTACAGTTGCCTTATGTCAAGGAGGCCGAAAACTTTTCAAATGACCGTCGTATATTTGAAGATCTTTTCCAATGTTACCTTATCCTCTTACAATACTGGACAAGCTGTCAATCGATCACGGATCAATTCGATTCGATTAATCGATCAGACTGGTTGGATGTCATACTCGTTTATTCTTACATTACAACGACCCGTTTGAAAAAACACCCAAACCTATACCAGAGAAAATATAAAAACTACTGCGTACCTAAACAGCCATTCACCGTCTTGCCTATGAAGATTGGGTTTTAGTGATTCGATCGTCATCCTTATGTTTGATCGCGACCCGGGTCACAAAAATAAGCGATCGACCCAACACTACTGCGGGTCTTGAGTACTATACTTTGTTCATCGAGAAAAGATAAAAACAATAACAACATTTACTCGTTTGTTCAAAATTTTAAATTATAACATAGCATAGGTGTATAACATAGCATTAACACTTAAAGTTTTACTTTCTCGACCCACCAACAAACGAGGAGGGAAAGTATTGTGAATGGGCAAAAAAATTATTTCGAGATGAAGATGGAAATATCCGTTAATCCGATTAGGCTGAAATTTGCATACAGGCATCAATTGGGCATGGCAAGAGTTGAAAATGTTGTGTTTGAAATCGGTCCACCAGGGGGCGCACTATTCATATTTTAATCTCGAAATATTGAACTTAGAGACTTGAAATTTGGTACACCGATGCCTTGTTGTGTCGAAATCACATCGAGAAAATTTGGTTAGAATATCTCATATACATACAAGCTGCACTAATATCTAAATCCTGCCATACATTTTAATCAAGTATTAACGCCATCTGTTGGCACTTGGCCCGACCCCACCCTTTGCCGAGAAACGAACTGCACCGCCCGAGGCGGTGGCAATGGAACCCAACTGGGTTCGTCCGCCGGCCGAGAGGGAGAGCTCATCGATTTTATTAATGAAATTAATATTCAGTTGAAATCAGTCCTTGGCTTGGCTAATTGCCGTGAGAGTCTTGGGGTGACACAACCAATTTTTTATCTTTACTTTGTGAACAGAGTTTAAGAATAGTGATCTACTATCAGTGAAATGTCTCACTCACAGTTTCTGCTCGACAAATTTTGGTGTAGGCTCCAATGATTTGCTCATTTTTAGTCTTGAGAACTCGGGATATATCTATCCTCGCTCCTCTTATATCATCTCATGGCATCAGTGGCCATTTTCATTGATGGTAAAATTCACATACTAAAGTAGAATGTCTGTATTTTGTACTTTTTCCTTTAATTTTCCAGTTTTAGCTGCAAATGGCTGTCTTGCTTTATAAAATATCTGGGGAGAATCTCTCCCCAGTATCACTTTAAATGCTGCAGTGGGCGCCATTCTGATGGGAAGCAC
The DNA here is from genome assembly GCA_944548615.1 of Micropterix aruncella. NCBI lineage: Eukaryota > Metazoa > Arthropoda > Insecta > Lepidoptera > Micropterigidae > Micropterix > Micropterix aruncella. The sequence continues at coordinate 21,626,720 of OX155952.1, read as the reverse complement.
CCGTTGCGCCTGCACATGCCGTATTCTCTATAATGTCTCTTACATTTTTTTTAATGTTTTAGATTGATAATATAGCTCCTTCCGGTTTACCAAAAAACAATCAAGTCAAGCGAATGGCGGAGGGAATTCCTACTCCCCAAGTCATCAGGCATGAAAGACGGTTAGGCAAAACAAACCTGCCATTATCCTCGAGAAATTATAATCTTCCTGATAATCAAACGAAAAGTGAAGAAAGCTTTGCAGATCTTTCAATGGTAAAAGGAGACATTTCGGTTTGCGTAAAGAAACAAGCATTTCGGATGCAGTCTAGCTCTAAACATTGATTTTTTTATTGTATAATTTCCCACTGCTAGTAAAGTGATTATTGTTTTTAATTTTTGTGCAAATAAAGTGATTTTTAAATTTGTGTCCTGTTTTTTTCTGTGGTAATACAGTATGTTTGGGAATTAATGTTCCGCCCACAGGCAACACAGCGTTAATAAATGCCAAAAAATGCGGAGGTCGCCGACGCGTCTATTATTGTTTTAGTAATTTTTTCTGTATTTAAATGAATTGCAATTGATTTTGTTCGGTGCGATATGAACGCGACTAGTTTATTTATTTCGACGACGCGGCTCGTTTTATTGGCAGACGTTTCCGACGAGGAAACCTGGTCGGATCTGTTCCGGTTGCTGCCATACTTACGTCAATCGCTTTCCTGCACAGTTTGCGAGAAATTGTTAAAAGATCCGTACACGCCGGACGACAATAATTGTCAGCATCATGTTTGCAAAAAGTGCAAAAACGGCAAGAAAAAGCTCAAACCCGCTTGCAATTGGTGTAAGGAAGATAGCGGCTTTTCGGAGAATCGGCTGTTGAGGATCCATCTTCAAAGCTATAAAAAGCTGTGCGAATATACCATGGAGAATGAATTGTTTAATAAAATAGTGCAAAGATCTCAGTGTAGCGACGGTGAGGCCGATGCTAGCAAACAGCTTTTGGAATTTATTAAAGAAGGGGCCAAATATGTGGATAATTACGAGACCGAATACGATTTATCTTCTACGTATAGAATGCTACCTAATGCCTTCGCGAATCCAGCATCTCAGTCCGCGGGTTCAGGGACCACCACCGCTCTGAGCGAAGCGAGGACGAAAACTCTGTCGGACGGCACCGAGATGTATTCCGTGTCGTATCACAGCGGCTCCGGTAATAAAATCACGATCAAGCGAAAGGCACCCGAGGAGGTTGAGAGTAACGAGCCGCACAAAGAGAATTCGTCGGATGCTCCCGTTTTTAAAAAACCTCAAAGTCGCAAGTCGCTCGGAAAGCGGAAAGGATGCCGGTGCGGCAATGCTACCGCTACCCCTGGGAAATTGACGTGCTGCGGCCAGCGGTGTCCTTGTTATGTTGAGAGTAAACCGTGTAATGACTGCAAATGTAAAGGATGTCGAAACCCGCATAGAAGCGTCGGGTTCAAGGTAGGAAACTATTTTTTTTAAATCATTTTATGAAGGTTATTCACAGGGATTCAATCAATCACAAAGCAATCGAACAACGATTGTTGATGTTTTCACTATTAATCGGAATCTTCGATTATTGTTCCATTATTTAACAATTACCAATTATTTAAGAAGGCTGAAAAAATACTGATAAATCTTTTTAAAAATCAAAATCACAGTGCAACCACCCCCCTGTTAGATATGTGTGAGAAAGACGGATAAATTCTGTATTGTATGATTATTCAGTCGTACTTCTTGCAGTGTAGAATCCCTAATTTAATATAATTGTTTGTATTCTGGGGACACTTAGTCCAGTGGTGCCATTACTCGGATCTGTGCTTCTCTTCGGATATATTTATGAAAATAAATAAAACGAACCAATAGATTTGGTAAAGCATGTAATAACGTACACAAATGTGTTTACAATTTCTAGATAGGGTTTCGTATTTTGAGATAAAACGTCGATATCGCTGAATAAGTGAGCTATTTTCAGTTCTCCAACTTTCTAATAAATTATTCATAATTATCTAATTGTTTTACAAAATGATGTTTTAATGTTTTATATTTCAAATTTCAATGCGATCATTCTACAATTCTTCTTTTCATGATCCATCAAGTAGTTTCTTTCTTATGATCGTTTTTCTAAAGTGCTATATTTTTGACCTTCAACTCTCAGAAATGACAGGTGACTGCCAAGATTTACACCCGCCGCTTCAGGGGTTAACACCTGCATTTCTGGAGGTTATTAGTTTTTTTTGAGCAATTCATAAACACCTATATGGTGGTAGGTTAATTAAGTTAGTTTCTTTAATAACCTACATAAAAACTAATTTAAAATTTAAAAAAAAACCTATTTTTTATCAGATTTAGCATCAAAATGATCAAATTTAATAGTGTGGTATTTTTAAAAAAAATAAGTGAGGTAGCAATACCTAATAAATTCCCTATTTTTAACAGCTGATCTTATCAGAGTGGTTTAAAAAATAGACTGTCACCTAATAACTTGTGAATGTTGCGTTTCGAATAAATCCTTTTGCTAATTTTGACTACATGTCTTAACTCTTAAACAAGCACTTAATAAGACTTGAATAAACTAAAGTTTGATTTAAAAATAAATGTGGTTATAAGTAGGTTAATATATGGAATTATATATTAACCTAATTATCCACACTCGATTATATAATGGAACTACGTTTTATTTATTACGTTATATTTCTCTTTTTTTTTTTTTTGAGGACTTTAGGTTTATTGGCATTTTACTAAAACTTTTACATAATTTATTGTAATATTAGAGTCCTGCCCACCCTAGAACGGGCTAGTCCCAGTTGGGTGACAGAATCAAATAAGCGAAAGGTTAAGGTTTTGCCATTCGGTTCGTTATTTTTGTAATCAATATCGATGTTTTATAGTAATTAATTTTTAAATAAATAAATAAAAATAATACACATGGTACTAATAATTAGATTCTTTTGTAGGTTATCTTACGCATGTAACCTATGTAGGTTAGTACGTACGTAGATTCCTATGTAGGTTACATTACGTAGATTCCTATGTAGGTTACATAGGTCACAGACGCGGAAGCCATTTACTGTGCAACAGTTATATTTTGCACAGTTTTATGCATGTTGAATCAAATCAAAACTAACAATAATCAGAATTGTTATCAGCGGTTATTTCAGAATTGTAGTTGATCCTTGCGTACCTAGTTATTCATCTCTAATGTAACATTTTTGAAAGCTCTGTATCCTGCGAATGATTCTTTGTATGGGCTGGTATATCAGATAGATATCACACTGAAACAGTTAAGCAATAACCTACTTTAAAAGTTACCTAATCTACATTCTACAAGCATGTCAATAAGACTAGGATTTTTTTATACTACAGTGGAACCTCTTATAACGAGCACCTCTCATAACGAGTAATTCGCAACTCTCATAACGAGTATGGGAAAAATTGTTTCGCTTGTGTTTCGCTTAACAAGTAAGAGTCTGGAACGAATTATGCTCGTTACGAGAGGTTCCACTGTATATGTATATTTAATTATGTTAAGCACTTCAGATGCCAGGCTATTATATAATTCGTATCAAAATTAATTTATGTTAAGGCTGTTTGTCTGCCTGGAAATAAAAAAAATAAATAAACTAAAACAATTTTCAACAACATCCTTGCCCGTTTTCAATAAGCAACAGAAATGCTATAACGTCGAATTTGAATGATTCCTTTCTCGATAGGTTTGCCCAATTATCAACCTGGAAATGCCGAAGGAAGGAAGCTTTGCCTCATTACCGTTCAGCATTGGCCAAGATACCACAACTTCATCCTCGAGTTCTTTGACCGAGTTACCCACAAATTTAACTATAGCACCCCGGGAAGAATTGTCATTTAAGTCGATTAATCTCAACGCTGGAAATATTAAAGGTAAATGATTTCTAATATTATAATCCCTATAAACTAGAACAAGTTGATAAATATAAATACATTGGCACCTGGCTTACACAAAACTGGGACAGTGAAGTGTAGATCAACAATCGCATCGAAATTGCAGGTAGCGCCTTTTAAAAAATTAAAAAGGTCCTTTGCAATCGAAGACCTGAAAATCCCACTTCAAATACGTCTTTTTCAGTGCTACATCTGGCCCATACTTCTATACGGATGTGAGGCCTGGACTTAATAGTTCTGAGATCTTCCTTAATAGGAAGATCTCAGGAAACGTATAGGAGCATTCGAGGTGTGGGCATACAGACGCATGATGTTGATATCTTGGATAGCGTTTTGGCCAAAAACGCAAGCTTTGGCAGACCATCGGTCAGCGCAGTTGCATACCTGGGTCACTTACTTAGGCACGACGGGTACGAACTCTTGCAACTCATTATGATGACAAAAGTTGCAGGGAAGAGGAGACCTGGATGTAGACGAAAATCTTGGTTGCGGAACATTCGCGAATGGACCGGAATTAAGAGTGTCACCGAATTGTTTTGCCTGGTGAAGGACAAAAAGAAGTATGCAGAGCTGACTGCCAACCTTCACTAGTTAGAGAGGCACTTTAAGAAGAAGAATATTTCCTCTAATATATATTTTGCATATTTTTGATATATTTTATTTTTTGTTTACAGTTTTTACACCATCGCAATTGAAAGAAGTAACAACCCTACCGACAACTATCACCATTGCAAACACGATGGTAACACAGCCACTGAAATCGGCTGCAATTCTTAGGCTACCAAGCTTTCACCCTAAAGTGAAACTACAGACTATCAACCTCGAGCCAGAGTTCACTCTAACCCGTAATTCCAACACATAGATAGCGACAATTCTCGAGTAAGACAACTGAAGTATATGCCAGAATTTGCTAAGCTGCAATCTTGAGTTATAGTGAAATTTTAATACATAATAGAGAATTCCAGCACAAAAGAAACTCCTAGAGAAAGTTCTTTCCTATTATCGTTTTTCTAAAGTGCTATATTTTTGACCTTCAACTCTCAGAAATGACAGGTGACTGCCAAGATTTACACCCGCCGCTTGAGGGGTTAAAGCAGACTCAAACATTATATTGTAGCAGAGTATATCTGTAGCAATACATAACAAATAACTTCTATGTTCAAAACTTCTACTATGCAACAAATAACTTCCACTGCTAGGTGAGCTGTGAAGCCGTTCTGGGTGATGGCATTTGCAAGATGCCATCACCCGGTTTATTTATTTAGTTTGTGCTCGTATTTGGGAATATTTGATCCCACGGAACAGTTAATTCTAATCTAATCAGTTCATTCTAGAGTTATCTGGATGGAGGGCTGTGCATCCCGAGACTTTCAGGGAAATCATACTGCTTGAAGACCAAATCGACCTCCAGAATCAAGTCTGAAGGTTTCGGTTATTGGGAAAGGTTTTTGGAGTGGAATGTATTTTGCCATTAGAGCCATCCTCCACAGTGTATTGGGGTTTAGAGGGTACCATCAGACCCTTGTTGGCAGGAGCCAATTAGAGGCTAATTATTTGTTTAAGCTAATTACCCGGCTAAGGACTTTGTCCTAGCAGTAGGTCCACAGGCCTTGATCTAAGGGGACATGAATTATCCTCTGAATAGCTCTAGCGAGGAAGGTTGCTGGGAACCTGGAAGTGTATGCTGAAAGGCATTTTTTTGCATTTCTGAGATTTAGTAATACAACATTATCCTCCTGTGCATTGGAGGAGTAATGCAAAAATCCTCAACTGTTGTCCAGTCAGACTGATATTGAAGGCTAACAGCATGAGATACTGTTGTTGACATAATCTCCTCGCGAGAGATTTCTTTAGGTTCACTTCGCTCATGGTTGTACTGCCATACCGCAGACCGATTATATACATAAAGAAATCTGTCAAATTCCTAAAAAGAAACACAGTACGGGACATGCATTATGACATCACAACTTTACTCAGTCCACAGCAAGGGCGGTCCCAGGGGGGGGGGTCAAGGGGGTCATGACCCCCCCCAAATCTTAAATATATGGCTTATAATAAGCTCCTTATGCAAATACACTTGTTTCCATAAATACATTATTGTATAATAAAGGGGAACTTTGTTTTATTTACAAACCATTAACCCAATCTCATGGCCCATAACAGCGACCCCCCCCCCGCCCAAACCTTAAGCCCATAACTGTGACCCCCCCCAAAATGTAAGGCTAGGACCGCCCTTGGTCCACAGTCACCTGTAATAATTTAAAATCACAGGAACTCGGAGAAAAATTATGTTTCAGCCTGCTAGTATTTTTTTTGTTTACATTATTTTTTGCTGGAAATATCTATTATAGAAATGTTTGTCAAAGCTAGTGGTGTTGATTAGTGAGTGAGATTTTATATAATCTCATTTTTTTAAATTGTTTTCATTCCATATATTTTTTCTCCGCATCATGGCAAGTATCTGGTATGAAAGAACAGTATAAATTTCGTGTAATTATATTTTTCTCGTGATTATGTATCATGTACTTACAGGCAATAAAATACATTTTAAAAACATAAAATTGAAATAAAACATAAACTGTATTTGTATAAAAATTGTTTTTATTTGTATAAATATTTTTTCTCGGCCCTGCCTCGAGAAATACTGTGACAGGCTTTTATTTTTAGCGGGGACACAGGCATAATTTTACTAAGAACGTCAAATTTACATACGAGTACAACATAACATAGAAGGACACGTGAGAGATATAAGAATAATGAAATATAGAGAATAGTCAGGTTTCCAATTAAGACACCTAATTAGCCTGCTATTTTAAAATAATAAAATTTATGATAAATATAAATAAAGTACATTCTGTGACCTTGCACTCGATTGAGTGACAATTGTGCTACATTACGTCAATAATGTAAATGTATTGATCGAATTAAATATAATTAAAATAATCTGTATGCAGTTGGGTACTTCGCAGGTAGTATTTTGTCGACCATATTGCTGGCGTGAGTCCACTGCAGCTTGTCGTACACTTCAATGAGCCGTTGGTCTATTTCTTTGCACGGCTTTTCCTCCGCCATCTTTTGGAGGAGTTTTGCCGCTTTGCCCCAATGTTCGAGGGTTATCTCATACCAGAACGAAAAGTAAACTACTTTACTGTCCGCAGCGTCCGTGAATTTGAGCACGTCGTTCATGACGCTCATGGCCGATTCGACTAGTCGCTCTTTGGAGTCGGCTGACGAGGGGCCTGGATTTCGAATCTGTCGGCACAGTGCGATGCCTTTGCGGCTCAGCGCTTCCAAGAGATACGTGCGCTGTTTTTCGTTCGCTCTGTAAATTGAAAAATTAAATAAATCAATAAAACGATCAACGGCGGGGCCAATTTTTTTTCTGAGACAAGGGCCAGACGGACAAGAAGTGTCCTCGTAAACTCTTTGGGATTAATTCCAAAATATAGACGTAGTGCCTATTAGAAATAAAGTTTTTATTAAGGTTACATGTAATTTAATAAAAGTTTTCTCATATGTTTCCTGCTGAAGATATCCAGTACTTCTCCAGCGTTCATCATTGACATATGTTTAATGGTATCAATAAGCTGAAGAATATCCTGACAAAGGTAGTTTTTTATAACATAGGGCCGCCATAAGTCTGGCGAATGTCACAGGAAACGTGCACAACAATTGAAAGAGTGTTCTATAATATTTAGCAGCGCCATTGCTCTTATAGCGAGCTCAGAGAAAAAAATATTCCAATGTCTTCATTCTGCTGGAGACTGTAATATTTTCTCTCATAATTTATTGCCAAATTTGAGGCTCTTCGTTTAAGGCTAACAAGCAAGAAGTGTCCTCTTTATGCACCTTTCAAAATATCCTCCATATCTTCATCCTCAACAGCAACCTTTGTAACTGCTCGATTTTTTTAAAGCTGAGCTCTAAGGAATCTAGAGGATATTTCATTTAACAAGTGATCCAGACAAGGAATGTATACTGAAAGTCAATAATACTCTTCAATGGACTTAGTCTAAATGTTGAAACTGTTTTACTGTTGGTTAAATAGTGAACCGTGATTTCTGTCCCAATTGCATTTAAATACTAGGCCCTCAACCTTATTGAGTTTCTTTGAATGCATCCTCGCTAATTTCACATTGTTTCTGGAGGGGCTGGATGTGTCCACAAGCATTTCAATGGCTTTTAATAATCGGGATAAGAGTGTGATCCCAAAATATCAGCAAGTCGAACCACAAGGAATTCCAACAAGATTATAGTTTAGACTTTAGAGCATCGGTCGGCAACAGGCGAACCGTGGTCCGGATCCGGACCGCGGAAGGTTTGGATATTGTTAAATAACTTACCTAACTATGCAATTTAATGATTATTATCACCTAAAATACGCAGTCTTATAAAAAAACCCTGCAAATTTTACCTACCTCTCCGGGAGACGGGAGACAGGCGCGATTGTGTGTATGCGAGGTATGTACACTTTTAAGGATACATACATATTGTTTTATATTAAATTAAACTTATATAATTAGGTACTTAAACAAGTCAAAATAAAAATTTTAAACTACCGTTGTGGACTGAGCTAAATGTAAGAGGCGGCCGAGGTGCGGGGACCGGCGTTTGTGGAACGCGCGTTCCTTCGTTAGCGTACTTACCTATACCTATTACTGTCGAGTAGCACCGGGCGAGTGATGTCACAACATGTCGCATAATGTCTGCGGTGAGGAGACCGAACGCCGTTCCCCGCACCTCGGCCACCGCTTACATTCAGCTCGGTCCCCGACTGTAGTGAGGTTTTTTCTGGACCTCGATAAAAAAAATTAACAGTATCCGGACCCCACTTGAATTTACCCGCCGCCTGCTTTAGAGCATCGAACGTTGAATTTTGCATTTGTGATAACTCGCTATGACTCGTCCGTACGTATGGAAAACGAAACAAACATATTTATTCTGGGACCTAATCTTGCATTTCAGTATGATGAGGGAAGCACAGGCCCCCTTAAATACAATGTAACTTCAATATGAACGAGTGAGTACATGAAAATGTGGTTACGTTTTGAGTTTGGCGGCGTCCGGCCTAGTGTCGGTCTTCAGACCGAAGTAAGCGAGCAGCTTTTCTTGATCGATAGCGTCGATGACTTTCTGTGCGACCGGCAGGAGGCTGTCTGCTTGGGCCGAAAGGCTGGGCGCTTCGGCCCCTTCGGCCGCCGGACTGGCGCCGGCGGCAGAGAGGGATGGCAATCGGCGCGGCTCCGACGGTTCCAACTGTGCTAAATAAGCCACATGGCTGCCTAAGTGGCTCGGGAACGTCGAGACTAGTTCCTCATACACTCGGATGGCTTGTTCGGTTTCTGTAAAACGAGTAAATATATCAAAAGAAATAAAAAACACAACTACTATAAATATATTTTACGGTGTTTTATTAAATATTTGTGGTTTATGTATTTATCCATATATATATATATAATATATATATATATATATATATATATATATATATATATATATATATATATATATATATATATATATATACATATATTTTTTCAGAATGTACTCAATCAGACTTTTTATTTGATGCTAAACATAATATATTAAAATTTATTGTCATTTGGCAATTTTGACATTTAGACAACTATTTACTTGATATTTTGACAGTTAAGTATCCTATGACACCCGGGATGACAAAGGTTCTAACAATATTACATACTTCTAAATCGGTTCGAGACATACAAAGATGAACCAGAACATATTACACCCTTTTTTTGTTAAGCAGTCTTGTAACAAATAGTGTCACCATGAATCTCAGTGGTTCAATCAGAAATATCTAAATATTACTATAATAAAACTAATTCACATCATTCGAAAACAAATGAAATCTACTGAACAAATTTCAAAGTAATATCCGTTATCATGTAGCTATATATTTTGCAGATGGTGCAGCCAGTTCATAGAGAAAACATCCAAAATAATAACGTTGCCCGTTCAGTCCACCTAAGTTGATAGTGATCGGACATTAAAATATTTATGTTTTCTTCACTTTGAACGTAGATAAATATTTAGTACTGTGAAGAAAAGGAGGGGATGAGGGGGTGCTCGCACTGGATGCTAGTTATTGGGGGAGGGGGGAGGGGGTTACCCACAGGGCTAGTGCTTTTTCATGGAACCTACCCTGTCGCCTAGTGGCAACAACTAGGCGAGCATTTATATCACCACACGGCTGACACTCGGGCGGTCACCTATCCAACAACTGACCGCATCTAAACTTCTTTGTTAAACTTCGGTAACAAGCGAGAAACAGTGTCAACGAGGCTACGGACACTAAGGGTACTCTGCTCTCACCTAATTTGCTAATCCAGTTTGTCTTTAGGTCTCTCAATGCTTCAGAATATTCCTCAGATTTCGTCTTTTCCTTTTCTTTCTTGCCGTTGTCGTTGTTTTTCTTCGGCGGCTCGGGTAAAATATATTTCAACGTGTAAACATCCGTCTTCTTTCCGAGCTCGTCTTTAGCGAAAGTAATTGTGCCGCTCATGTATTGTCCAATTGTTAGATTTTTACCAATTCTGAAATGCAAAATAACATTATTTTTTTACTCACTTCTGAGATAAAGTGAATGAAATTTACACTCACTTGTCATTAGGAAGTGGCGCTACGTAAATCGGCATAACGGATCCGGGATAAATGCAAGCGCTTGATATTTTTTTTCCTGTGTTTAGCGCCTGCGCATGCGATGAATAAAAGTCTAGATTCAGCGTTTGTTGAAGCTTTTGCTGGAGCAAGAGCGGTATGTCGGTGAGCTTATCGAGAATGTCTCGTTTATCGTGTCGAACCTGTAGTTTCAATACGAGATCCCCTCGGTCCACTTTCACCGAATATTTGGACGGATACGCATCTCCACTTGCTATGTGCTGTTTGTTGATGTCGAATAGCATCCACAGTTGAGACTCCAATTCAGACTCGTACAATGTGTCGCTAAGTAATGATATATTCGGAGTTATCTGAAGAAAAAAAAACAATTTTGAAATTCACAACGGAGAATAGTTAAGCGGCACCATTGATTTTATAGTGTAATAGATAGCGCCACCCCATACAAGAAAATGGCAGCATATTTCTCGCCGTCACTACGCAGATGGCACTGGTAGTGCTGACGTCGAAAAGTATAGCAATTTATTTGGATATCTATATTAACATTGATAATTAAGTTTTAATTATAAAGGATCGATTGATTCTAAAAACCCAATAATTCAAGCAGTTTCAACGAAATTAGCATTCAATTATTAGCGCTATCTATTGCATTTCCTTCTACGCTACAAATCACATGTTCAATGAAGAAAATAATAGATGGCGTGCTATTTCAGGCATCGCCTTTCCAACAATAAGATGTGGCTGGCAACTGGCAACGTCGATCTAAGTATTGTTGACAGTTCCACGACAGTTCTATGAACAGTGGACATTGTGAGTTTTTGTGGTTTTTATGTGTAATTTTAAATGTGATTTAATGTAAAATACTCATCTCCCTATCTGCAACAACTATTTAAGGTAAATATACATCTTTTTATCAACAAATTTGCGTTAATATGTTGTTTTACATAGAAACATAACCTCAAATTGTCGTGTTCACTGTTCCGCGAAACATTCGTTATTATCGCTAATTTTACAGATTTCATTAACAGTTTTAGTTCATATCTATTAAATATTAATGGTATAATCATTTTTTAACAGTAGGGTGGTTCTCCAAATATTGGGAAAAACACGGTTCCGGCATGAATAACTATGTTCCCGATGTCCCATAGTATTCTAATATTTTTTTACATGTAGAACTAAAGTACCTCTAACTTTGGAATATTTAACATGTGGCTTAATCATAATTGAAGGTCCTGAAAAAAAATGTGAAACCATGAAACTCTAATTACCGTCCCTGTCCCTTTCTCCATTTTTCGACTTTCGAGTGAATGGCATTCCACACTTGTAAATAATAGAGCTGTTTAACTTATGTATCCATAAACTACGATTCCAAAAGCTTTATTTTATATGGTTTTAATAAATCATATTTCATATTTTATACCGTTTATAACGTTCCGAACCGATGTCACCACAATTTCTCAAATTACCGTTGCCAGTTTTCAAAACGTCGCACATCACTAATTATTACGCCAATCACTAGAAGGCGTTTGCTATAAAGTTTACCCCAGTGTGCCCTTTGCACTGATCTAGAGCGGACCTATCGGCTGCGCCTACTTTTGTCGATAAATTGCACGGTACGTCTAATTTTGGAGAAAAGTTGCAATTTGCGGTTATTTCATAATTACCTTCGCAGCGAAATTAAAGTGCGTGTTACTTGGTGGAGTTGTGGTGAATATTACTTATTATTAAGTTTGTTGACGTTAACATTTTTCTAGCATTACTTTTTAGTTTTATAGTAAAAGTAGCCCTAAAAAAAATAAAAACCATCAAATCATAATTACCGTTATCCTAATTACCTTCGCCACGATTTCAAATTACCGTCGCCAATTTGTATTTCAAAGGCGTTTATCTTTTTTTCTATGGCAGATATTTAAAAAACTTTTACACTGTTATACAGTGCTCTTCAATATCTACAAAAAAAAATATAAAAAAAAAATAAGAATAAAAAATTACATTCTTTGAAATCAGTGAAAGGACGCCGGATTTCCACATTTCTGGAGAACGACCCAGTATTCTTTACCTATTTAGCGCTATTATTAGCACAATCTATGTCGACATCATGTTATATTTTAGAGTGTTGTTTATTTTGAATCCAAATAAATTACAGATTCCCAGAAGCGTGTGTGCAGTCTGTGGACGAAGTGAAATTGAGAGAGAGAGTCCACCTCATTTTCTGATACTATCTACGATAACGGCTTCAGGTAAATATTTAATTGATCTTCTTCTACGACAACTGTAAAGCTTTTATTTGTAATGCATGCAACAAGATAGCTTTTTTAACATGCCTGGCCACAGCCAACCAGGCCTCGTTTAAGATTATCACAGCAATATCGGCGTTCTATCAGTCGAGAAACAAGACGGATTGTCCAGATTAAAAGACGTTACCCATTAAATATATAATAGTTTTTGAGCACTCTAAACACACCTATTGCTTTGTTTTGCATACCTCATTATGTACCTCATCATTAATTTAACTTCAAATATATTACAGATTCCAGAAGGAGTTGTTAGTGCAATCCAGAGACAGAGCGCCGTTGAATCTGGATAAAATATAGGTACTCAACCGATTGGTTTGCCTCGTATACCTCATTATATATACCCTTTCATTAATTTTGACTTAAATTTCAGATTCCGAGAGTCATTGGTGCATTCCAGGGATGTGTGCAGTGCATTCCTGGATAAAATACGATTTACATTAATCCGTCAAGGTAATTATTTGGTTATTCGTTTTTTATCTTTAACTAGCTGACCCGTGCCCACTTTGTTGGGCTGTAAAACTTTTTACCTGTGATGAAATTATGAGTGTGGTTCGGTTAGTACTGAGTGCTATGATTTATTTCCTGACTGCCAAAAGAAGGGTTATATTTTTACTGCATATGTATGTATTTGCATGCCAATTTGACTATAATACCGTTATTTGTGAGTGTCTTCTTGTGAGTGTCTTATTTGTAAGTGTATTATTTCTTTAACTATTTATGCAGTATAAGGGGAATTATATGCAGTAAAAGAGGAAAGCCTTTTGTTTTAAACACTTGAGACGATAAATTTACTTATTTTGATAAGAATTCATAATTGTTGATAATATGACCAATAAACATGACCTAAAGATTTAAATTATTTTTTTTCATATAAAAATACTACTTTTTGTGACCTAAATATAAAAGTTAGGCATATGCTGTCGTGGCTTTTGTGTACGCATTATCAAGCTCTACAACTTTTCTTTAGAACTTAATCATATATCTCATCGTTAAGGCAGCGTTAGTTATAAACGTTTTCGTTCGACCGTTTTTTCCGACTTACTTTGGAAATCCGACTATCACGAAGAAGTATTTTCATTTTTCGGATTAATATATAGCTTATGACACTTACAACTAACGTGGCTTTCTATGGGTAAAAGAATTTTCAAAATCGGTTCAGTAGATCTAGAGATTACTCCCTACAACCTCACAAACTCACAAACTTTACCTCTTTATAATATTAGTATAGATAAAGAAATTAACAAAAAAAATATGCAATCTACAATTAAAACATCAAACAAAATATTAAACTAAATTACGCAAACCACAGAAATAAATTAAACTCTTATGATGTTTACTGATCGATGTCGCCCAACTAAGCGAAGCTTGTGCTTCAGTAGATGTTGGATTTGGTGAGCTAAATATTTAAACATATCAAACATTTAAGCATTTTTTTGTCTATTTTCAGACGCAATGGCATAAACACAAGGCCGATAGAAACGACCTGTTGTCTTTAAATCTTCCTGAGGTGAAGAGTATGCACGTGTTGACACCCTTAATTGCTTCTATACTTGCAGCTGAGAAATTGCAATTCGTCTGACTTGATATTGGTCACTGTATAAAGGTAGGGGTAGCGAAAAACCTTACTCGATACTTGGGTTTCATTATATCATAAGTATGCAACTTTTTGAATCAAAGAATAATAATATCAAAGGACTGCTAAAATTTTAGCTAGTTAATATGAAAACTTTTTATAAAGCTTATCACGGATCATACGAGACGAGAACAAGTCAAGTCGCGTCACAGTATACTGTGTTGTCATATTAAATGAGAGAAATGATCGCTTTCGAATCGAGCGAGATTCGACGGTGGATTTCTGTCGACACTCACAAATAACGTGGCTTTCTATTGGTAAAAGAATTTTCAAAATCGGTTCAGTAGATCCAGAGATTACTTCCTACAACTTCACAAACATTACCTCTTTATAATATTAGTATAGACTAGTATAGATAACATTAACTTAATAAAGGTAGAGCGTGGAGAGATGAGTCTGTATCTGTATGCAGTTTTTGATCAAGCGAGCGAATGACGATGATCATCATCGATGCTACTATCGACTGACTGGAAACAATTTCATTATGTAGTCGAACATATCAAACGAATTCGAACCAGCTGAGGTGTAATATCACCGCTAATACTAGCTTATATTTTTTAGATGCCGAGGCGATGCTGTGTTCCCGGATACAAATCAAATTATAACTCTGCGTTGAAAACTGGAGAACTTCCCGTTTCAACATTTTCTTTCCCGAAGGAAGATAATCTTCGTAAGCGATGGACTAGGGCTATTCCACGTTTTAATTGGACGCCGAGCTCTGGTTCGTTTGTATGCAGTAATCATTTTACTTCCGAAGAGGTTGTTCGTTCTCAAGAAATGTATATTCTAAAAGTTATGTAATACATCTAGTAGTCTAATATGTAAGTTTAATTTTCTATTATAAATTATTACTAAGGCACTTCTGTGGGTGTAGGTATGTATTATCGTATTATATTATATTGTCATATATGTTGTAAGCAATAATACTGCTGATATTACAAGTCATTTAATTTACAATTTTATGTAATTAAAATACTGTTTTATTTATACATTTTATAATATTTTATCTGTCATTTTTTACTACTGTTAATTTACACTGTCGACTGTATTTGAAATTTTTAAGTAATTGATGACTATGAATTTTACACAACTCACCGTTTTTTAACCAATGCAATATAAAATGAAAGTAACAATGTAAAAACCTACTTAAAATAGCAATATGTCTTTGTTATATAAATTTATTTAAATTAACTCTTAATGTTACCTTAACCCCTCAGGCCCCGATTGGCCGATATCGGCCACAACTCGATTCAGGGTGACGGCCCCGTTTTAATTTTATTTTAATTTAATTTGTTTGATTTTATTATGTTTTATTATGTTAATGTTTCATTTTAATTATGGGTACATTGGTTTGGCAGTAATTAATGTTTTGATGAGACGGTGTCGTAATTAAATTTTTTTACTAATTTTTAGTAAAATTTTTTGGAACAGCAACTTGTCAATTGGCTGAGGGGCCGAGGCCTGAAGGGTTAAAAAAAACTACAAAATTAATTTTTTACCATAGAACAGCTCTCGTTATTGTTCGATGTTATTGATTTTATGATAAAAATATTATTGTACATAGTTCCTAAGATCTAAATTTGCTTAATAAAATTTTATATTTGCATTACTAAAATGACAACAAAAGGAAATGTTAAATTATTAATTATTAGGCTAAGACGATGTTTTTGTTATGTAATTGTTTTTTTTATGGGTTTAAATAAATAAATAAATTAATAAATAAACAGTTACGTGTAAACTTTCTTATTTGGGGTGTTTACACTCTCGCGCGAGGCGCAAGGCGAGACGCAAAACCATGTAGTAAACAAACGGAACAGAGGCAAAGCTTCTAGCAAGTTGGTAAACATTTTGTACGCTCGTTAGAAGCTTTGCCTCTGTTCCATTTGTTTACTGATATGGTTTTGCGTCTCGCCTCGCGCGAGAGTGTAAACGCCATATCAAATGCAGCGTTGCCAAATCGTTCACGGCAGAAACGGCGCGCGCGGCGCATTTGCTAAAGACTCCGTTTTTTTTTAGTGTGAGTTTCTAAAGCTGTTTACAAGCAAGCTGTAGTATGCGTGACTAGGGAAGAGCTTACAATAAATACTATCGATAAGATTCTTGAATAAATTAGAATAAAAGTATAAATTAAGGTTACAATAAATACTATCGATAAGATTCTTGAATAAATTAGAATAAAAGTATAAATAAAGCTGAATTTAAAAAAAAATGTTTAAAAAATAGGTCTTTTATTTAAAAAAAACCTATTTTTGTCACAACTAAACAATGACAGATTCTCGTAATATTAAATGCATTTACAAATACTATCGGTATGATTCTTGATTAAATTAGATTAAAAATAAGAGTAATATCAATATAAGGTGTAGTAAAATCTTAATAATATAAAAATAAGTCTTTTATTTAAAATAAAACTTTATTTTTATCACAACTAAACTATGTCAGATTCTCGTTAACGCTAGTTACAAATACTATCGACATCATTCTTGATTAAATTAGATTCAAAATAAAAGTAATAAATATTAATTAATAATAAAAAAATATATTAAAAAATATGTTTTTTTATTTTTAAAAATCTCTTTTTGTCACAATTAAACAATGTAAGATTCTCGTAATATTATTTATTACTATACTAGTTTGGGTGCGCTAATGACCTTTAAATAGCACTAATTTATTATATAAATTTCTGACGCTCTTTTCTACTACAGCGTTCTTCATTTTAAAATGGATTCTTAGCTTGAGATGAAGAAGAAGAAGTAGGAAAAAATCTGCCATCTGCGAGCTATTCTGGCGTGCGCCGCAAAAACCGTTGGAGTTACACGTATATAATATACAATGGAAATGTTTATCTTAAATAGTCCTACAAAAAAGCCAGCGACAGTAAGCCATTATCGCCAAAATAGTGAACCATAAATACAATAAAAAAATAAAAATTATTTCTAACGCACATTGGTAGTAATAAATTGATTATTATATCAAAATAAATACTTTTATCACATCTGGTATTTAAAGTAGATAAATTTTGTCTTTTACAGTACATCATTTGGCCAAATTTGGACAAATATTTGAATATTTATGACGATAACCAACCGAGTGCGCGATATTATGGTGATTTTTTAATATATATTTTTTATATTAAAAAAGTAATTTAAATCGTTAGGTCATGTTATCAACAATTATGAATTCTTATCAAAATAAGTAAATTTATTGTCTCAAGTGTTTAAAACAAAAGACTTTTACCTTTTACTGAATAAATAGTTAAAGAGATAATACGACATAGGTATGGAACCGCGACCGTGTCGTAATCTATACTTCTATACTAATATTATAAAGAGGTAAAGTTTGTGACGTTGAAGGAAGTAATCTCCGGATCTACTGAACCGATTTTGAAAATTCTTTTACGAATAGAAAGCCACATTTGTGACTGTCATTTGGCTATATATTAATCCGAAAAATGAAAAGACTTTTTCGTGGTCGTTGGATTTACAAAGTAATTCGGAGAAAAACAGTCGAATGAAAACGTTTCTTACGAACGCTACTTTAACGATGAGAGATATATGATTGAGTTCTAGAGAAAAGTTGTAGATCTTAGTAATGCCTACAAAAAAGTAAGGGAAATCATATGTCTAAATTTTGTATTTAAGTCACAAAAAGTAGTTTTTTTATATTTAAAAAATAATGTTAATCGTTAGGTCATGTTTATTGGTCATATTATCGACAATTATGAATTCATATTAAAATAAGTAAGTTTATCGTTTCGAGTGACAAAAGACTTTTCCCTTTTACTGCATATAATTTCCCTTTTACTGCATAAACGGTTAAAGAGATAAGACACTCACAAATAAGACACTCACAAGAAGACACACACAAATAACGGTAATATATTCAAATTGGCATGCAAATACATACATACATATGCAGTAAAAATATAACCCTTCTTTTGGCAGTCAGGAAATAAATCATAGCACTCAGTACTAACCGAACCACACTCATAATTTCATCACAAGTAAAATTTTTTACCGCCCAACGAAGTGGGCACGGGTCAGCTAGTTATTATATATTCGTAATTCTGAGACGAGTAAAGGTCGCGGCCAAAGAAAAGAGACTATTAAAACGGCCACAATCTTAAAACACAATAAAAAAATGAAAACCCTTACACATACGTCATTTTTAAAGTGATCTCCTTCCATAATTTTGAAATGTGAAGCAGTGTTTTTTAAATAAAAATGCTTTTGCAAACGCAATTTCGTGCACCTACGACTTTCTAAGAAGTTACATTTTAAGCATGAAAATTATGTTTTTATGTGGAATCTTTCTAATTACAAAAACCATTACATCAACGGCCACATTGTCAGAGATTAAATTATTGGTATAACCATTTATTTTACAGGATTAGCTTTTACCGTCCTACCCATACGAACGTACGTGATACGTCTGCTATATTATCGCCCAAACGCAACGAAACGTAATGGTATCACCTACGTTCGAGTACAAAAACAATAAAATAGCCAGTATAGCTAATAAATGCTATAAAAATTAATCAATAATGCGTTTATTCGATAAAGGAAAAGTATAGTTTCAACGTTTCTTTGTTTCAATAAGTCGTACATTAATAATTATAACGTTTCGGTTTTGTTATATATCGATACTATTTTGTCGAAATTAATGTATCAGTACCTATCTATGTTAAAAAGTGAAGTCGGCGTTAAGTATTGGATTTTCCATGTTAGTATATCTAGTTTTCCATGATATATATCTATGTTAGTATATATAGTTCAATGTTAGTAGATGCATATTGTCATGGTATATCGGGGTTAATATAATCAATAATTATATAGAGATTTTTAGTTCTAAATGAATAGCGTGTAGTTTCATTACTTTTCCAAAATATCTGTTATTGTGCAAACGATACTGACTATATCGATAACTACAATAGACACACCTCTAGCAATATAGATTTGCGTATCGGGCTAAAGGCAAACGCTTAGGGGCAAACACATTATTAAACACATTATTAGACGCGTCCGTCAGCCGCGGCTTTTGCACGCGATCTGTGTAATGAATTTCTATTGAGCCGTGCACATTATAGGACGTCAGTCGCGGACGACTGTGCACACGTTCGTAAGCCGCGGCTTACGGACGCGTCCGATAATATGTTTGAACGCCATCTATCGGCCAAATATTGGTTTATTGAAGATGGAAACGCATTAAATCGAGTTTGGAAACTACGATGGCCATCTACCTGCCGTTTTTTGTATTAAATTGCGACTTCCACTTTGCAGTATGGAATGGCGTTATCTATTACACTATAAAATCAATGGCGGCACAATGTTTTACCTCTGTTCCTTTTGCTATATGGAAATTGTAAGTATTCACAAGTTCATATATTTGTCGTCCGGGTGGAATGATATCTCTAGATGTGAGCGGGTTGACTTTTGATTCGGAAGGCCTGCAAGTAAACATATTTTTATTAATTTATTATAATAAAATAAAACAAATGGATTGACACTACTCGAAAAAATGACCCATATATGTACAATAGAGCCTAGGTAATCTGAACCCAAGCTAATCCAAACGCCCTTGCCCTTCTGAGAAATTAAGAGACAAAGCATTTTATATGTTGCTGAATACCTCCCAGCAAACTATAATTTTATATAAACAAAAAAAAAGTGTAATATCAGTATAATAGTTTGGATTCTGTTGTAATGTCATTATGTTCTTTTCAAAACACATTTCTAATTTTGCAAAATGTTTTATTTAAATAAAAAATCCTTTTTAAAGATCCCCCATACTATAATCACAACACATTGGTAATCCGAATAGGGTACAAAACTTCAATGTTCGAATTATCAAGACTCTACTGTATATACGGATTGAAAGAACCAGAATTTTCTCGGAACAACCAGTGAGGGCATTATTAGTATTTATCCTTATATACAATCTTTCCATAAAATCTTAACATAATCATTGGGAGCTATTTCTCAGAAAAAAATATTTAATCATATGAAGGGTCAACAAAGAGGGCCATTGAACAATAACAAAAAAAACCGAAGTAATGTTAGATTTGTTATATTTTTAATTCATATTTGCAGGAGAATTTAAGGAATCAGTAATCAATATTTCACTATGCGCAGAGGCAGCTGACCAACAAAAGGTTTACACAATTTGACTTATGATTTAAAATAACATGACTTATGACTTGTGACACCATTGCATTATATAATATACTCTCTTTCTAATGAGAACTCGTAAAATGATTATCTTATATGATTATCTATAGTTTACGGGAAAGTCAAAAGAATCGTAAGACAACTCTTTCGTGTCATTCTTTTTTATTGTTCTCCAATTATCAATATATATATATATATATATTTTGTTTTTTGTATTTTTAAAAAATAAAACTAATCTAGAATTATTTTATGCAAATTATAATAAATTTTAGGGTCCTACCTGAGTAAATTAAGGCTTACAAAAAAATAGAGCATACATATGTTGCGCGGTTGGTGCGATTTTGCCAAAAAAACTCTAAATATTTAGAAGCGGTAAAGCTAAATTTTCATAGTAAAAAGGTATTATTTTTACCTAAATCTCTGGGAAATTTGGTTTTCCGATAGATTGTACAGAAAAAAAACAACATATATTGCATAAAAATAAAATATATGGATTTTTTACCCAAAAATTATGATAAAAATTTAGAAACACAGGCATATCATTAAAATAAAAAGTTGTAGGTCTACAAAATGAAGCTTAGTTATATTTCTTAAAAAATAATAAACATATTGCAGCTCAATTGATGTTTTATTACTAATTTATAAATAAACAAAAATCACCCCTAAGGGCCTTGCAAAAGAACCCACTGAAAGGTTAATTTCCATCTGGAAATATAATTCTAAAAAGACAAAGAGACTTATAAAATAACTTTACATAGTATACGTTTTTTTCCAAAACCAGGCAAGTAGTTTCATATCAGTACCAAATTGAAAGACATTCCTTATCCATGGTATTGATTAAAATTTAATGATAAATGTCATCTGTTGGCAATGGACACTGGACAAACAATTTTTGAAAACCACTTTTTTTTGGTTTCCGGGAACCAAAACGTAGATCCAATAAAATCTAAAAATTGATTTTTTGTAGAATCACAAAACTCACCATATACTCTGTATATGGGTCGTAAAAAGTTTCAACAATATTTACCGTATAACCTGCACCGAATTTTTAAGCTGTGCGGATGGTTGTATTTCTTCAATACGCAACGATGCTGCGTGCAACGTTTGTAATCCTTCAGCTCCGTGCAGAACTAAGGCGTTGGAAGATGATCCACCCGACGAACTGATTAAAGGCACTCCGCGAAACTCCACAGTATAAGCAACATTCAGATCGCCAAGATTTGCCCAGTATTTCGCTACTACCACTTCCAGGATAACACCGGCCTGAAAAAATATTGAAATGTGTAGTGTGGAGACAGAAATCTGAAAGATGCAGGAACATAGGAAAATAAAGTCATTGTAATTAGTAACTGATCTAAAGACCCACACCCATTAACCTCATTGCTTCATCTAATACAATATACTACTCCAATTCCTACACTTCCATGCATCACTAATCGTTTTCATTGGGTCAATACTGAATTACTCTAATAGCAGAAATAGTATTCTTCTTCTTTTAAAGCCAAAATTGATTCCTGGCTAAAATATGACGCCCGGCAAAATATCCACAAATTAATATACCGAGACAATTATCCCTGACATTTCTTATTATTATTATTATTTTCTTTGACTTTTTTTATTTTTATTTATTACTATTACTTATTCATAAATTTTGGTGACTATTGTTTGATATCATTTGACATTTTATTTTATTTTTATTTTATTAACACGATTATTTATTTCCTATTGTGATCATTAGTTAGTGATTATTAGTTATAATTTGTAATGGTGACGGGAATATATATATTTATTTTCCTTTTAATTTTTTTTTTATTCATTGCCGAATATATGTGATATAAAAACTAGAGAGCTAGCTGCCCTGGAACAAGTCCTGGCACTTAGTTGGACAGCAGCAGTACTTAAATGCTAATGCTCATATCGGCCGTGTTTAATTTTAATTATATATATTTCTTTATTGATATGATTATTAGTGATACTTGTGCACTTGTAAATGAATTGTTAAATTAGTTAAATAAATAATAAATAAATAAATAAATAAATAAATAGTATTTGTTACAGGTCGTACAAATAGCCTGTTTGGAAATCCTGTGTTATAAATATGTTAATAGTAAAAACACATTTTTAAAAACAAGCTTTTATTAAAACGCTATCCCGAGCCAACCCTGGGTGCAGCAGCCATGTCATAGCGGAACCATTGAAGAGTCCCCCGTTGGAAGCCAACCCAGGGTGCAGCAGCCCTATCGCGGTAAAACTTAGAAGCTATCATAATTGAATGCATGAATGGTGACATTTAGAACGGGCTATGATACTTGAATGCCTATACAAATTGTGTATCTGTGCTGTCAACCGTGGAAGAGTAGCCTCGTCGGGGGCCATTCCTGGGTGTAGAAACAGGCCATGCTCAGCATAAAAATGCAATCATTGTCATTGGAACTGAACCAACATGTAAAATTTCAACTTTATAGGATAAGAGGAAGTGGTTCTAATTTAGCTTGCAAGATTTGCCCTAAACAAACTAACAAACATTGCAAGGTAAATGAATGCTTGTAAAAAACTACCCTCTTTGTCTGCACACCCAACGGATTAATTAGATTTTGGATTAATTAGATTTTGATATCAAGTACCGGAAAACAAAGATTTAAAAAAATGAAAGATGAGCACGTTCCTGAGTTGGAAAACGAAAAATGGCTCATAAAATTAGTGTTCTTTTGTGACATCTTAACATTACAAGGACAGGATAAAACATTATTTATTATTTTATATTAAAATAGTTGATTCCTATATTGTAGTCAAAATTAACAATAGTCTACTCTGGACAACATTGGTTGCAACATTGCCAAAAAGTCAGGTTTTGAAAACTTCACGCGGTAAGTTCGTTTTTATCTTATTTATAAAATTAACAAAAATTCCTACTAAAATGAGTATATATATATCGACGCTTGAAAGGCAATCCTCACTAAGTGATATTGATTAAACTTTACAGAAGTGATTTAAAGTTGAAATATTTAGGTGACCTATTTTAATATCTTGGAAAGCTATAAAAATAATATTTCTATGTCTGTTAAAAATCATTTTAATTAAACAATTAGGTTAATTTAAAATCACTCTTTTAAAATATTTTAACTTTAAATCACTTTCCTGTAAAGTTTACTAATGTCGCTTAGTGAGGATTGCCTTTTAACCCCTCGGTGGCCAAGCAGGTCGATCAACGTTTATCATATTATCCGTATTATATCTGTATTTATTCAAATATCGGCTCTATTTCTCCCTCCACTGCAGTAAAAGTCTGTCATTGAAGCCTGCCATTGAATAAGCCACCGTTATATATTAGTATGCTTGCACATACCTTCTACAAACAAATTTTTGAGGGCTTCAAAATGTTTGCATGGCATCTTAAGCGTCGATATGTACTTATATTATAAGGCATATTAATATGAAAGTTAAACATTCAAGTGCAGATCTAGATCTAGGTTATAAAAGACAAAATTTTGCAATATTTTCAATCAAAACTATTCGATAATTTCACGAATTATCATATGGACAATAGTACTAATAATCAATTAGAATTATTTGATTATATCACAAATTATCATATGGATAATAATAAAAGTTATTAAAAAAATACAAATAAAACTAATTAGTAATAATAATAATAGTCAACTGCCAATAGGCAGACTAAAAAATCACAATGATATAATAGTCAATCATAGAAAGATTAAGTTAGTCAAGAAAGTCAAAAGAACTAAGATACAAAGAAGCGTGGCCATATATATTTGTGTATGCAAACAATGTTTTTGTTTCCAGTGGCACTTGGAAAACATTCCCCGTGCAGATGAAGAGGGGAGGGGGTTTGTTTCATTTTCAACCGCTGCGCGCGCCGCGCAGAACTGTCAGACAGCACAGTTTCTTAGGTTATATTAACTTGTGAACACTTTGTGACAGAAAATTGACGATGAATTCAAATAGAGATACTGTTCTATACCTTTTAACCTTAATCAGAGAGAGACCCATTATCTGGGACACACAGTGCCGAGATATAGGGATAAAAAACATGACGCTACTGAAGAAATAGCTTTGTTGATGGATTGTTCTTGTAGTTCTCGGTAAATTTAAAAAATTTCGAGGTCGTAAATGCGGTCTGAGTCGAAATCTGTTTGTTCTCCTCGATATTAAGTCAATAATTGCTAAAACCGAAGGTATGTCTTCCTCGTCGAAACTCTTTTTGTTTACACAAAATGTTTGTTTAAGAGGCCTATTACAAAATAGCGTAGGTATTCTTTTAAAATGAGTTTAAAAAATGAACGCATTTTTTTTTGGATGTAACTATAAAAGATAGGATAAATAAATAAATAAATAAATAAATAACTATTCAACCCTGGGAGAAAACCGCGGCACTGAGCGCTCTTCTCTTGCGCAAGCAAATATATACACAATTTCTAATTGTTTTTTGCAGTGTTTTCTCCTTTCTAATGACAATAATTTATATTATGTCGTATTGCTAAAAGAGTGAACTTTAATATAGTATAAGTATTATATAAGAATCGTATTTTATTTCTGAGAAAATTAGAATGATACAGGAAGTTTTTTTTTAAATTTTGTGTAATTGTAAGTAATGTATACCTTGGATATGTGGTCAAAAAACGAAAAAATAAGGCCGCTATGGTCAACAAGAATACATGACGGACATAAAAAAAAATAGTATACGGTTTTCGTTGTAGTGATATTACTGTATTAAGGAGCTCAAAGTTTGCCTTCCGAGCGTTTTACGAATAACGACTTTCGGAAAATGGGCTGAATAAGTAAATAATATTCGTAATATCTAAAATTAAAGGCCGCTATGGTCAACATCAAGAAATGGTCCAGGTAATTCAGTAATTAAAGTTTGTAGAAATCTCTTCATTTCTTGGAATTAGAACGCCAAAAATCCACTTTTCTTGCCTTTCTGGAAAAAATATGTGATAGGGCTCTTAAACCTAAAACATTTCTATACGCAGGAGACAGCTTTTGTATGAAAACAATTGTTTTTGTGTATTGTTTCGAAAAAACACACACAGCAGACCCAGCTTTAAGTATGAACTTTCCCAGCCACTACCTTCATTTGGCGCTGCTTTGAGTAACAAACTGGAGGAACTACTGTTTTCAATTTCAATTTCATTACCTTGACTTGAAAAGCGACGGTGGTTTCCGTCTGCGGAGTGACGACTACCATTTTTTGAAATTCGCTGGTTCGGCAGCTGAGCCGCGGCTGCTTCTGCATACAGTGGATGAGGAATCTACCGTGCTTTTCCTTATCGGTGGTTGATAGGCGCAACACTGCCCATGTGGCCTTTTCGGGAACCACCACAAAGTTTCTCTGAATAGTGCCCGGTCTGAAAGCCACATTTTCCCCAAAGGTTGGCATGCCCGGGCAGTCGAGAGCTAGTATCTGCGGCTGGATGAGTGTAATGGGGACGCGGAAGACGGGACCTTTTTCAATGCAGGATACATCGAATGCCAGAATCCTAAAATTAAAGTTACACCGTTTGAAACCTGATCCACGTTAGTTGCAACATATGGCAATAAGCCATGTGTCTGTGCTATGAATTCTATTTAACCCTGAAATGAAAAGCAGCTCAGCAGGCAACTCACAGTTCGGTTAGATGTGTGTTGTACTGCATATTGGTACTACAAACCCAAAAACCATACTGGCTGAATGGTACACAGTTGCCACGGGTATCAAAGCAAAAGACCTGGAGGCCCCTACATCTTTTGACCTAAAATGGGGAGGCACAAATAACTGAAGTTGCCTTAAAATCAAACTCCTTTACGTACTTCATAAGAAAGTCATTGTCATTACATCTATAAATATAAATAAATACAAACGGAGCTGCCATGGAATTCACCGACCGGAGTCGGGCCCATCATAATACTATTTTTTTACACTTCTGGGGGGTGAGCAGTGGATTCCGGACTTACGAACCGGCTGTGGTAGGTTTAGGACAGCTGTCTTGCCACATGTGAGCGTTCACCTTACCACCCATTCACTCCCCCTTCGAAGCCATAGAATTTGAGATGCGCAAATCGCAGTTTTAGATAATTTTTCTAAGAAAGAGTTGTTTATTTTTCTGGAAAGGCCAAGATCTTTAAAGAGGTGAAATAGAGATTTAGCTGGCAGGCCACGAGCGCCAACTTCCACCGCGTGAAGGTGAACAGTGAAGCCGTTCCGGGTTACGGCATTTGCAAGATCATGGTATTTATTTAATTTGTACTCGTGGTCTTTTGGGATATTTGATTCCCATGGAACAGTTAATTCTACAATAAGAGCCACCTTCCGAGATAGAGAGTAAAGAGTTATATCTGGACGGAGGGCTGTGCATCCGAGACTTTCAGGGAATTTATACTGCTTAGAGACCGAATCAACCTCCAGAATCCAATCTGTAGCTTTCTCGATTATTGAGAAAGGTTTTGTAGTTAAATGTTTTTTGCCTTTAGAGCCATCCCGCACAAACTGTATTGGGGGTTTGGAGGATACTGTCAAACCCTTGTTGGCACGAGCCACTGAGAGACTAATTACCTCGCGAATAACAGCGAGAACTTTGTCATGGCGGTAAGTGTACCGTCCTTGATCTAAGGCCACCTTGCAGCCAGCTAGAATGTGTCTAGCTGTGCAAGGGGTATTGCTACAGAGGGGACAAGAACTATCCTCGGCAAAGCTCCAACGAGCGAGGTTACTGGGGTCTGGAAGTGTATGCTGAAAGGCATTCAAATAAAATTTCAGCAGCACAATGAAAACATTCAAGACGAATTGTTCGTCTTGAAAATTTTCATTGCTATTCTCACCCGCTTTGTGAGAATGTTCACATTGATAATTACAGAAAAAGTTCAGCAAGATAACCCGAAAACTAAAAAGACAATTGTATGAGGAAAGACCCTTCTTCAAGTCAACAAAGTTACAGGTACAAGATACATAGACATATAAGATACTCCATAATTTCTATGATGGTATCGATATAGATGGAATTTTCATGTACAGTCAATATACTCGGACACTCATTTAAAGTGGCCAAAAGCGACTCTTCGTCAACCTAAGGAAGCACTTCCATCTGCAGTCAACCAATGGAACAACCTATTAGGAGAGACAACTAGAGCTGTCAACTACAACGGGCGAACCTGTCACCTCAGGAAGTCTCCCGTTAGGTGAGCGCAGAAGACTTGGGACGAAAAACAATCCACGGTCTAGCTACGCCACCTGCCCGTCAGAGGCCAACGCCTTACGCCGGGGCACCGGGAAAGGTACACAACGGGCAGTCTCGCCCCCTGACTACCAGTTTGGAAGGATATCTCCGTCTGGAATTAACCTTCAGGATACCTCCTACCACCTGACTGGTTACAGGATCGAGGTCGCTTGCGCAGACCTCTCCCTTATGAAGCGGTGATACGGTGTCAACCGAATCTATCGCGGACCACTACATCCCTTGCCCGGCCTAATCACCCGGGATCGGGTGGCCGAATGGTCGTTTCAAGAGCAGTTGCCACAAGATTAACAACCACCCCCACTCTATAGGAAACATTACTATTTCCAGACTCCCAATCCCACAATCGATTGACTGACGCCGCACGGTGCGTAAACCGTCCAGGAGTGCCCGAAGGTTCCAGTCTCCCCTACTTCTAGGGGAGACTGGCCCGCAGGCCAGCGTCCTACCCTGACTCCCTTCTGCGTGGAGGCCGCCGGATGGGTGATGACCCGTGAGTGTGACCGACCCTGAACGAATGGGTCTTCGTGGCCAGTTCCAACAGGGCCCATTAGGAGAGACAACTAGAGTTGTCAACTACAGCGGGCGAGCCCGTCACCTCAGGAAGTTTTAACCATTAGTCGTTCTGTCTCCCTGAAGTGAGCGCAAAAGACTTGGACAAAAACAGTCCACCGTCAAGCTCCGCCACATGCCCGTAAGAGGCCAACGCCTTAACCGCAAGATAGCCAGGAGTGTTACCCAGCGGGCTTACACTCACGCCCTTACTTCCAATTGCGACCAGATTACTCCAGTCGCCAAACAGGCTGCTAACCTTCTGGGACAGCCTGGGTTGGCTGGAGTAACATAAATGGAAACATGAGCCATGCACAACGGCCCAATCAAGAGGCCAAGTGCGGGAAAAAGCCCAGTCAAACTAACTAACTAACTACTCCAGTCTCTCGATTGGTTCTGAGATCGAGGTCGCTTGCGCGGTCCTCTCCCTTATGAAGCGGTGAAACGGTTTGTACCGAGTCTATCGCGGACCACAGCATCCTTTGCCCGGCTGTTCACCCAGGATCAGGTAGCCGATGGTCGTTTCAAGAGCAGTCGCCGTAAGGTCCGCGACCACCCCCGCTCTATAGGAAGCAGTACTACTTCCAGACTCCTCCAACTGTTAGTGAGAGTGCACAGTCGATTGGCTTACGCCGCACGGTGCGCAGACCGTCCAGGAGCGCCAGAAGGTTGATTCCTAGGGGAAACTAGCCCTAAGGCCAGAGTCCTACCCAGGCTCACACTTCATGCGTGGAGGCCGCCGGATGGGTGTTGACCCGTGAGTGTGACCAACCCTGAACAGAATGGGTCTTCGTGGCCAACTCAGCAAGGGCCCGTTAGCTCCCACATTAGGACATATTGAGTTGTCAACTACAACGGGCGAGCCCGTCACCACAGGACGTTTTAACGATTAGTCGTTCTATCGACATGCAGTGAGTGTAGAAGACTTTGGACATAACAAATCCGACGTCTAGCTACGCCACAACCCGTAAGAGACCAACTCCTTACCGCGAGAAAGCCAGGAATTACTTCCCAGCGGCTTGAGAAACTCGCGCCCTTACTTCCAATTGTGACCAGATTTCTCCGGTCTCTCGATTGGTTCCGAGTTCGAGGTCGCTTGCGCGGTCCTCTTCTTTACGAAGCGGTGAAATGGTGTACACCGAATCTATCGCGGACCAAGGCGTCCTTTGCCCGGCTCTGAACCGGGATCGGATGGCCAATGGTCATTTCAAGAGCAGTCGCCGTAAGGTAGGCAACCACCCCCGCTCTATAAGAAACAATACAGTTCCCAGACTCCCCGACTGTTAGTCGGAGAGCACAATCGATTGGCTTGCGCCGCTCGGTGCGCAGACCGTCCAGGAGCGCCAGAGGTTTGATTCCCAGGGGAGACTGGTTGACCCAGTGTCCTACCCAGGTTCGCACCCCATGCGTGGAGGCCATCGGATGGGTGTTGACCCGTGAGTGTGACCGACCCTGAACACATGGGTCATTGTGGCCACCTCATCATGGGCCCGTTAGCTCCCGCCCGTTAAGGACAGTGGAAGAGACGTTCAGATAAGGCATCAATTTATGATTTGTCTCTGAAGGGTCTGAAATCTTTGATTAATCATGGCCGATGAGTTATTGCATACCATTTTTTACATTGCTTTTAGCTGTCAAACTCATACAATCAAAACTGATTGTATGAGTATCTGCTATGGCCAGCGGCCAGTGTGTGTGGAGTGTTTTTTTGCTGATATAAGTATTTGATAGTGAACCAAGAGACAATAAACAAATGCATTTCTGTTATGGGTATATCAGCAATTTGGTGATTGCCCATAATTGAATAATATAATGCACATAACTGTTTCGTCCATATTATAGCTATAGATAGAGATGAGCTTACCATGTGAAATGTGGACCAGGCTGTAGTCCCGATGGATCGATCTTGATATTGAACGGCCGACTAATATTGGTGATTTCTAGAAAACTAGGACATTCGACCCATGTAGCATCGCACACCAAAGCGAGTTTCATGTTGAAATCAATCTTCTTTGAAATACCAGCTACACCTGAAATTAACGTTACATGTATCAGAGAAATCTGTGATGTCACGACAGGCACCTCCTGGTAACAGTATTTCAAACTGTCATAGAATTTTTTATCGTTGTAGCATTTTGGCGCGTTTTTG
Source organism: Micropterix aruncella (assembly GCA_944548615.1). Lineage (NCBI taxonomy): Eukaryota > Metazoa > Arthropoda > Insecta > Lepidoptera > Micropterigidae > Micropterix > Micropterix aruncella. The sequence goes on along the minus strand of OX155952.1, from coordinate 21,596,134 downwards.
TTATTAGGTGTTTTATTTTTATTTCAGTGCGTTTCTTTATAATAATATTAAATCGTATTGTCCGCTGGCAATGACATCTATATCAAGAGGTTTCCAGCATTCGACATTGGTGTCAATTTTCAGTTTTCGTCATAGCCATAAAAACTTTTTTGCAATTCTACCGTGTTATCAATTTTATATTTGAAAATAAGAAAAAAATACAAATTTCATATGATTTTGTAGCAGACTGTTTAACCCGCTCAGCACGTAACATCCATTTGGGGACATGTATGGCGGCCGCCTAAAATCCGAAACATCCGCTACTGGATATCCCGCTCGCCGCTGCGAAAAATGCAATTTACGATTCGAAACGTCGTACTTAATGCTTTCTGACGGCGGAACGATATGGCCAAATAATCTTTAATTCGGCGGCGAACGGCGAAAAAATCGAACGGCGATTTAAAAAGTCAGCATAGACGTCAAAACGGCAGTCTCCATCAACCAGCGCCGCGGCCGCGTACAGTTCCGCGAAATGGTGGTTTTGTGCAGTGTTTTGTGGATAACAGTGCAGTGTTTACTGGATAACAGTGAGTAATTTGCATTTTTAAGTAGTTTAGGCATGAGGATTAGTCAATTGAGATAGTCCATTTGCTGTTTTTCACGAATTTTTAAAGAAAACACTTCGGCGGCAACAAACGGCTCGCGAAAAAATGGTTGTTATTATTTTGTAATGTTTATGAAATATCCCGATATATTGCGAAAGATGACGTAATGTCGCTTTAATTTACTAACAAAATAAGTATTGCTTCATTTACATCCTAAGTTATCACATAATTAGGCGTATTTTGAAAATTATATCTTGTTTTGTAAAATGAATCGCGCAAAGAAACTTGTTTTGATAATTACTATGAGAGAATAAAGTGCGATTTTCCATAGTTTTTCGATGAAATGTGACTCTTTGGAGTATAGTAATTAGTTATTAGACATATAATAAGTCTATGATAAGACAATATAATTGAAAAAATCTAACGAATTTTATATTATGAGAATTCAAAGTTTATTATTAAGTTCGGACGCGGAAACTCTCAAAACTTTAGATTTTTCTATAATATCAGACAAAGCTCAAAGTTCTGGTGTGATTTCTAAGAAGTGTGATGTAGTAATAAAGTTATTTTGAAAGAATTTCATATAAAAAAATACCATAAGTAGTCACAAATTAAAAAATTTTTTTTTTACGAGAATACATAAAATTTTTCTTGGCTGAATAAATAAATATTTTTGTATGCAAATAAGTAAAAAAAAAATATCGTTTTGGTAAAGCATTTAATAAAGAACATAACTGTATTTACAATTTTGCATATTTTACGTATTTTGTGACAAAAAAATCGAAATGATTTTATAGGCGAGTTTTTTCAGTTTGCCAATTTTGTAATATTTATTCATTATTATTGTTTTACGAGATAAGGTTGCAATGTTTTATATGTCAAATTTCAATGCGATCATTTTTCTCTTTATCTTTTTTTAATCCGTTTAGTGGTTTATAAGTTATGATCGTTTTTCTCAAGGCCGTTGACTCGCGTCGATTTTTTGCCCGAATATGTCGCGCGCAAAAGTGATAGGTGAGTTTTTACCTCGCAACAGGAGGGGTTAATAAATAAAATATTTCATCGAGGACATCTCACAATTATAATTGAGTTATAGCAGTTATAGTAGATAAATCTGTCGAACTTGTTTGTCGTAATAGAGATCTAAGACGAAGATTTTCTAAAATATACAGACTATCAACAGTCCTGTCGAAATTTTTCGAAAGAAGTCACATCGGCTATTATTTATTTCTTTTCTGTTAATATGAAAGTGGTCTAGAGAGGTAATTGGAGAACTGACATCGAAAAGATTTTCTGGTTTTTTTCAATAGCTGCATTAGAAACATCCTAATGAGGACACCAAATAGATGAATCTTTTTTTGATTATTGTGTAAAATACGTGTATGAATTCCTGAACAGTGTACCGACAAAGAGGGTAGTTTTTTATAACGTACAGTACTGTGCGAATTAATTATAATAAAGAGTATTGTTAACTAATTACCATGCGAATTAATTAGAACAAAGTGCTTTATTGGACATGAACATACAAAAACAGTACTGGTAGTTATAGATAGTTAATTTTAATATAGAATGTGTCCTCCTTTTGCATTGATAACACCTTTTAATCATGTAGGCAAGAATTTACCGGGTTTTGACAGCTTCCTTTCAGTTCATCATCGTGAAACCAAATTGAATTACTGCACTGATCATATTGGTTTTTATTGTACAAGAAAAAACGGCTTTCCGTCTTGGAGAGCCGTTTTTTGAAACGGCCCAGAGGCTTTCGATCGGGTTGAGCTCGAAGGAGTTTCCGGGCCATTTAAGTGCATTAATTTGGTTCTGTGTGAAAAACTGTTTCACCTTTTTCAAAGAATGGCATGGGGCGAGATCCTGTTGAATTCCCTAGTTGGAAGGATAGACCTTGTGGAGCACCCGTATCATATGGTTTGATAAGATGTCAATATATTGGTCCGAATTTGAATTCGACTAATAAAGCACTTTTCGAAGAAAAATACTCTTTGTTCCAATTAATTCGCTTGGTACTGTAGGATTGCCATAAGTCAGACAAATGGTTGCGTGCACCAATTCATAGACAATCTGAATTCATAGACAATGGATTAATAAAATGTTTATTTAAAAGTCAGTTGAAATATTTTCAATATAGGTAATATTGGACTGACGAATAGTTGAGCAAACCTAATTGATGAGATAAATCGATTTTTCTCATCTTTTTTGAAAATAAGCGAGAAATTTGTAGAACTTTACGTATTTGGGATATATTAGCCAAGCATCGAAAACACAATATGAAGGATTGGTAGATTATGTTGTGGAGCTTTTTGCGCAATTTTTAGGCCTTTCGTAAATAAACAAACTGGTTTTTATACCAAATTTTAGTTTCTTACGGGTTGATATTCACATAACCCTTAGTTTAGTTTAGACTGTGAAAAGCGACATGTCTGTAAACAGCTGTTCAAAATATTCCGCCTGGGGGCATTGGTGTTCTTCGTGCATGTTGCCTATAGGACCAGCATTCGAGACAAGACCTGATAAAAAACGCTACTCACTTTCAAGTTCATCCGGAGATTCCACAAAGTAGGGTTCGATACTGATGGCGACTTCTTTAGGTTTGTCGAGATAACCCGATCTGATGTGAACCCCTTTGTTGCTTTGGTGACCGCAATAAATAGCAAACCTTATGTCCCGTTCCGGGGCGCCGCAATGTTCAGATAGGAGTTCGAAAGCCTTCTCCACGTTCAATAGACCGCAGCCCTGAGCGAAACACTCCACGCTTTTCAAGTAAGTGGCTGAATTTTCTAACATTCTTTTGACGCTGTACGGCGAATACGGTTTGTTCTCCGCTTTGAGACCGGATAACAGAAGAGCTGCAAGAATAAAAATGGAATCTTATTAAAGGCAAATCATAAAGTATTAACGTTGGGAATTTTCAAAAGTTGACATTCTTGGAGGTTTCAAGGTGGTATTGTCTTTGTTCATTGTGTCCTATTGAGATGGACTGTAATTTTCTACTCGAGTCATGCAGCTGAAAATGTAGAAATAATGTAATTTTTAAACTATCGAGTAAACAAGGTTCGTTATTTGAATTATGAAAATTTAGTTTTTCTATACTAGTCGATAGTGGGATTTGATTAGTTATGTAGTTTTGACATCTGAACAGAGTGTGGCGATTGTTCGTAAAAAACCCCTCACAATACGTAGAATTAAAAAATACAAATAAAATTTACCAAATACAAATCATATCAAAAATATGAAATCGGAGACTATTGCGGTTTTTTGACATTATAAATAAAAACGAATTTACCGCATGAAGTTAAGCGCCGTTGCAGCCGCTGCTGAATGTCGAGTGTTACAAACTTCACACGATAAATTCGCTTTTATCTTACATATAAAAAATAACGCCTACCAAAATGATGTATACTTTATAGTACCTTATCATTGCATTTATTGTAAAATTAGTATAAATAACACATGACCGCTACGATAGTTTCGACGTACCGGTATGTCTATGCAGATTTGGGGATTTTGGAGCGAGCGTTCTGGGATGTTCATGCGTGGGGATGGACATCCACGAACATCGCACTCTCCGAGTTAAATATTTTTTTAAAAAGATAGAGCTCACCGACTGCTCCCGCCACGTGCGGAGCGGCCATGCTGGTGCCGTTCATGAGCTGCTGGCAGCGCAGCGTGAAGCGCGCCACCGAGGCCACGGCGCCGCCCGGCGCCGCCACGGCCACGCCGCCCGCGCCGTCCGCACACGGGCCGCGCGACGACCACGGGTAGGCCGCGCCCGCCAGCCTCTGCCGCAGCGAGTACGCCGCCGTCATCATCTCCGGGGACACGTACGCCGCCACGCCTGCCAAACGCAGCGTTATTAAGAAAAGGCAGCGTCCCGATCGACTAACCCCATGACTCATTCGTTCAGGATGAAATTCCCGGGGCCCGAAGCTTAAAACTTTGCAGGAAGTTTTGTTTGTATTCGGAACGGCGCGTTAAAAATTATTCCCATTAGAAAATAAAGAAAGACTCATTCGAGGGTTATGTGAATATCGACCCGTAAGAAACTATAATATGTGAAAGGTTTTTTTTTAAATCTCATCACTTTGAAATTTGGGTCAAATATTCTGCTGCGGAAATTAAGAGATATACTTTTAAGGGTTTTGAGAGAAATCATCTCCTAACGGTAACAGGGTGAAAAGAAAAGCAGAGAAATATGCGTTTAAGGGGTTTGTAAAAATATTCTCCGAATTGTGTCAAGAAGGGTTAGAGTGCTAGAGGTTTGAGTTTCAATTTTAGTATATATCTATGTATATATCATCTCGTCGTCCAGTTTACTAAATAAATTCCACCCAGGCAACGCCGGGTAATTTCGCTTGTACTTAATATAAATCTTATGGTAACAAATATAACTAATGTTATATTTTTCAAGTACAAGTCCTATCTCCGACTCCCGCTGGAATTCAGACAGAGTCCCTATTTATGAAGGACATCGACCCGCTTGAGACACTGCAAAGATGCTTCACAAAGCTACTGCTGACACTAAGACAGTTGAGTTACGAAGAGAGTCCATGAACCCTAGGACTCCCAACATTGGAAGAATGCAGAAAGCGAGGGGACTTCGAGACCTACCAGATACTATCGCAATGATACAGCTGTCTTGATATTTAACTAATGTATACATTCAATAACAACTTGCATCATCAACGGAACGACTCGAAGCTATCGTAGACAAGTTTCTTGGTGAATCCACAGAAACATTTTCTGTCTAACTGAGTTGTGGATGATTGGAACAAACTTCCAAATAGTTTTGTGCGGACGAAAAACAACAATATTTTTAAAAACAGACTGGGCAGTTTTGTCAAGCTTCAAAAGACTGACTGAAAATAAAATAGTCAGATACGGCCACAACGGCTTATGCTGCTTGTCCTTTTATTATTATTATCCCCTCCTCTCGCGAAGTAAAAACTCACCTATCACTTTTGCGCGCGACATATTCGGGCAAAAAATCGACGCGAGTCAACGGCCTTGAGAAAAACGATCATAACTTATAAACCACTAAACGGATTAAAAAAAGATAAAGAGAAAAATGATCGCATTGAAATTTGACATATAAAACATTATAACCTTATCTCGTAAAACAATTAAGATAATAATGAATAAATATTACAAAATTGGCAAACTGAAAAAACTAGCCTATAAAATTATTTCGATTTTTTTGTCACAAAATACGGAAAATATGCAAAAATTGTAAATACAGTTATGTTCTTTATTAAATGCTTTACCAAAACGATATTTTTTTTTTACTTATTTGCATACAAAAATATTTATTTATTCAGCCAAGAAAAATTTTATGTATTCTCGTAAAAAAAAAAAAAATTTTATTTGTGACTATTTATGGTATTCTTTTATATGAAATTCTTTCAAAATAACTTTATTACTACATCACACTTCTTAGAAATCACACCAGAACTTTGAGCTTTGTCTGATATTATAGAAAAATCTAAAGTTTTGAGAGTTTCCGCGTCCGAACTTAATAATAAACTTTGAATGCTCATAATATAAAATTCGTTAGATTTTTTCAATTATATTGTCTTATCATAGACTTATTATATGTCTAATAACTAATTACTATACTCCAAAGAGTCACATTTCATCGAAAAACTATGGAAAATCGCACTTTATTCTCTCATAGTAATTATCAAAACAAGTTTCTTTGCGCGATTCATATTACAAAACAAGATATAATGTTCAAAATACGCCTAATTATGTGATAACTTAGGATGTAAATGAAGCAATACTTATTTTGTTAGTAAAGTAAAGCGACATTACGTCATATTTCGCAATATATCGGGATATTTCATAAACATTACAAAATAATAACAACCATTTTTTCGCGAGCCGTTTGTTGTCGCCGAAGTGTTTTCTTTAAAAATTCGTGAAAAACAGCAAATGGACTATCTCAAATGACTAATCCTCATTCCGAAACTACTTAAAATGCAAATTACTCACTGTTCTCCGGTAAATAACACTCAAAAACTGCACACATACACTTTTTATCACCAATTTCGCGGAGCCGTACGCGGCCGTGCATTTGCCGACGGGAGACTAGGCGTTTGACGTCTATGCTCACTTTTTAAATCGTTATTCGATATTGCCACACGGAAATCTTGAATTAAATATATTTTGGCCATATCGTTGCGCCCTCAGAAAGCATATAGTACGTTTCGAATCGTAAATTGCATTTTTCGCAGCGGCGAGCGCTTGGTTCGGTAGCGGACGTTACGGAGTTTAGGCGGCTGACATAAATGTCCCGAAATGGATGTTACGGATCGAGCGGGTTAATAATAATAATAATTACATTGCTCAAGTCATACCTATGAGATTCGGCTGTGAGATATCAGGCGGTGATCCAACGGTGCATAGAGCTGGCCCATGATTACCCGCAGAAACTACCCATGATACTCCATACTTATTCACCACCTCATTGATTGCGTCTCCCACTCTCCTACAAGCAATTAGGAACTAAACTGTGAAAATGCTAGAAAATCACTTAACCCATAGACAAAAAGTATGGTTTATTTATAATAAGTTAATTGCATATGCCTGCGATTTTTACGGACCCCGATTAGCGAGTCTACAAGCTGTACAGGTTAAAAAAATGGTGGCTGACAAAAATTAGCTTAGATAAATATCACGACAAATCCGGGCTTACTCTCCAGATTTAATCGTGAATCAAATTATTAAAATTTGTGCCCACCACAATGAAAGCGTTTAAATAATCGGTTTATTTTCATTTACTACCCACATGATATTAAAAGTCCTTACTAAGAGTAACAATGTCAACAATGTAACAAAGTATTATATTTCTGATTATTATCACCATAAAATATTTCAACAAAAAATCCAGGAAATTGTGAGTTAATAAAGTAGGCAATAGAATTCTTTGACAGATTTTCATATGCGTTTTAAAAAAAAAACTGAATCCTAAAAAATTAATATTCATAATAAATTTTGTACATTTGTATGAACTACATTAAATTAAATAAAAACATATTTTTTCCATTTGCTACATTTTCGTGCCTACATAATCAGATTCTTTAATAATAACATCACAAATCTCAATTACCACAAGAAAGTTAAATATGTAATATTTTAAATAGCAGGTCATTAACAGCTTCGCTGCCACATAAATGTGAACCTTATTTTGCCTCTAGGAAGTGGGTTCTTTTTTCAAGGTTTGTAGGGTAGACTAGTCAAAATAGTTAAAAGAAAAAACAAACATATGAGTGTTGATAAAAGAGTGATAAGAGTGTGATGAGATTGACAAATAATAATAGGCAATCTCAAAGGCAATAGTTTTTTTGATAAACTGTATTTGCACTGCCAGTGTTATACTGTTTCAGTCAATAAGGAAATTATAATACTAAACCTAGTCATTTGAACAAAATAAATAATTTTTTTTTAGTTTGCCCGGAAGAACAGTAATAATTACCCGGTATTGGACCAGTGAGCGTGTTCTCCGTAGCTCATGTTGATAACGTGAATAGGCGTCGTTTTGGATAACTCCATCACTTTGATGCAAGCCCTTACAAGAGCCGTGCCGGTTTCCATAGATCCGAGTCGACTATCTCCGATGGTTAAAGACACAATTTTAGCTCCGGGCGCAACACCATTCTTTTCGGGCTGATCGGGGAAATACCCGGCTGCAATGGACGCTACGTGAGTTCCGTGGCTCGCTAAAAAACATCAAATAGTTGCATCCAAAATATAATTCAATGAATGCTGTCGAGTTATTCACCAAAAAAAATGTACATCATGGACAAGTTAGTGTCAACACTGTTTAACCGGTCAAAATCCAGCCTTCGCGCGCAAAAAACTGTGCCTTAAGTTTTTGGCTAATTTTGTAAATAAATACTAACAACATCGTTTTTCCATGAATTCTCTCTTGTTACCTAGTAATTGCGAACCTAGTAATACCTTATTAGTTAAATATATTATATTATTATTATATTATACAGTAGCAGCTTAAGGCTGATACGTGTATATCACATGCACTTGTTTTTAAACTTGTGACTGTTTTGCACTAAGAAAAATGTCCAGTTTGTTTTTAAAGCTATGGACAGAGATAGCACTGATCACATCCTCTGGCAACGCATTCCAAGCATCCACTACACGATTTGTCAAAAAATATTTCCTGGGGTTCGATGCTGCAATTGTCTTATTTAGCTTCAACGAGTGTCCACGCAGTTGCTTATTGGTGTTCAGGGTATACATGCTCTCGAGATTGGGCACACTGTAATAACCGTGAAGCATTTTGTAGCTTTCTATTAAGTCTCCTCGCTGCCTACATTCCTCTAATGTTGTCAGGCGAAGTTCTTTCAGTCGTACTTCGTATGGTTTGTTCCTCAGCGATAGCACCAACTTTGTTGCTCTTCTCTGAACTCTTTCATATAATATATGTGGGGCCCGGCCAAACTGGTTATGCACAGATCTGTCAAACGATGCAAAATGCCTATAGGCATTGTTGGCGTCGATTAAAATAATATTCCTAGAATAAAACAATAAGTTACATAGCTATGTAAAAATTATATATATAAAAAAATACTTCAGATTTGACAGAAATATGAAGTAACATTTTTAAAAATTGTCGAATCGAGAACCTCCCCCTTTTTAAACATCTGTTAAAATGAACTACAATTTTCTTTCAATACAACACTCCTTTGTTATTGCATCATACGTGTATATAATATGTTACGCCTATCACTAATATATTAAGTGTGTATATATGCAGGTATTTTAAATGGAAGCACTCCTATCTAAAAGTTGTTTATCCCTGATCTGCACATTATCACAGGTTCAGTGTGGTAAATAAATGATATGGAAACAAACTTTAATGGTTTTAAACCTCTCACACCTGACAGATGGGCACACATATTCAATGTTATCAAAAATTCTCTCAGTTCGTGAGTATATCATTTCATATTGTCACAAACAAAATCATCTGATTTGTGAAGCGTGAAAAATTCTGACCTCACTTCAAGGGATAAAGTATATATTTTATTATGCTTTTAGTCAGAGTAAAGCTTTTGAGAAATTGAGTGTTAAATCAGAGTTGAACATAACACATTAAAAACAAAAATAAAATTCAGTTCATGGGACACATAATTTGGTGAACAACTAAAAGACTTTTCTTAACGTTAGTAAATTGTTGCTTGAAGACTGCTTCACATCAGACATTTGGTAAACTTGTAGTATAGGGTAACCAGGCATGTAAAAATTAAACAACGGCATGTACTTTTTATTCATGTAAGTACCCACCTAGTATCTACTTAGTGTTGATTTATTTTAGTATTGATAGTGTTGATTGAGTTAGATTTACCATTTTGTGAAGTACTAGAATTACCATTTTGTGAAGTATATTTTTTTCGAAATGACCCTGTCTTGAATTTCATTTTACTTACAACACATTCCGCAAATTTCCAAGACATTTCCATTATCGTGAACGTTGATGCTGATGGTCATCTGATCGAGGGGTGTAAGTTGAGCATACTCATGTGTGGCTGAATATTCACCGAGGAAAATGCCTGATGCCAGATTTCCGCACTCGGATGTATCAATGCAGGCACTGCAATATTGAAAATAAATTTGACATATTTATGGAAGTTGTTTTGCATCTCGCCACCTTTCTTTTCACCCACCGTAGGTACTTACAGAACATTTTATAAATACAATCGAAAGCCCTTTCTATATTGGCAGAAATCTATAAATGCATAGGAGTGACTAATCGATAAGCGCTCTAGAAAGTGCTGATAAGCGATTATCATTACTTCAAACAATAGTTTCCAATAGTTTGATTGTCTATTTAATTTAATGTATAATTACGTATATTAATTGATCTGAAATATTCCACGACGGTTAGCCCTAGAACAGGCTCTGTATGGTATTTAGTTTTGTTATTCTTAGTGCGGACTAAAAATAAGATTATATTGTAAATTACTTATACTAACTAAGTAAATACATTAGTAAATAATGATACTCACCGCCAAATGTTGCCATCGTGAAAAAGGACGCAGTCGTAAGTGGGACCGACATCGTTGTACTTTTTTTCCAAACCGGTCAGCACCTCAACTCTGGCTTCGAGTTCTTCTTTCTGAAGTTTTTCATTTTCCTTTAGCGTAGCTCCGGCTGAAATTAATATTAAATAATGTTAGCAGATTGATCAGGGCATCTATACAATAAAAGAACGAATTTTTTGAATCTTGTTTAAAATGCATGGTTTTTCTGGATTTAGGATATGTTATGTTAAGGTTTTGTTGTTTAAGTACATTATTTTATTTTGTTTTATTTAGAAAATAAACAGTTACAATATATACTTATACCAACATTTCTTATATTACAACATTTCTTATATCATAAATTATGATTCCAAAATATGATTTTTTAAGGAATGACTATTATTGTCCTAGTCCTTTTAATAGGAACATCAGAAATAGCATTAGACACTATCACAGACCTATTTAACAAGATCCTAGACACAGAATATTTACCTCTTCAGTGGACCACTTCAACTATACATAATACTTCTCCATAAAAAGGAAATAAAGATAATATAGCAAACTACAGACCCCATTAGCCTAATGTCCAATGTATACAAAATATTTTCTAACGTTCTGCTAAACCGTGTATTAAAAACTCTGGATGAAAACCAACCCAAAGAGCAAGTAGGTTTTCGTAGCGATTTTTTAACTGTCGATCACATACATACCATAAAACAAGTTATTCAGAAATATAATGAATATGGCATTTCTTATTATTTGGCATATCATTTGGCAGAACATGACATGGAAAATTCGAACTGAAAGAGTAGAAGAACAATTCTCTATTAAAAAGGGAATCAGACAGGAAGATCCAATATCACCCAAAATTTTCTCAGCAGTTCTTGAATACGTATTTAGACGCCTCGAATGGAGCAAATATGGAATAAATATCAACGGGATGCAAATAAACCATCTAAGATTTGCAGACAATCTCATTTTGATTTCCGAAGATCCCAAAAGCCTGCAAGAGATGCTTGAACAACTTTTGTATGAAAGTGATGAAGTTGGACTCACAATGAACGCTACAAAAACCAAAGTAATGACAAACCATGACAAAGTCCGTATCACAGCCAATACTGAAATAGAATATGTTAACGATTATACATACCTTGGACAGATAATATCACCACAGGACCTCACAACAAAAGAAATAAATAATAGAATACAAATAGGTTGGAAAAGATATTGGACTCTTAAGGAATTTTTCAAAAACCCTCAGATACCACACAAAGCCAAGAAAAAAATATTTGTATTATAAATATATGTATTTTACCTATCATGACGTATGGCTGTAAACATGGAGCTTAGCAAAACAATACGCAAACTTGAGACCTGTCAACACAGTATGGAGCGAAGCATGTTCAACATCAAGTTAAAGGACAAAATAAAACTAGAAAAATTACGGATGCAAACTAAGCTTAATGATGTCACATACTGCATAAAAAACTGAAATGGAGGTGGGTAGGTCATATAGTTAGAAGCAACAAAGTAAAATGGGCTAAGGAGGTAACCGAATGGTGTCCGAGACAAATACAAAAGGAAAAAAGGGAGGCAGCGTCTTAGATGGAAAGACGACATTCGAACTGTAGGAGTTACTTGGATGAGGATGACCCATAATCGGAAAGTGTGGCAAGCTTAGGGCAGGCCTTTATGGATCAGCAAGACAATCTTTAATACCGGTGTATTTTAAGACACAAAACGGTGATTTGGCTGGCAGGCCATGAGCACCAACTTCGACAACAGTGCGTGAAATTGAACAGTGAAGCCATTCCAGGCGACGGCATTTGAGTGATCATGGTATTTATTTAGTTTCTACTCATTGTCTTTAGGGATATTTGACTTCCGCGAGTAAAGATTATATGTAGACGGAGAGCTGTGCATTCAAAACTTTCAGGAAAATGATACTGCTTAGACGCCGAATCAACCTACAGAAACCAATCGGAAGCTTTCTCGATTTTTGAGAATGGTTCGGGAGTTGAATATCTTTTAACTAACACATTGACTGCCGACTAAGATCCTACAACTCGTAGTTGGCTTTAGCAAGAAGATTTTGTTACATTAGACAATTAGGAATTACTTTATTGAAAAAGCACATTTTACATGCTTTTTAATGATCCATTATTAGAGCTTTTAATAATATAATAGGATTTTAAGACCAGAATACTGAAAAATTACCTTGGCAGTCAACGTGTTAAGCCATCCCGCACAAACTGTATTGGGGGTTTGGAGAGTATTGTCAAACCGTTGTTGGCATGAGCCACCGAGAGGCTAATTACCTTGGGAATAACGGCAATGACTTTGTCATGGCGGTACGTGTACCGACCTAAGGATGACTTGCAGCCAGCAAAAATATGTCTAGCTGTGCATGGAGTGGAAGAGAGGTACTACAGAGGGGAAAATGAACTATTCTCTGCAGATGCAGCGAGCAAGGTTGCTGGGGTCTGGAAGTGTATCCTGAACGGCAAATAAAATTTCAGCACCTCTGGAGCCAGTTGTATGACATCTTCCAGTGCATTATATAATTGTTGAATATTACCGTGTTTCGACTCAAACTCCTGAAGATTCCTTGACGCTGCGGCAGCACATTGTTTATGCGCTGAGTCCCAATGATGTTCCTTTCGGTGCTCTTGCACCCTTTCTTTCAATTTGGACGGATATAAAGTGAACGGCTGAACGACTCCCACGCGCCATTCGTCAGTCGCATTCTTCCACTCTGAAGGCACCTATAAACGAGTATTTTTTTATATAAATTGGGGAGCCCGGAACCACAGACCAAAATAAGGAGTAAAGACAAACGGTCACTTAGTCCTTTGAAATGTAAAATTCAGCTACTGCATTCAAAGAATGGTAACTTCCAAAACATACATATAAAAAAATCATACTTCTAGCGAACGTCCAGTCAATCCAGTAAGTGTGCCGTTCTTTAGCTGTACCACATTAGATGTATTGACATCACCAGCGCCGCTGCAGTCAAATCTTTCAATAACTTTAACATCACCAGTGCTCGTTTTCTAAAAAAATGCCAGAATTGCACATTTTAAATATCAATGAAATCTCGCAAGATATCGCCAAATTTTAATTGATAAAGCGCCACAATGAAGCGTATTTATAGTTACGCTGTATTAACGACACAATTTAATACAAAAATGCGAGGAAAACAACAATTTTCACTAGTCACATTAATGATGACAAGACAAATTTGATACCTCTAATCCAGACGCCGCAGGATCGACTCCTGAATCGAAAATGGCGATCGTAATATTCCTGCCGTCATATTCTGGATGTTTAGCGAGAAAGGATAACACTCCCGTCTCTTTTTTGGGCAAAAGAGCCCAAACGGGAAACTCGAAATCGACCGGGGCGTCCACCGCTGCCATCTTCATAGGACTGAAGTTCGTTGGTATCTCTTCTTCTTGACACAGCTGATTTCCGGATCGCCATCGAACGGCCCATTTATTAACTACTATGAAGCCGTTTTTATTTAAATGAATAAAGCCATGGAAAGCGCGCTTTAATGCCATTTAACATTCAATGGTGAGGCGATAATCGTACAGTCATACAAGGATTTGCTCTTGGATATTGGATATTTTTTGCTCTTGCATAATCAAGTAAAATTAGATTTTTTCAGGCGTGCTTCATAACACCATACTCAAAAAAGTAAAGTAAAGCTTCATCAGGACTTGTAATGTATTATCGATATTATCAGTACCGAAAATATTACTCTTCGTTTTTGACGACCCAATAGATTTACCTATAACAAATAAATAATGCAATAAAAAAAAACAATTGCCTATTATTTAAGTAATGGTTCATAATTCATTATTTCTCAAAAAAATCTTTGCAGGTTGTTGAAAAATGAGTTTAGAGTAAGTAAAAACGAGTCAAAGAGTAAAATAAATGAAAGGAAATTCACTATGGCAATTTTACACATTGTCACAGCCTAATTGTCTATTTTTGGCGTCAGGGTAAACGTTAGAGTACGCATGAAGGTACACAGAAAGTGGAGATGTTAATCGCGCGACTCTGGACCGGAAACTGTCGAACGGTCTTTCATGAAGAAGCCAGTTGGCCTCTTTTTTTGCGGCATATACATTTATACGCGGGTCTACATATTATTTATACGTATATCTCTGGTTTCAATTAGGTTTTTTAACTATAGTCGACTACATTACCAATAACGATCCAATGGAAACCTCCATCCCTTTTAACAGAGCTATCATGCTACCACAGTATACCCCAGATAGTAGTTTCTCTTAGAACAAAACTCCTCTACTTGGCCTACGCAGATGTCAGAACGCTCGAAAAGGTCGCCAGCCTTTACCTAGCCAAACCTTTAACTGTTCGCGTTCGTCGGGACGTACCCCTCCACATTCCTCGCACCCTCTTCCCGCATTGCCTTGTAGTTCGAGAGTAAAGCTACTGGTTGGTATACTGTGATGCTACTGAATCAACTGCTACGGTAGACCTCTGAGATAGATTTTCTCATAACAGCTTGGGGATTTAAAAAAAATACATGGTAATACGGAGTAAAATTTTGTAATGACCAAACTTACATACTAATGTTTTATATTTTTTTACTAGAGTTTTATTTTTGTCTATATATTAGTCAAACATTTAGGCACAATATTACACTCGTATAATTTGTCTTAATATTAAATATTAGTAAATAGTCAGTGTCTTATTGTCTAATTAGTCAGATGGACATAATACTTAATTTCTATTAGGTTCCGTGGTAATCGACCTTAAATACACATATTTTTGGTAACTTTTTTGATATATTTTTTTTGATGGTTTTTTAAATTTTATTTAATTACGTTTTGTAAATTTAGTTGTGATCGTCAGATAGACGTAATACCTACATATTTTTCAAATTATTTCAGTTGTAATCTCCTTCCAATACCTTTAGTTTACTTTCTTAACTGTTTTATTTAGATGTTTTTGTTTTCTCCAGTTTGTTTTAATTTTTTGTTCTATTTTGTTACAGTTTATGTTTCTTAAGATCAATATAATTCAAATTTTAAAGTGTGTCGACAATAAATTGGGCAACCTGTCGATGTCCATACATATTTAAATTATTGCATAAATTTGTGGAATTGTGTGGAACATTAAGTGGAACCATTGATTTTATAGTGTTATAAAATCAATGGTGGAACTGAGCTACGTAGACTGACTAGTCAAACTAAGGACAAGAAAAGAGCCATCACATGCAGTGGTTAGCCAATACTAACAAACTCGGTGCCTTCTACGCAGAACTGCCGAAGCTGATTGGTAGTACCCAGCGATGTAGCGTTCCCTTGAAATCCTCTGATGGTACACAGCTGCTGAAAAGCAAAGAAGATGTGCTGAAGAGATGGGCCGGTCGCTTTAACACCTTACTCAAAGTGGATCGATTCGTGGACATGCAGCATATCAGCTTGATCCCTGCGCTGCCTACTGCTGTCGAGCTGGACGATCCACTCTCTTTGAAAGAGGTAGTTACAGCCTTAAAAGAACAGAAGAACAAGAAGGTCAATGGCATTGACAACTTACCATGACAGCTATTTAAATATGGAGGCAATGAGCTGCACAAGAAGCTATGGGCATTGTTCGGACGAATGTGGGTCGAAGAACGTGTACCAGCAGACATTAGTTAGTCTCTTGCATCTGCTCGCTGTACAAGAACAAAGGCGACCGTTCTGACTGCAACTCGCACCGCGGCATATCATTCCTCTCTTCTCCTGGTAAAGTGTTCGCCCGATCACTTTTAAATCGACTGATGACCCTGTCGGAGAGGATTCCACCAGAAACCCAGTTCGGATTCCGACCAGATCGAGATACCTGTGAAGCTATCTTCCTCGTTCGTCAAATACAGGAAAAAAGCAGAGAACAGAGTCAACTCTGTATCTATGTTTTGTTCACCTAGAGAAGGCCTTTGACAGCGTACCACGTGAAGCCCTGTGGAAGATTCTGGAAAAGGTTGGATGTACTGAGAAATTTGTCAGACTGATTCGACTCCTGCATGATGACATGGAATGCTGTGTGTCAGTCAACGGTGAACAAACAGGGTTCTTCCCTGTAAGCTGTGGCGTGAAACAAGGCTGCGTGCTTGCGCTTACTCTGTTTGCCTTGTATTTCGCAGTTGTAGTCCGTGATGCTCTGCAACACATCTCAGAAGGTGTTAGAATTAGTTTGCGCATAGATGGCTCTCCTTTTAATCTGGAAAAACTTAAAGCCCAAACCAAAGTATCATACGCCACGATAACGGATATATAATATATGTCGATGACCTATGCTTTGTAGCCGAAACACCAGATGGCCTGCAAAGGTTAATGACTAACCTCGACGTGTCATAGAAGAACTTTGGTCTAAAAATCAGTGTGAAGAAAACCGAAGTGATGGCCAACACACTTATTGAAGAACCTCTATCTATAAAACTCGGAGAGACTGTTCTGAAGCAAGTGGACACATTCACATACCTTAGTAGCACTCTAACAGCAAAGTGTGTCCTTGACCATGGGCGCCCGCAGAAATTTTTCTAGGGGGGGGCGAAATATTTTTAGTAATCTTTTAATGTAGTTTTAATTTACTTTAGCGTATTTGTATGGTGAACGAACGGACAGGACACTGTAGTAATAAAGGGCATACTGTAGCAACATTTTTTTTATTAACACAATATAACGAGTGTATAACAAAAAATATGACAACATAAATTTAAAACAAAATTTATTCTTTAAACAAGAACTGGAGTCGTCTGTTATCGCTACCGAACATATCTACAATTTTGTCCATAAAGTCTTTTTTGTTGCAGTTCACTTTGTCTCTGTGTACGCTTAACATGCACAATCCAGACAGACGTTCATCTGACATTGTAGATCTAAGCCATCTTTTTACCCGATGTAATGTGCTGAAAGATCGCTCCACCGTGTACATGTTGTTGCTGGTAATGTTAGCAAAACTAGTAAGTCATACCTGACACTCGGATAAAACTTTGTAAAAGGTAACAAGTCGATGTAATCTTGGCTACTTTTGTATTCTCGCGTTTTCCAAAAATCAAACCAACTCAAGGCTTCAGTTTCAAAATTATCAATATGGTATACCTGATAAATAGTAGACATTATATATTTAAACTGTTGACGATTCAGTTTGCACAATTTCGAAGGATGTAGCAACGCTTAGTTAAATTGTGCACTGTTGACTTCACAAAATCGACTCTCCATTGAGTTAATTAGAGAATCTAAGTATGGAATGTAAACTGTTTGTCTGAAGTACTCTTCAACACTAATGGTTCCCGGATTACTTCGATGCTTTTGTCTTCCACACTGTCTTGGGATAATCAGTTCAGTATCCACTTTCTGTGCAAGTTTTACTGTTTTCTCAAAAATATGCATGAAATAGTTGTCGGAATCACCTTGGTGAAGTTTTACTACACTGAGCAGGGTTTAAACTTGCAGTTGGACTTCTGGAAGATCAACTTGAACAGCTTGAAGAGGAGCCTGAGTAACTGGTTCCAGTATGACAGAGTACTGTGAAATAATATTGAGACAAAATAAAAACGTGCTGCACTTTGATGAACAATATAACTGATGTGCAGCCTATCGTGTATTTCCATTTGCATGCAATGAAAATTCTTCCAGTTGACAATAAATATTTTTATTGCCGTCTCACCGCTTCGTAAGGGAGAGGACCGCGCAAGCGACCTCGAACTCGTAACCAATCCAGAGACCGGAGAAATCTGTTCACAATTGGAAGCAAGGGCGTGAGTGTGAGCCCGCTGGGTAACCCACCTAGTTATCTCGCGGTTAAGGCGTTGGCCTCTTACGGGCACGTGGCGGAGCTTGACGGTGGACTGTTTTTGTCCAAGTCTTCTGCGTTCACCTCACGGGGGATAGAACGACTAATCGTTAAAACTTCCTGTGGTGACGGGTTCGCCCGTTGTAGTTGACAACTCTATTTGGCCAACGTTCTGTCTCTCCACACTTTCTTTATGCCAACACTAAGTGATTTTAAATAAAAGTAACATTATTTATTTGACTATTTTCAATCAATCCAGGGGGGGCAAGTGCCCCCCCTTGCCCCCCCCCCCCCCCTGCAGGCGCCCATGACCTTGACTATGAACTGCACGGGAGGATAGGAGCTGCTTCTGCAGCTCTCGGTAAACTACGTAGCAAAGTCTTTAACTCACGCGACATCAGGCTGGGAACAAAAGTGTCTGTCTACATGGCGATCCTCCTCCCAAACCTCCTCTATTCGTCAGATACATGGTGCCCATACCGAAAGCACATTCGCGCACTTGACAAATTCCACCTTCGATGCCTACTTGACTGAACATCAAGTGGTCGGACCATGTAAGGAACACGGAAGTTCTTCGACGTGCTAAAGTCAGTGGAATAGAAGCATAGATGATGCGATAACAGCTGACATGGTGCGGACATGTCTCCCTGTGGCTGATGAAAGTGGCAAAGCGTATCTTTTACTCTGAACTAAAGAACGGCAAGCGGAAACAAGGCGGCCAGCTCCTCAGATACAAGGATGCTCAGATGAGACATATGAAAACGTGCAACGTGCCCTCTCAGTGGCAGCGTAAAGCGAAAGATCGCCCAGTACTAGTGCAGGGCAATGTAGATGATTTTGAAAAGAAGAGGCTGCTCGACTTAGATGCCAACACGATGCCAAGCGCGACGAGCTAAAGGCGTGACCACTGGCGGCCATACAGTATAATTACATCGATGGTGTAGGTAGGCGTTTAGATTAACTGGACCATTAAAATGATTCCTTTTCTCTTCTTTGACCAAACGCAAAGTTTGTTATTGAACATTTTATAAAACTGAGACCGAGAGGTACGATCATAATTGAAACCTCCTTATTCACCCGCTGTCAATGTCAGTGTGAAAAGAATTTGTCAAAAAATATTTGGGTTTTTCGATTGAGGAAGGAAGGCTTCGCAAATTTCACTGTTTTGGTTGCCGCCGCTGAAATATATTTTCTGATTAAGTAATTAAATCGAAAGAATATGTGGTATGAAATACTTGCGCCTAGCGCGATAATAGTAGCTGCGCTGGCTGTGCCTGGCATGGGCCTGTATTGGGGACATTATTTAGTTGTTGGAAACGTGAGACCTTTTTATTCACATAATTTACTTTTGCATTATTATTAACAAAAAGACACTACATGCTTACCTACCACTGGGCTGTGTCACTTCGCAAGGAAACATTGCATAACCTTGTCAGTTATCATCATCAGTCTACCAAAAGCTTTGGTTCTCAAATCGACTTCATGCTTCGAAAATATAGCAACTAAAAGTTACAAGTTACTTTATAGTTTCTAAAATGATGCAGAGAGTTGTTTTTTTTCTTGAAGATAATCATATGAATGCTGGTCTCATTTATTGCCATAAAATATGGCATACTATCAGTGACAAATGTTGTAAATAAAAGACCTACCGTTAACGGGAAAATCGCTACCTGAAACGGGATTTCACAGTCGAAACATAGGTCGCAAATCATCGGTACAATCAACGCAGCAACTTGGACCCCGCGCTGGTTTCTGTTCAACTACCCACTTAATAACAGATAGGCTCGCGGTTTTGGAAAAAAAAAACAGCATTTATTCTATTTTGGAATGCCTTGTATATTATACATATTGGTTTTTCTTAAATTTTGCATTAAAATATGGGTATTTTCCTCTTAATTTGTATTTATTTAGACATGAATGTTATATAATTAATTTTTATGGTGCATACAAGTGGAACTCTGGAATGGGTAAGACTTTGTCGTCTGACCGTTAGATTAACGAATTTAACGTCCGTTAAATTCCGTCTTCAACGTCAATTATCTCAGCCAGAAAACAAAATCAGACTTTAACGTGTGAAGTTAAAAGCCCTCGACATTTTGGCAATGTTAAAACCGCCGCTGTTCGGTGTCCGATGTTGCTTTCTGTGTAGGAAGCTTGCTACAACTTACTGTAGATTGTAGCGGTGGGTGGGTGGCGATGGCGGCGCGTGCAAATTTTGAAATGCATTGCACACAAGACTCGCTGTATCATGTTTTGCAGGTTTTTACTCGCTATGCTCGGTGACGGGCAATGAAAACATTTCAAGGCCTCAGATACACTTGCGAGAAAACTTCTGCAAGAAATGTCTGACAGACTGTCCGATAACAACTATAGTTTAACAGGTTCGTGTTCAAGTTTGTGTTCGTTATAGTTTACACTAGCTATTTGCTATCGGACAGTCTGTCAGACATTTCTTGCAGAAGTTTTCTCGCAAGTGTATCTGAGGCCTTATAAGAGTAGGGAGTTTGAAACCTTCGTCTGTATTGAAGTTTGGAGTTTGTCCTTTTTCTCTGGCTTCCTGGATCATGCGGAGGGAACAGAATTTTCTTTGGAAAGCAGGATGGGGTTCTGAAATTGTACCCAGGGGTTTTCGTCTATCTAAGATGTGCTCACAAATTGCCGATTTTTCTCGCTGAAGGTTTTTAACAGCCTCGATGTGCTTCCTGGGTTCGCAGGGGTATTACATCCTTCACAGGTCTCAGAGACCGAGCTTTACTTTGGGTCGGTTAGAAGATCGTTTTGATATCGAATTTATGCTGGAAGAATACTCCTGATCTGCTCGGTTTCTGAGTTTCTTTCATATTGGATCGTGTATATGATGTGTGACATGATGTTTCTGTATCCATTTTTCCTAAGGCCATAATCAACGAATTCCTTCTCCTCCGGAAAATGTCATTGTGTCGCACAAATAAGCATCGACCACCAGCAGTGCCCAGTGCCATACAAATTTGCCTCTAACTTGATGGCGCTTGCCCACTGACCTACCGGTTCGCACCTTTGTTATTGAAAATTACCCCTTCTCTTGGGCCGGCCGGCCTTTAGAAGTTAATTTAAAATATGCAAAATTATACTACAAGTTGCATATTTTGGAAAACTGATGTGAAAGATAATTTAAAAAATACTCAGTCGAAGGCGATGTTTTATAGTACTTGTCTTATTGCAGCATTTCAGGCGTAATGTGGACGATAGAATCAATCGGCTTCATTATCAGAGGGATGTAAGGCTCAGCGGACATGCTTACGTTGTTAATGTAAGGATTTATGAAATAGAAAAAAATAAATTTCAGCATTTAATTAACACCTTTATTAAAACTTGTATTTTTTCAGGGTTTGGATAAACTGCCCCCTTTGCCGGATAAATAAATGTTATTAGCAATGTAATACTAATCTTGTAATTTAATGTTTGTTTTTACTATCCTTTCTTCAAACAATTGTAGTAAATACATATTTAACAACCATTGTTTATTGTTTTAATCAAACTATATAAAAACAATTAGTAATCCCTTACATTTGATTGTATAATAACGTGCACTGCTAGGGTAAGCACTTGAACATGCGCGGCTAGTCAATATGAGAACGACGTTACTGGCAAAAGATAGAAGAATCTTCCAAGAAGACCACATATGACTTGAAGACGACACTATATACAGAGGCCATCAAAACAGCGAAAAGGAAAAACCTCTCCAATAACCCAAATAAAAAGAAAATAAAAACGAATGTTACATATTGGCGGAGGTAATGTTACAATGTTAAAGAAAATGTTGGGAGGGCAGGCGTCTTGAAGTACGATCAGAAAGCCGCTAAGTGATTAATTGAAGTAGAAGACTACAATAACTGATAGGCAAGGAATCACAAAATTGAGAGATCGAACAACAGAAACGAGACATGCCTGTTTCTGAGTGTCATATTGATTTCTGAATTGTTCTTTTTCCTGCCAATCGGTCGGTCACTGTACAGGTCACGCGATAAGAGCTGGCACGTTCACAGTACTCACACTAATGCAATGTCACTATACTTGACCGCGAGCGAGAGAGACGGAAAGACTTTTTATGATGCGCATCAAGTGAAAGTCACGTTGCGCGTCACGACATTGCATTAGTGTGAGTACTGTGAACGTGCCAGCTCTCGCCACGGCACCTATACCCTGGCGCTTGCTCAATATACATTATGTTTTAATAAAAACAATAAAAAATAAAAATATCTATATTAATATAATAATAAAGCTGAAGAGTTTGTTTGTTTAAACCTGCTAATCTCTGGAACTACCAGTCGGATTTGAAACAATCTTTTTGCATTTGATAGTCCAATTCTTGAGGAAGGTTATAGGCCTTTTAACATCACGTTATGGCCCTTAGGAGCTGAGCAAAAAGTAACTAAGCGAAAACGAAGTAATAGCGCGGGCGGGCGAGGCAACACAGTGGGTTGGGGGCGGCCGCCCGACGAGAACCGAGCATTACCAAGAAGAGCCGAACTGTGCATGCCTTATGCACAGTTTGGCTGTGCGGAGAAAACCAATATAGACTAATACCACATGAAAATATGACTAAAAAATATTGTCTATAATTAATTAAAACTAATCCCTACTATTTATACATAATCCAATAATATTTTTGTCATTTTGTATTGAAGTCGCCTTCCCAAGTATTGGTGATCCAAGATTCCATGTAGGCAATTTCTGATGAGTTTGAGCCCATTCGTGGTATCGCGTCTATGATGTTGTAGTCTTTGATGTCTTCCACCTGCAGCCAGTCAGCATCCTCCATTCCATCATAATTTTTGATGCAAAGAAACTGCCGATGTAAACTGTCAATATTTATCAATTTAATATATTGTTAAAAGTATACACAAAACTACTAGATAGTAACCCACCTCGTCTGCGGATGGTTTTGTGGTAAGGTATGACTCTCGCCGCACTTGCCTCTGGCTCTGGCCACTTGGAATGACCGATTTCCAGTGATTCTCCATGTTTTTTTTATGCAAAATAAACGTTGCAAATATGATATGTTCATGATTTTAATGACTTAAGTGACAGACAATAAATGTCACACGGTATTCCTTAGGATATTTCGTTTATTTGTATATTTTTCCTGAATTCTATTCCATCATGTAACTCAGGGCTGTCCAACTGCAAGTGCCCCTTTAAAAAAAATGCCGTTTGGGGGTTGCATAATAAAATATTTTGTATGCAACTTTATCAGTGAGTTTTAATAGGTATGAATAAAGAAAAAACGCGTTTGTATTATTATTTTAATTGATTCAAATAGTGATAAATTTGAGGATGTTGGTTTTCACTAACTAATGCATCAATATTAACTTTAATATTTGTTGTTGATAATGGAAGTAACTGAGTAAGTGACTTATAAGAGAGGGAACTTCTATATTTTGACTATAAATTTTATGTTGGAAAAGCTGCATGTCGCAAAGATACTTGCTTCCCAGCGTTGAGCCTAGTGTAAGCCCTAAGTTTCACAAGTTAGGGTTTTGTTCTTCTGGCTGGAACTTTAAAAAGTCCAATCCAGTTTCAGTTCTTTCTTGGTAAAAAGGACAAATCCAGTTAAAGTCTGCAAAAAAAGCCCAACAAGAAAGCGGGTCGCAAAAAGTCAGGTCAGGGCCGCATGCGGCCCGCGGGCCTGATGTTGGTCAGCCCTGATGTGAACTCATGCTCCTCTGCAGTAACCTACCGCCCCCCCCCCCAAGTGTGTCTCTAGAAACTTTGCATAAAAACCACAGAATTATATTAACTAGAAAAAAATGGGTCGGAATATAAATAAATAATAATAAATAAGTTGCGCTGCACAAATAGGCGACTGAAATGACAAGAAATGGGAAATCAATACCTCTTGCAATGAAAAGAAATTGAATAGAAATCGCTAACATAAGTGATATTATACTGCAGTTTTTTCTTTTCTATAACTTTATGGATACTAAATATGATACTGTTAAAAAAAATACTATAGTAGCTATGCTAGAAGAATCACCACACTTTAATTATCGGCACTTACTTCAACTACAAAATACACCAGAAAGTGTAGTTTAAATTACAATATACTTTCACCCCCTGTAATTCAAATACAAACTACAATTTCCAACTTTGGTTCATATCCATACATATCTACAGTATTGTCTTGTATCCAGGACTACTAAAGCTATAGTGAATACTAGTAGTAAGCTGGAACGTACAGGTACTTTTCAAAATGCTAGCGCTGGGATCATCATTAGAATATGGAAATTGTGTGCAGCGTTGAGCGCATATTCAGTTAAATCACACGTCGCCATGTCAATTTATGTAGTCATTCTTTGTATCTTGTAAGCGTGTGGTTAACGCTCGTCATCTGTACTTGACTTTTGTTTGCAGATTTATTACATTCTTTAATGGCCTCGAAATGAAGTCATTTTACCATTTACTTATGACTAGGCTTTGTGAAGGTCTTTCATTATATTAATATAATTATGAAGTGTAGAATTTAAAATGATATAAACAGAAATGTTGGTTTGATAATATTTACTAAGAGTCCCCCTAGAGTTTAGACTACTAAAGTTTGGAGACCATAATAGAGATAGTAAACGAGCAGAATATAGTTAGGTATGACCCATTTTCTCTGTAATTTTTCAATTTTATTGTCAGGGCTACTTATTTGTCGATTTTTAAAATACAAATAAAATGTAAATTTTATATCCTTTTACATTTGAAAACATGTGAGCTCAATCTTTTTATCAGGTGGATGGATCAGAATGCTGTTTAATAATTTACCCTACTTTTTGCTATAAGACTGTGATTTGCGTTTTGCCTACATTGATGAAAATTGAGGATAATAAAATAATTATTCGGAGCAGAGATTTGACATTAAATTGAGTCAGTAGTCCATAGATTAATTTTAGAAATACAAGAATAAACAATTTTATTTGATATAATCCTTTACAATCAATATAAAAAAAATATTACTTAAAAATAAGTAGATACAATAATACTGTTAAATACATAGCAAATCTTAATAGTAGTGGAATAAAAACTGTATTATGAAAGATTCTGGCTGCCCCACGATCTCAAAGAACCGCCCCGAAACAATTTCTTTCCGATTGTCTGGACATGAAATCCGATTTTTAACAGCTCCTCATGATCTAATATCTTGCGACCGTCGAAAATGTAAGCAGGTTTCATCATAACATCATAAATCTTGTGAAAATCGAGTTCTTTGAATTCATCCCACTCTGTGCAGAGGACAATGGCGTGCGCGGCGCGCACAGCGTCGTACGCCGACTTGTGTATTTCCACATTTTTCTTGACGTTCTCAATTTCGACGGCCGTCCCGTCGTACATCAGTTCGAGCTCTATTTGCGAGTGTTCCACTTTCGGGTCGTAGATGAGCAGCTTGGCACCTTCGTCCAGCAGAGTCTTCGCGACGTGTATTGCGGGGGATTCCCGCGTGTCTCCGGTGTTTTTCTTAAAGGCGAAACCGAACATGGCGATTCGCTTGTCGGAAACGGTGTTGAATAGCGACTCAATCACTTTTTGGGAGAAGCGAGCTTTCTGGTATTCGTTTAAGTCGATCACCTGCTTCCAGTAGGCGGCGACCTCGGGCAAATTGAGGCACTCGCAAATGTACACCATGTTTAGGATGTCTTTCTGGAAGCAGCTGCCTCCGAATCCGATTGAAGCTTCGAGGAATTTGGGGCCGATGCGCGAGTCTCTCCCGATCGCTTTCGCTACTTCGGACACGTCAGCGCCGGTCGCCTCGCACACGGCTGAAAGCGAATTGATACTCGAAATCCGCTGCGCGAGGAAAGCGTTTGCGGCTAGTTTCGACAGCTCTGAGCTCCACGTGTTCGTGGTCAGGATATTTTTCGACGGGATCCAATGCTCGTAGACCCACGACAGTTCTTTCATCGCTTTGTGCCCTTCCGGCGTATCTTCTCCGCCGATTAGAACCCGGTCCGCCTCGAGCAGATCCTTAATGGCGGTCCCCTCCGACAGGAATTCCGGGTTTGATAGGATTTGATAACTGACGCCGGGGCGGACATTCGCTTTCAATATCTTCATGATGCTATCGGCTGCTCTTACCGGTACAGTGCTCTTTTCGACGACGATTTTATTGCCGGTGGCCAATTCGGCTATCATTCGAGCAGCGCTTTCGACGTATTTCAAATCGGATGCTTTCCCTCTGCCGTTTCCAAAAGTCTTCGTTGGCGTGTTCACCGATATGAATATGAGATCGGCCTCGTTAATCGCTTTTTCTACGTCGGTTGTGAAGAATAGGTTGCGTCCTCGGCATTCTTTGACAACTTCGTCCAAACCCGGCTCGTAGATGGGCAATTTGTCCGAGTTCCACTGGCTGATGCGTTCTTCGTTTTTGTCTACGACTGTGACTCGAACGTCGGGGCATTTCAGAGCGATCACACTGCAAGTAGGGCCTCCTACATAGCCCGCTCCCAGACAGCAGATACTTTTTATAACCATTGTGAATTAAAAGGAGACACCGACCTGCCACGATGAACAACTCGTTACTGCAATATAACTTTTATCGGCAACACCGCTCACCCACGATTCGCTGTTATCTGCTGCCAAGAGTAATCAATTTACATAGCACAATTTAAGTAGCGCGGCGGACGGCCGTGATTTAAATTAAATACACTCTACTAACGTATAGTAGCTTCATTATTCAAACCACTAGTCCGCAGGTTCATTCAACTCATCCGATGTTACGATGGATTTGACACCCGCCAAACTCGCTTCGCTTCACAAACTTAAAGCTTCGCGTCTCCGCCATTCGACTGACACATAAAAAAACGTCAACAAAACGTCATTCACCATAAAGCTGGCAATAGACGATCCCTTTGATTCCGATGCTCTTGATCAGGCTATCGCACAGTGCCTCGAATGTATGGGTATGAGACAAAAATAATAACCACTATTTCCGCACCGATTTTTTAAAACTCTATAAATATATTCAAAATAAAGCTATTGAAATCATAGAACCACAATGCACACATATTAGACATAATATAATAATTTATATTGAAAAAAAACTCATAAACAGAACAATAAACTGCAAATAAAAATTAATTCTAATTGTAATTTTACGCACAATCAAAATAAAATAAGGCCTAGAAATAAAAATTAAATTATAATAAACCAAAAAAAAACTAAAATGTTAAAATCGCCCTTATTCTTATAAACGTCAACATTGGCTCAATTAGTTGATCATAAATTTATCAAATTTGTTTTGTCGGCTTTTACTTCTCTAATGCAGTTTTACAATACCAGCAGAGCCTTCATAGTTCCAATACAGCGCTTTAATTCGAAACATGCATGCGCATAAAACCACCCATCGAAAAAGTCGATAATTTGTATACAGCGAGACATTTAATAAAATACCTACTGTCGGCAAACTTGTAAAACCTTACAGCTATGAATTTGAATATATGAATGAACATACATATATGAATTTAAATTCTACAGTAATTTTTCGATCGTAGAATATAATAATCTACGCAGTTATTATTGGTCAGGTGTTACATGCATTTTCTTACATTATTACATACTAAATGTAACTTGCAGTCACATCCGCAAAACCAAAGTTTAATAAAATACATACATATTATACAAATAAATTGTACATACCATCAAAAACAACAGCCATAATAAATATAACTGGAATACTGCACAAGCTATCACAAAAAAACTCTTTACCTTGAGCGACAATTCGAAAATGTGTTCCCACAAATATACAGCGTAATTACCAAACTATCCAGGACGCTAGAACCCATTAGAAACGCAATAAAAGTAAAAAAAATACTACTTGAAATAGTCCATTTATCGCTAATAAATAATAAATGATTTCAAGCACGATTTGAAATAAGTGAAATGTTGATTTTATCCACAATCCAATTTCCATATGCCATTATGGACAATTTAATTTTTTAGACTTAAATCCATATCATTGATTTTATAGAATATAAAATCAATGTCCATATGGAGCAGCAAAAAAAAAAATGAACTGTCAAATCTTAACCCGGGCCCGGGGCCCCCCGGAAATTGTCAACAAAAGTTGTCTGGTCTGCACTTGTGTGATTAGCGTTCGGCAGTGGCTTTCGGTAAAACGCCGGTTTTGCGATAGGTCTGTAATAAACAAATATTTACAGAAGATAAGCTCAATAATTACGTTTTCAGCGTCGGGCCATCATACGATTTCGTCATTTTTATACAGTTGTATGAATTGATAAAAATAACCGTCCATAAGTTTATAAAACCGGCTTTTGACCTTCAAGTCTTTGGGAAGTAAGGTTTATTTATTTCGAATTTGTGCGTCTATTTGTTTCAGCCCGTGTGTCAATTTATTATGCGGATGTATATCACTGAATTTTGAGATTTACCATCCAAAATAATGTCGTTTAAAGGTATTCGTTTATTCAGGTTAGTTTTTTTTTTGTACCCGGTTTACCGGCAATTCTGTGTTTTATTTTTTCGCTGACCTTTATTCACAGAGATTTATCATCTTTGAATCGATATGCAGCTTTGGTGTTTTCTCCATCGTGCATTATCACTCGAAATTTAAGCAAGAATCAAAATGGATGCATCCAAGACGATCGAAAATCATGGGTCACAGTCCTATTTACCGGGGCTACGCTATCCGCCGGTTTTGGGTGGTATATCTTACGAAAGCATGCAATAAAAGCCGAAAGCGCCGACAATGAAGGGAATAAGAAGCTAGCGGTCGGAGAAACAAAGCCCAATTTACCAACGTACACAGCAGAGGATGTCCTAAAACATGACACTACGTGAGTACCTCATTCGAAACCAAATTGCCATCTCGCAGACTAAAAGAGCATTACATTTCTTATTGCAGCGATAACTTTTGGATCACGTACAAAAGCGGCGTCTACGACATCACTAAATTTCTAACATCGCACCCCGGCGGAAAACAGATATACAGTGCGGCCGGTCATGCCATCGATCCATTTTGGGAAGTCTATAGGCAGCATCACACCAACGAAATTTATGAATTATTAGAATCGTACCGCGTTGGAAATCTTCACAGCAATGATGTCTTTGAAGAGGAAGAAGAGAACAATCTTTGGAGTAACGAACCGAAAAACCGGAGTAAATCTTTAAATGTGCTGTCTCAGCAGCCGTTTTGTGCCGGGGCTCCGCAGCGGAATTTAAGCAACAGTTTTTACACTCCGAAGTATTTATTCTCTACTAAAACTGAATTCCTCAATAATATCTTAGATTATATATAACAATACCCTCTGTCTTTTGCAGCCACTTATTTTACGTTCGAAGCCACATGCCGATTCCGGATATTGATAAATCAGCATTCAAACTAACGATCGAGGGCGTTAAAAAACCTGTAAATTTAAGTCTGAACGATTTGAAAAAGTACACTGAAGTTACTATCGACAGCAGCTTAATGTGCGCTGGTAATCGAAGAAGCGAAATGGCTCAGGTGCGTTTCTCACTAATGAAGTATGGAATTTATTAACCCATACAGTTTGTAGACAAAGATGGTAGTTTATAACAGTTGGGCGGCGTCCACTACAATGGGCGAACCCGTCACCCCAGGCTGGTATAACGATATGTGATCGTCTTTCAGCTGTGGGATGAGCGTAGAAGACTTAGACTTACCACCCGGCACCGGGTAGTTAGCACAGCGGGCAGACCAAGTGCCCTCGCTACCAGTTATGGCCAGATTTCTTCGGCCTCCTGACTGGTTGGAGGTTCGAGGTCGTTTGCGCGGTCCTCTCCCTTGTGTAGCGGTGATTCGGTGTCTACCGGATTCGGTGATATGGTGTCCTTTGCCCGACTACTCACCCGATATCGGGTAGCCGAATAGTCATTTCAAGAGCGGCAGCCACAAGTTAAACAACCGCCCCTGCTCTTTAGGAAAGAAAGCCCTTTCCAGGCTCTCCCGGCTATCTGTTAGAGTGCACAATCGATTAGCTAACGCCGCACGGTGCGCAAACCGTCCAGGAGAACTACGATTACCAAGGAAACTGGCCGGCAGGCACAGAGTCCTACCCGGGCTCGCACTTCTGCTTGGAGGCTGCCGTATGAGTGTTGACCTGTGAGTTCGGCCGACCCTAGCACATGGGTCATAATGGCTCAACTGCACTGGGCCCATTAGCTCCCTGGTAGGTAGTTTATAACAAGGTAGTTTAAAACGGTCGCACTTGCACTTGATGACAGTTTTACTTTTCCAGCCACCAACGGAAGTGAAGGGAATTGAACGCGGTTCTGTGTCTATCTGTGTTTGTGTATTCCTTTCCTCCAAGATATCGCCCAAACGCTTAACCGCTGGGAAGCCATTACCACCGATCGGTGGTTTTTCTGTAGTGATAAAATGGAGCGGCCGATCTCCATATTAATGCAATTATATGCGGTAAAAGTCTCCTTCATTGAATAAGCCACCTTTATAAATTAGTATGCTTGCATTAACCCCTCGCGGCCCGCGGTTTGAATTTTAATGTGTGCCTTACGGCCCGTAAGAAATTCGCGAGTCTCAAAAAAAAGATGGCGTTTCAGAAAAAAAACGATTACTCCGAAACTGTCACACCGATCGTCTAAAAAAGACCTGTTTTATGTTCCTATTGAAATTTGCTATTAGATATTTGTAACGTCGTTATGTAAAGCAATAAAGATTATTCATAATTATTAGTCGATTAAATAATCCATAATTAGCGGTCGGCCTCGCCTGGCCATTTCGGGCCGTCTGGGGTTCGACGGTAAATATCAATTCTGGACGTTTCGGGCCGTCTGGTACGCGAGGGGTTAACACCCCTTAAAAACAAATTTTTGAGGGTTGAAAACATGCCGTCTTGAGTTTCATTTCCATGGCTGGCTTTCTAAGGGTTAATCCGATTGAGCTGAAAATTGGTATGCAGGCATAATTTGGTCATGGCAAGAGTTGAAAAGATTGTGGTTGAAATCTGTCCACCAGTGGGCGCACTAGTCCTCTATCAATCTCAAAATATTGGACTTAGTGACATAAAATTTGGTACACAGGGGCCTTGTTGGGCCAAAATGACATTGTAAAATTTAAATAATAATATTAAACTTTCGCCATACATTTTAATTAAATGTTAACGACATCTGTTGGCACTTGGCCCAATGAACCACGCCGTCCGAGGCGGCTGCAACGGAACCCAACCGGGTTCGTATGCCGTCCGAGAGAGGTCACTCATCGGATTTATTTATGAAATTAATATTCAGATGAAATCAGTTCTTGGCTGCTGCCGGGAAAGTCTTAAGGTTATACAACTGATTATTTTATACAATGTCTACAATTTTTACAAGCGCACCAGTACAGACCGGCGCAATATTCAGTTTAATCGCTGAGGTGCCAAAAAGGCCGATCAGCCTTTTGCGGTGGTTGACAAATCCGCACGTAGCCATTTTGGCAGGCCTCCATATATACTAACAAGATTAATTATTAGGTAACAAGAGGGTATCATAAAAAACGATATTGTCAGTATCTACATACAAAATTGACTAAAAAAATGCTGCTCCATTTTTGAGCGCGAAGGCTGGCTTCCGAGGGTTAAAGCAAATGTAAAGTTGTTTTAAATGTTAGAGCAGTATAACAACTCTAATCAGTGTATGCTTTCTTTCAGGTCAAACCTGTGAAAGGATTGCCATGGAAGTGCGGAGCGATTAGCCACGCTTCATGGACTGGTGTTTATTTGCGAGATGTGTTACTCGACGCTGGAGTCACAGAAAAGAATATGTACGATAAGCATGTCATTGTAAGTTTGTTTCTTTATACAGGATGTCTCAACAAGTGCGCCGGATTTAATTTTCATGAAAAACATATTTTTTTAAATTTAGGCAAATGTTTATATTTCAACGTGAAGAGGAATAATTGTGATTAAACATGAAATAGGACATCTGGTAATGAAACCTCAGGCTAATGTTGAAATTCTGGATAACATTTTCGCATATTCGAATTACTTGGAATTACTACTCTCGAACAAAGAAGACAAAGAGGGGACCTGATTGAGACATATAAAATTTTAACACATTATTACGATGTACCTGGACTAAAGAATTAGTCTCTCAGTGGCTCGTGCCAACAAGGGTTTGACAGTATCCTCCAAACCCCCAATACAGTTTGTGCGGGATGGCTCTAAAGGCAAAAAACATTTAACTACAAAACCTTTCTCAATAATCGAGAAAGCTACAGATTGGATTCTGGAGGTTGATTCGGTCTCTAAGCAGTATAAATTCCCTGAAAGTCTCGGATGCACAGCCCTCCGTCCAGATATAACTCTTTACTCTCTATCCCGGAAGGTGGCTCTTATTGTAGAATTAACTGTTCCATGGGAATCAAATATCCCAAAAGACCACGAGTACAAATTAAATAAATACCATGATCTTGCAAATGCCGTAACCCGGAACGGCTTCACTGTTCACCTTCACGCGGTGGAAGTTGGCGCTCGTGGCCTGCCAGCTAAATCTCTATTTCACCTCTTTAAAGATCTTGGCCTTTCCAGAAAAATAATCAACTCTTTCTTAGAAAAATTATCTAAAACTGCGATTTGCGCATCTCAAATTCTATGGCTTCGAAGGGGGAGTGAATGGGTGGCAAGGTGAACGCTCACATGTGGCAAGACAGCTGTCCTAAACCTACCACAGCCGGTTCGTAAGTCCGGAATCCACTGCTCACCCCCCAGAAGTGTAAAAAAAATAGTATTATGATGGGCCCGACTCCGGTCGGTGAATTCCATGGCAGCTCCGTTTGTATTTATTTATATATAACAAATTCAACATCAACACAAATCTTCGAGGTCACAATAAAAAACTGAATCGTCCAAAATTTAAATCTAATCCTCTTAAGAACGTTCTGCAAAAGAGAGTGGTGGACATGTGGAATAAACTACTATTTCAAGTAATTAATGCAAGCTCTGTCAATCAATTTAACTCGATTTGTACCTAAAAACTTGTTAATATTGTTTTTATTATATTGTTAATATTGTTTAGCTTTATAAGATCTGATCTGGACGTATCAGCAAAGCTGCCTGTCCTGAATAAATAATAATACTACTAATAATAATAACTGTGACTATTTCGCCAATAATGTGCCGTATCTCTTCTTTAAGGCGTTCAACTGTTTGTGGCTTGTCGCATACACCTTTTCCTTCACGTAGCCCCAAAGAAAGAAGTCCATCGGCGTTAGATCGCACGATCTTGGTAGCCAATTTTAATCGCCAAACCGAGAGATGACACGGTCTGGAAACTTGGTCGCACCGTCTTGTTGGGGAAACATATCCCCCAAATCAATTCGTTCCAATTCGGGCCACAAAAACTCAGTTAACTCGGTGGTAAATTTTAATCCGGCACTCTTTATCATAATAAAATTGTATCTATTTAAAATCTTGATATAGTTTACAGGATCTGATATAGACGCCGTCGGTCATAACTTCAACGTGTCCATTCCGCTGTCCGCCGCACTCGACCCGAAAGCAAAGGTGTTGCTAGCGACTAAAATGAACGGGGTAGATATTCCTCGAGATCACGGATATCCGCTTCGTGTTATTGTTCCTGGGGTCGTCGCCGTAAGGAACGTCAAGTGGCTCCGTACGTTCAAACTTAATGAATCCTACTAAATATTATGTAAAAATAACATATTTTATTTTCATTTTAGAATCTATCACGATATCTGATATCGAAAGCCAGTCGCATTACCAGCAAGGCGATTACAAACTCTTCAACTCGAGCACAACTTGGGAGAATGCTGATTTTTCAAAATCGCCCGCCATTCAAAATTTACCAGTGACTTCAGCAATATGCACTCCGCAAAATGGAGATAAACTGCCTGTAAAAGTAGGATCTATCGAAGCTAGAGGTGATTCGAGTTTTTTACATGACTGCCCAAAAAAGGAGTGTTATGTGTTCAGGATTCATCTATGTATATTTTCCGTTTCTTTATTCCACCGTAACTTCGAAATGCTCGAACCCATTTAGAACATTCGTTTTGACCTCCCGAGTGTCATAGGGTACGTGCCGTGACCTATTGCTCTCATATAAGGAGAAAGCAGCGTTTTTAATATAAATCGCCGTGAACGCGGTGCGTGTTGACATTCATCATTTCACAGTTTCTTCCTCTTCGCGACCGTCAGGAATAGATTCGGTAGCGAATAGAAATATTTGGAATATTACTTTAGCAAAATAAATTATACAGTGTTTCATTAATACACTCCACAAAATTCTACTGTTTGTTAAATAACCGTTTTTGAATCTTACAAATTTACTCCAATCGAACATTTTGGAAAATTATAAAACTATGCAATATTGTACTTGGAAAAAATCCATACTTACCAGATTTTTTCCTGAGTAAAATTGCGTAGTTATAACATAAATATATCGTTTAGTGTCAAATGAAAGGTCTGATTGAGTGCATTCCGGAAATATACATCTATCTATATGGATAAATACACCACAAATATTTCATAAAAAAACCGTAATAAAAATAATTATAAATACAATAGTTCTTTTTCTGCAATGGCAGTCGTGTTTTTTTATTCTTTTTAATATATTTACTTGTTAAATGTAATTTTTTAATGTAATAGTTAATTGATTTATACGTTTTCTTTTGGTTGGTGAAATAGGTTATGCATATTCTGGCGGAGGCGCAAAAATCACCCGAGTGGACATAAGCTCAGACGAAGGAGTCACCTGGGAGACGTGCAATTTAGAATCGGAAGACAAGTCGCAAGCCGGACAGCACTATTCTTGGTGTTTGTGGAATGCTCGAATTCCTGTTGTTCCAGGGCAACAGTCGGTTAGTTAGGAGTATATTTAGAATGTAATTGACCATTTCTCCTCTTTTATGGTATGTTTTTTTAATTTCAGGTAAATATTTGGGTGAAAGCAATCGATAGCAATAATAATTCACAACCAGAGAACTTCGACCATATATGGAATTTGCGTGGTTTATTGGGAAATGCATACCATAAAATTAAAGTTGATCTAGAGTGGTGATTTGGTATAGATTTATTTACATGAGCGATCAAATGTTAAACATTTTCTTGTGCAATAAATTCCATAGGAATATTTTTTAAAGATTGATGTTTTAATGGGCAATTGGGGTTGTTGGGATCCTACATTGTTAAATTATTTTATTTGGTAATGTCCTCAATATAATCTAATGTTTAGCATACTTTTGAACATATTGTCTCCGTTTTTAATATTTCATCAGATAAGCCATAGCCCAAAACATTTAAAAACTATGGATGAAATGGTAACATTATTAATCTCCGAGTAATTGAACTTTTAATTTTTCTATTTTCAAGAAAAACAAGAGTTTATTTGATTGTGAAGTTTCTTGATCTATCTCAACCCTTTCTGTTTACCTAAATTTTTAAATAAAATAATATTTTGATACGACTGGTATCTGGTATCTCAAATATATGAATCTTCCTCTCTACCTACTTAAAAAGTGACGGAAATTTTAAATGATAATATTTTTCATTTACAAGTAAAACTAAATAAGTGACGAAGGTGATGTTTCGAGATAATAGTGTTTAAAGTTTTTATATAATAATATTTTTTTGCTGGAAGTTATCATTTAGACAATTGTTTTTTTTTTAAACAGGAATGTTTTCTTTATAAAAATAAATAACAGGATAAGGCAGAGGAAATAGCATTTAGCGGGTACTCGCTGACTTTTCTCAGAGAAAACTCTGTTTGACTTGGAAAAACCATTTTATTCAAAATGGAAATTACTATTATTTCAAACAATAAAAGTATAAACAGGACAGCGATAGTTTATAAACACGTCATCATAAGCCTTTGTTTACCTAAATTATTGACACACAATCGCTAAACCTAGACACAAGTAACAATTAAAAAATATTGTGCAACACAGTACTGTAACTAGTACAGTACCTACTGTGCGAATTAATTGGAACAAAGAGTATTTTTCTTCGAAAAGTGCTTTATTGGACATAAACGTACAAAAACAGTAGTGGTAGTTATATATTGTTAATTTTAATATAGAATGTGTCCTCCTTTTGAGTTGATAATTTCTTTCACTCTTGTAGGCATAGAAATTACCAGGCTTTGACAGCTTCCTTTCAGTTCATCATCGTGAAACCAGACTTGAATTACTGCACTGATCAAATGGTTTTCGTTGTACAATCCATCTTGGAGAGCCGTTTTTTGCAAATGCAAATGGTTTGTGAAAAACTGTTTCACTTTTTTCAAGGAATGATATGGGGCGGGCTCCCGTATCATATGGTTTGATAAGATGTCAATATATTGGTCCGAAGTCATCATGATGACTTCATTTCTCTCACAGAATCAAATTACTGTACTTGAATGGCCCGGAAACTCCCCCGATCCCAAACTGATTGAATCTTTAACTACCAGTACTGCTTTTGTATGTTTACGCCTAAATAAAGCACATTTCGAAAAAAAATAATCTTTGTTCCAAATGATTTGCACGGTACTGTAGGTATGACACTGTATAGCCTAATCAAAACTTAATCTAAACCATTTATTCCTGGTAGTCCTCATCTTGTACATCAACATCAAGAAGTAAATCATTTGTGTCTTCTGATGTTTTATGCCTTTGTCCCGCCCATGGCGCTCTTCCAGCATTACTTCTTTTTTGTATTACTAAATCTTTTTTTTTGCAATGCTAATGGGTAGTTTGTATAGCATAAACTTTTTTTTAACTCTTCTGGTCGGGTTGGTGGTTGTATTTCGTTGTCTGTGAATCATGAGTTTTTTTTGCCTTTTCATTTGACTTGTCGGTTTCTATTGGATTTGAATTAGTTTTTCGTTTTCATGTTTTTTTTGTTCCAAAAACATGAAAACGAAAAACTAATTCAAATCCAATACTCCCACTAATTATTTGAAGTCTTTAGTAGAAATACTCTTCGAGTCTTGCATGTTGAATTTCTCTACGACCTTCTTTATGTATGCGTCTTCGTATGATTTTGGTTCCAACACCACGGCCGAATACCCGCTCTCAATCAGACGATCTGGCGGATTCACCCTCTCGCGCAAACCATAACTTTCATTTCTGCGCACGTTTTTGTTACTGCCTTCATCGACTGTCATCGTTTTCATTTCCTTCAGTCAGTGTGACATCATTTGTATCGAAAAACTCATCATTCGACATGGACGAATAGTTGTGTCTGCTGTTATTCAAGACTACACGCTGCGGAGTCGAAGCCACGATTATCGGCTGCTCGACAATTTCTTCGTCTTCGATGATGTGATCCAAATGAACATTCTTCTCGTTTATTTTTACATTGCAGCTAACGATGATCTTCTGTGTTTCCGGATCAAAACAACGGAAATTCTTTGATGTGGACTCGTATCCAACGAGGAACACCTTCTTGGCCTTGGCGTCCCATTTCTTGCGTCCAGTCTGTTTCGGAGATCATCGTTAGCTGCAATGTAAAAATAAACGAGAAGAATGTACATTTGGATCACATCATCGAAGACGAAGAAATTGTCGAGCAGCCGATAATCGTGATTTCGACTCCGCAGCGTGTAGTCTTGAATAACAGCAGACACAACTATTCGTCCATGTCGAATGATTAGTTTTTCGATACAAATGATGTCATGCTGACTGAAGGAAATGAAAACGATGACAATGTCGATGAAGGCAGTAACAAAAACGTGCGCAGAAATGAACGTTATGGTTTGCGCGAGAGGGTGAATCCGCCAGATCGTCTGATTGAGAGCGGATATTCGGTCGTGGTGTTGGAACCAAAATCATACGAAGACGCATACATAAAGAAGGTCGTAGAGAAATTCAACATGCAAGACTCGAAGAGTATTTCTACTCCAGCAGACAGCAACGTCATATTGACCAAATCATGTGAAGAGGACAGCGTCGTCTTCCCATATCGTCAAGCGATCAGATCGCTGATGTTTGCTACAATCGTGACAAGACCAGACATTTCATATGCAGTGGGAGAAGTTAGCCGTTATATGGATGATTCAAAACCACCGCATGTTTCGGCTGTCAAGCGTATTCTTCGATATTTGAATAAAACGACCTACATCGACAACCAAAGCGCAATTCGGCTTATCAAGAATTCTGAGTTGCATCAGCGAACCAAACACATCGATGTCCGCTTATTTTTCATCCAGGAACTGTATGAATCAAAAGCGATTCTGATCGACTACGTGTGTAGTGAAGAGCAACTGGCAGATATATTCACCAAGCCATTGCCAATTCAAAAATTCAAAATGAACATCGTGTTGTTGGGAATGAAAGACTTCAAATAATTAGTGGGAGTATTGGATTTGAATTAGTTTTACGTTTTCATGTTTTTTTTTGTTCTAAATCCGAATACAAAAATAAGATCTGTCAAACAGCCATTGTGTAAGAGTGTTTTTCTTTTTTGCTACAATTAAAGATGTTGTGTGATAAACAACGTTTCATTGTTTCTTTTTGCTCGACCACTGATAATCTCTAAAAGTTTCCATGTCTTCTTGTGTGACATTAGATTCAGGTAATGGGTCACCATAAATAATAATACACGTGTATTCGTTACCATGACTGTATTTACAATAAATGTTATCAATTCCGCCTTTCACATATTATACCTATAGATTTTATTTTTTCAACAATCAACAGTTAAACCAGTCGAATCAATGTTTTTATTCAAAAGAATTTTATTAGTAAAGTCTTCGAGAACCAAGAAGTCTAAACATTTCATCATACTTAGAGTAAAACTAAAGTTTTGCTCTTATCATTGTTTATTCGCTCTTTCTGCTTTCAGGCATTCTGAAATATGCTGGGCCAGTCATGCATAGAATAAACTGATTATTTTTTTTGCATATTGAATTCTCGAATACAATGAATATGCCTATATAAGTGTGCCCTGGCTCATGTCAGAAGTGGTTAAAGTCAGGTAATAACACTTACTGGATTAACAAAAATAAATTTATTTGAGACCCCAAGGGTGGGCCAAAAGGGTGTTGGCGGTTTGAATATGAAAAAAAAACTACGAAGCATATGAACATTTTATTTTTATTTTTGAAAAATATAAATCTTGGATTTTTTATGTCTTAAAAATATTGTTTTCTAAAGGACGACCGTTAGCTGCTTGGCACTCTTGAAACCAAAGTCGCAGAATTTGGAAAACTCGGTAAAAAAATATTTTTGGAATAGGTATTGTTGAATTCCCGTATAATGTTTCTTTTGAGTTCTCCAAATTTATCGGATTATTTTCATATACCACCGATTTAAGGTAGCCCCATAAAAAAAACACATAGAGTTAGGTCTGGGCTGCGTGGGGGCCATTCAATATCCCCTCCTTTTCCTCATGTCATCGTAATTCAATGTCAACTTAATTCAGTGCCGGATTAACCCCTTAGGTCATCGAAATCTCAAGGCCCCCTTTGCACACTGCAAATTATATTCTAATACGTTTTGAAAAACAAAATCTTGATAAACTAATTTTATTAAACGAAACAAACATTGATAAACAATATAACGTAATATTATTAAACAAACATTAAACTTTATAAAACTTGATTGATTTCGCCTCGCGAATGTTTCGGGTTTCTGATTCACATTTTCACTGATGACTTGCAAAGCCTTCTGAAAGCTGCTGTAGCCGCGGGACAACGCCTTGGTCGCATCGGATCTGGCACACCCCCTTTAGCACTCTTTTTATACTAGTGCAGAGCATACTGGCCCTCACCATCATCGTTCTGAAGATATTTGAGCATAACCTCCCAACGGTGGGTTGACGCCGAGAAGAAAGTGTAATTTGTTTGCACGAGTCTTGAACTCGAACTTCTGGATTGTCACTGTCAACCAACTGTCGATAATTTATAACAATTACGCTATTTATTACAATTATGCAATTACACGATCAAAGAGTTTATCAAACATTTTCTCCATAAACAGCGTGGCCCATAGGCCAGGGCCTACTTGGCCTTATGGCTAATTCGGCGCTGTCTTGATTCATACATATAGAGGCAGAGATAATGAAACCCATAAACTATGCCGATATTATAGATGATTTTGCCAATAAAAATACCGTAAAAAGGTTTAATTCTTATTTCCACTAATTCATTTGACCTTCGAGACCGACTGCACACCGTGTGTGCAATGCATTTCCGAGCCAAAAAGACCGGTTGCACATCGTGTGGGCAATGATATTGAATTGCAATTATTTATCAGTCAGTATGGAAAAAACAGCCGTCAGGACAAGACTGGTTTAAAACAAAAAATATCTTTGGAGTGTTTAAAAATAAAATTTTATGTTGGTTTCAATTTAGCCCCTAAAATGAGTGACCCAAAGCCAGGACCATATGGTAAGACTAGAAAAGTGCAAAAAAAGATTTGTCGACAATGCTCCAAAGACAGTAGATATAGATGCACTGATTACTCATGTAGGTACTATGTAGTAAATGCTTGTGTCCTGTAACTGTCCTGTAATCCCGGATTATGTATGGGAGATTGTTTCAAGCGTTATCATTATGCACAACAAAAGTAAGGGTCGTCCTTCCAGGAAAATTTCGTACATTGTACTGCCTTTTAAAAAATATATTTTTATTTAGGTATATGGATTATATTCTTTTCTTCATTACTGAACCTAAAATAATGATTTCATGTTACCTGACTATTTTTGGAATAAATGTTATTCAGTTTAGTAAAGTGCCTTTTTTTATTTTACGATATTCACCTGGTGTTCAATCCGTCACTCGTAATAAACACATTCAGAGGAGCTACCTGCAACCACACACAGCGTGCAATTATCTTATTTGTACAAATAGGGAGTACAAAGGAGTTACAAAGCGACTGATTTCTATTGCACACATGTTTTTAACAAATATGTTCAATACAGGGTGAGATTTTAATTAGTGACATCCTTGTAGTGGGTGAATCAGTACGACAAAATAACTTTTGATATTTTTTTTGGGAAAAAACAAAAAAAAATTCTTTTGCGTTGAGCGTGCCCGCCATCTAGCG